>BLSH010514232.1:337139-366660 GCA_018402905.1 Glandirana rugosa
GGAAGGAGGGAGGGTAATGAACAAGGGGAGGAAGCCAAGTAAGAGAGTTCACAGAGCCTGTGATTTCTTCCAGGGTAGAAGGAGGAGGGAATGTGTGCGCACTCTATAGAAGGGAAATGTAGTCTTTTCTAAAGAAGTCCAACAGCAGAGAGGAATGATGTGGCCTTGTGTGGCATGGGGACATACAGCCACACTAATTTTAAAAACAAGCAGCTATGAGGCAGAAGAAACACACCAGGATTCTGGCAAGAGGACAAATGTAAGTTGATTTCAGGGCTCATGTTTTCTCTCATGCTGCATGTTACACCCTTAACCTAGGTATAACGTAACATAGGGCAAAAAGTGAACTAATCCTTAAATGGGTAAAAATTCATTAAAAAAAATTGGGACAATTTCTAGAAACCCCATTTAAAAATGATGGTCTGCTGAACCTATTAATCTTAAACAAGGTGCGGCTTAAAGTGATTGTAAAGTCTTGTTTTTTTTTAGTTAAAAATTACAAACGTCTTAAACTTACCTTCCCTGTGTAGTGGTTTTGCACAGAGCAGCCCAGATCCTCCTCTTCTTGGGTCCCTCTTCGGTGCTCCTAGCCCCTCTTTAGCAAGCCCCTCAGCAAGCAGCTTGATATGGGGGCACCCAAGCTGAGTCACAGCTTTGTGTATCCATTCAGACATGGAGCTGCGGTTTGGCCCTGCCACCTCTCTCTCCTGATTGGCTATCTGCCTTTGATTGACAGCAGCAGGAGCCAATGGCACTGCTGCTGTGTTACTGCCACTCAGAAGGGAGAGTCTTGGACGGCCGAGGCATTCGTGCACATCGCAGGATAGAGATGGGGCTCAGGTAAGTATTAGGGGGTGGGAAGAAAAATCCAGAATGGCAGCACATTCACCGATAAAAAGCAGATTCTTTTATTGAAAATATGAACAAAAAATGGGGCTCTTTGCCAGCTCTTTGGCTGTGGATTGGTCCTGTCCCCATATGTTTTTTGATTTTTTGTTTTCCTTTTGTCTTATCTTTTCTTATATTTTATAGATTTTTCAGGATATATCGTGGTTTTTGTGCCTGTGCATATGGGTGTTTGTATTTTCGCACACGCATATAACCATGTTATCATGTAACCATTTGTGTTGCAGATTATAGATATATAAAGTTTCTTTACAAGTATTTGTTACTGATTTCTCTAATTGAGCATGTTTACAGCAACGTTCTATAATATGTCCCATACCGTCCATGCATTTTTGTACTCTTGTGCAGATCGGACCCACGTTTTAAATCGATTTTTGGTAAATCATGGTTATATCCTCTTTATATTATTCATGCCAGAATTTATATGATCTTTATGGATTTTTACATGAGGTGCCTTGTCGACATAAATATTAAGGCCTCATACACACGGACGTTTTTTGACGCCGGCGTTTTCTGGCATTTTTTGCAGCTCTCCATGTTAGTCAATGGCCCCATAAAAACTCTGACGTTTTTGAGCTGTAGAGGGCGTTGGCGTTAGTGAACTGTAACTAGAACCCACAGCCAGCATGTTCTGAGGCTGTAACGTTTTGGCATTTTTTGACGCCGACGCCGCAAAACGCTCACTAACGCCGTACCGGTGTTAACCGCCGTTTTTTGACGCCGGCGTTTTTAGGTTGAAAAATAGTAGAGGGCTGATTTTTTTTTTTTAAAAAATGCCTATTGACGCCGATGCTCACTAACGAAAAACGGCAATTTTTTTCCTCGACGTCGGGTACGACGTTTTGTTTATTTTTTAAGATACGCCCGTGTGTATGAGGCCGAAGTGTAATTTTACTTTTTAGCTCATTTCATCTTTCAGTCATTATATATTATCATCACGTTTATTTCATTTATTTTTTCATCATCACAATATACTTTTTCATCATTTTTCATAATTGTATTATTTATTTTTTCACATTCATAATTTTTCATGATTCAATATATTATACACATTTTTTGTTTATTATATATATATTTTTGTTTATTATATACTTCTCTTTACATTTTCATGTATAACACATTCAACACCATTCTCATAATATATTATATATATTTTTTATCATCACATGCTTTTTATCATTATATACTTTTTTTACATTTTCATGTATAACACATTCAACACCATTCTCATAATATAAAATACACGTATTTATATATATTTTTCATCATCACATGCATTTTATCATCACATGCATTTTATGCTATATCTCATTCTGGTATACTCAGTTACTGAGGTTTACAAAGTCTGGGACACAGTTTCACGATCAGCACCTGTATTAGTCATCATTGGATAGTCACCACCTGTTTTGTTAATCAATGTATGTATAAATAGTACTATTGTGAATGTATGGTTTTGACAAAGCACTCTTGGAAGTGTGAAAGGTGTCAACCGTCAACCTTGTCCCCCCCCCCCCCCTTCCCCGGCTTGTATCCCCCATTTTTTGCTCATATTTTCAATAAAAGAATCTGCTTATTATCGGTGAGTGTGCTGCCATTCCGGATTTTTCTTCTCACAATCTTTCTGGCAGTGACAGGGCGTGCACCTCACCGCATTCAGCAGGATACACATTTGGGAGCAGCTGAACCCATACACTCACCTGGAGCTGCGGTTTCTTATCCTAAGTATTAGGGGGCTGAGGGGGCTGCTGCACACAGAAGGTTTTTTATCTTAATGCATTAATATACTTTAATATTCATATTAAGGAAAATCTGGGTAGCAGTGACTACAACATGATCTCATTTAAGTTAAGTTGTAAACAAGAAGCACACACTGGCAATGTAAAGAAACTTAATTTAGGAGAGAAATTATTCAGCACTTAGGGCTGCTTCCTAAAGCTGATAAAACACTGATTGAAATTTGATCAGTATGTGGCTGTCTCTTTCTGAAAAAAGTCATTACAAGATGTCTCCAACCTACAAGCAGACCTTCATGTGCTGTTTAATTTGGCAACTATGTGGCTATGAGGGGCTAAAAATATTCATGCATCATACATTCCAGGAGCAGAACAACTGGTAAAGTCAATGATTGAAAAGGATCTTGGTGTTCTAGAAGAATACAGACCCAACAAAAATGCAATAATATGCTGCAGTTTCTAAAGCAAGAAAAATACTTGTATTAAAAGATGTATAGAGACCAAAAAGGGAAATTATCATGTCTGTACAAAGCTTTAGTTAAGCTGGCCAAACAATGCCCACATTTCTGCAGATTCCTGACAAAAGTAGAGATTGTGATGTTATTGCTCTGCCATGCTACCTTGTCCAATCAGATAATGTTTTGCATGCATTGATAAAATGCAAAGTTTTCTTTGGATAGTGCCCGTTTACAGGACCCAGAAGCTAGTGGTGATCCCTGCTGTAGCGGTGTCTACTACAGTGATTTCCAGATTTCACAGGGATGGAACATGCATACTTACATAGATCCAGAATAGGCCAATGTAACTCACCATAAAAAGCCATACCTGGAATTCATATTTAACTGAAGTACATATATTCTCTCTTGAGAAGAGACATTTAAGATGGGGATATGATCAATTTGAAAAAACACCCAAAGGGTCCATTATAGGGACCTTTGTGCAAAGTTATTCACTTAAAGGGCATTGAAAATGTCAAGGTGGCACTAAAGTCTTCACAAAAAGAGGTTTAACTTCTACCCACAGAAAGGCTTGGTCACAGTACTATAAGAGCTATGAAAATGTGGACTCGATTTTTATAGGAGCTTGTGCTAATTATTTTCCTATGGGGCCACATAATCCATTGCTATGCATCTGGGTTTGCAAGAAACAATTACTCAATTCTACAACACATTTGAACAATTCCATTACACTTCAGCTGTTCTCAAAGTTATAACTGCAATGGTAGATTTGTATAGGCAAATCCACAAACACAAAAATGCTGCTGCTATACGTGATTAGTATTTCTGCACTACATAAAAATGACCTGTACTTCATTGTAGGAAATCTCTCTGCAAACATTTGTAGTGCACTGCCCTGAGAACATACTGTACATCAACTACAGAAGGAAAGATTGCATTTTAAGTCACCAGCAAGAGTTTTTCTGATTAGTAACACCACACATGTAGATAGTACAGTAATTTGTTATATATAATACTTTTTTTTTTTACCTAGGAAAGAAAGAAAACAAATCTTTTATTCACAAATATTAAACTACTTTGTCAGCTCTCATACCTTTTTATCACTGAGACCGGACACCTGGTCCACATATTCTTCTTGGATCATAAAGGCAGCAAGGTTGGCTGTGTAACTTGCCAGGAAGATCACAGCAAAGAAGGCCCAAACCGACACCATAATCTTACTTGTGGTTCCCTTTGGGTTCTGCACAGGCACAGAGTTGTTGAACACCAAGCCCCAGAGAAGCCAAATGGCTTTGCCAATAGTAAATGATGGGCCACCAGGCTCTGTTGGTCAAAAAGTAAATATTAAATACCATACAAAGATCACATTTTTTTACCAAAATCAAACTTGAAAAACATGATATCAAAACAACATGTCAACCAGCTTAGTGTTTAAGGCACACATGTACTCTGAATTTACTTGTTGGAAATAAAGACATATTTTATTGTAGAAAATGGATGTTTGGCAAATTGTAATGGTACAGAGAATGTGTAATCTCACCTCTTCCATCTGCAAGGCACCTGTTGTACCCCACTGGGCTAAAATATTCAAATACGAATACAGCCACAGCAGACACAATGAGAAGCATGACAAACATCATCACCCAGACATCTGCACTGAATGGCTCTAAGGAGAGAATTATTAGAAAAAAATAGAGCATTAATGTTAAAATAAAAAGTGAACAGCAAGGTTTTCGGTGATCAATAGTGAATGAACATTCTAATTATGAAAAAGCAAACCATAAAAATAACTTAGTTATTTTAAAAACAAAATACATAATTTTTGGTTAGAGGATGATAATGGATTAATATTCTCAGGAGAGAAAAACAATGGATGATTGACTCTAAAGATAGCAAAATGTTCCAAGTTCAAGTGGCCTGTGACTGGTTTATGTATAAGTCTAAGATGTATGTATGTCATGGAACTTCAATTAACAGGAGGTAGGAATTCCAACATTTTCTTCATACAGTATGTATGTTGTGACAAGTACTAACACATTCAATTTCAATAATACCACAGACTGATCAGTGAAAGGGCAATGTTATGAAAGACTTCATTTGTGACCTTATGTATACAGCATTTTCCAATAGTCACAGTCATATAAATGCAGTACATGAGGTAAAATGCTCCATCCTCTTTTGAAAGATGGTGGATATGTAGTTACAAAGAAAGAACAAAAACTTTTTTGCCAGCGGTTTAGACATTAATGGCTTTGTGTTGAGTTATTTTGCGTGGACAACAAATGTACACTGTTTTACAAGCTGTACACTCACTACTTAACATTGTAGCAAAGGGGATTATTTACTATAGCGCGAAAGGAAAATAGCCACAAAATAAAATACTGCGATCATTGTAAATATTGCTAAAACGTTATTCACAATAGCGCTGGCGGCAAAATACTCCCAAACTCAAATTTACTATAGTGCCCAGATAGTGTCCAAATCCTTACTCTAGTCAGGACCTGGAGAAGTGCACATGGAAATAATGTTTAGAGGATGATATAATCACCTAAATTGTACTAAAATATGTGGGGTATTGCTTAAAGATAATCTGCTTTTAAACGGTGTGAAAAAGTGATTTCTACACTGAAGTATCTTTAAGGCTGGGTTCACACTGCTGCGAACTCTACTGTGAATTTAAGCCGTTGCGATAGATTAAATTCGCAAGTCATCTCCAATAACATAGTGTTCTATCAGGGCAGTTCACATAGATGTGTTGCGGATCTAATCCATGAAGAAAAATGGTCCTGTGCGAGTTTGATTCGTGTGCGATGCTGTACGTCGCAAATTCAGCTCCATGGACTACAATAGAACACGGATTGAAAATGCAATCTCCCATTCACATCACTGCGATAGCTTCCCCCTCCAACTCCAGCTACAGCTTTGTAGTAGATTCACACCAACACATGTAGAATTCGCACTTTTGTCTGAAATGAAAAAACTTGCATCGCAATCGTATTAAATTCACAGAAAATTTGCACCACAGCAGTGTGAACCCAGCCTAAAAGTCTGAGCAGAGATACAGTGCCTTGCGAAAGTACTCGGCCCCCTTTGAACTTTGCGACCTTTTGCCACATTTCAGGCTTCAAACATAAAGATATAAAACTGTAATTTTTTGTGAAGAATCAACAACAAGTGGGACACAATCACGAAGTGGAATGAAATTTATTGCATATTTCAAACTTTTTTAACAATTAAAAAACTGAAAAATTGGGCGTGCAAAATTATTCAGCCCCTTTACTTTCAGTGCAGCAAACTCTCTCCAGAAGTTCAGTGAGGATCTCTGAATGATCCAATGTTGACCTCAATGACTAATGATGATAAATAGAATCCACCTGTGTGTAATCAAGTCTCCGTATAAATGCACCTGCACTGTGATAGTCTCAGAGGTCCGTTTAAAGCACAGAGAGCATCATGAAGAACAAGAACACACCAGGCAGGTCCGAGATACTGTTGTGGAGAAGTTAAAAGCCGGATTTGGATACAAAAAGATTTCCCAAGCTTTAAACATCCCAAGGAGCACTGTGCAAGTGATAATATTGAAATGGAAGGAGTATCAGACCAATGCAAATCTACCAAGACCTGGCCGTCCCTCTAAACTTTCAGCTCATACAAGGAGAAGACTGATCAGAGATGCAGCCAAGAGGCCCATGATCACTCTGGATGAACTGCAGAGATCTACAGCTGAGGTGGGAGACTCTGTCCATAGGACAACAATCGTATACTGCACAAATCTGCCCTTTATGGAAGAGTGGCAAGAAGAAAGCCATTTCTTAAAGATATCCATAAAAAGTGTTGTTTAAAGTTTGCCACAAGCCACCTGGGAGACACACCAAACATGTGGAAAAAGGTGCTCTGGTCAGATGAAACCAAAATCGAACTTTTCGGCAACAATGCAAAACGGTATGTTTGGCGTAAAAGCAACACAGCTCATCACCCTGAACACACCATCCCCACTGTCAAACATGGTGGTGGCAGCATCATGGTTTGGGCCTGCTTTTCTTCAGCAGGGACAGGGAAGATGGTTAAAATTGATGGGAAGATGGATGGAGCCAAATACAGGACCATTCTGGAAGGAAACCTGATGGAGTCTGCAAAAGACCTGAGACTGGGACGGAGATTTGTCTTCCAACAAGACAATGATCCAAAACATAAAGCAAAATCTACAATGGAATGGTTCACAAATAAACATATCCAGGTGTTAGAATGGTCACGTCAAAGTCCAGACCTGAATCCAATCGAGAATCTGTGGAAAAAACTGAAAACTGCTGTTCACAGACGCTCTCCATCCAACCTCACTGAGCTCGAGCTGTTTTGCAAGGAGGAATGGGCAAAAATGTCAGTCTCTCGATGTGCAAAACTGATAGAGACATACCCCAAGTGACTTACAGCTGTAATCGCAGCAAAAGGTGGCGCTACAAAGTATTAACTTAAGAGGGCTGAATAATTTTGCACGCCCAATTTTTCAGTTTTTTATTTGCTAAAAAAGTTTGAAATATCCAATAAATTTCATTCCACTTCATGATTGTGTCCCACTTGTTGTTGATTCTTCACAAAAAATTACAGTTTTATATCTTTATGTTTGAAGCCTGAAATGTGGCAAAAGGTCGCAAAGTTCAAAGGGGGCCAAATAATTTCGCAAGGCACTGTAAATTCCCCTTCTTTTACAACTAGGTGCACAGCACAGTTGAGCATGCTCAGACATAAAATTACTCTTATTACTACTCTTATTTTTACTCCCATGGAGTAATTACAGGGCGCTATAGTAAATATGAAAATGAGTAATGTCTTAAAGAGAGATTTTTTGAGTCAAAATTGGAGTTATGTAGCCCAATGCAAGTTTTAGCCATTCATTCTAATGGTACAATTGTAACTTCCCCAAAGAAATCCTTTTCATGTTGAAATGAAACGTATCTTCCTCTCAAAGAAATTGTCCTTGCAACAATGTTGCTTCTTCATCATCTATTTTGTTTTTAAGAATGCTAGAATGTGTAATGTTTTCACATTTTGGTAAAATATTTTTTTCTCTGTCACTTTCACTTGTTGATGTTCATCTCACAAAAATATTTCCTCAAACTCACACAGGTGTCTTTACAAACCACAAACAATACTATTGCTTATACCATTGCTTATGGGAATTTAAAATTAGTTACATTTTTTTATTTTTAATTATTTCCAAATGATCCTAATTTGAGCCCAAAAAATGTGATATGTGTATTAACATCAGAAATAAAAATTTAATTCCCAAAAATTAGAGAATAACATTACTATTCTACACTCACGCACCAAGAACCACCAAATATCAGAGAATAAATCAAGAAAAATAACTCCTGACTAATGTAATTCCACTACCTATATGTCCAAAGAAATCCAGTATACTGTATATGTGTATGAGGGTTACATGTATAACAGTGCTGTGGCTCACAAGGTAAGACAACTGTCTACCAATGCTCAGTTTCTGAGATCGAATCCTAAACATGCCACTTAATGCAGAAATGTTGTTTGTTCTCCCTATGTTGTTAAACATAACTCCCGACTCAGGGCCTTACTTAAATTATGTCTAAAGTTTAAATGCAGCCCAGTCTTAGGCCATAGGGTTACAATTTGATTTGGCCCCCCCTTTGCAGCTATAACAGCTTCAACTCTACTAGGAAGGTTGTCCATGAGGTTTAGGAGTGTGTCTATGGGAATGTTTAGCCATTCTTGCAGAAGTGCATTTGTGAGGTCAGGCACTGATGTTGGATGAGAAGACCTGGCTCGCAGTCTCTGCTCTAATTCAGCCAAAAGATGTTCTATCTGGTTGAGGTCAGGACTCTGTGCAGGCCAGTCAAGTTCCTCCACCCCAAACTCTCTCATCCATGTCTTTATGGACTTTGCTTTGTGCACTGGTGCGCAGTCATGTTGGAACAGGGAGGGGCCATCCCCAAACTGTTCCCACAAAGTTGGGATCATGAAATTGTCCAAAATATCTTGGTATGCTGACGCCTTAAGAGTTCCCTTCACTGGAACTAAGAGGCCAAACCCAATCCCCGAAAACCATCCCCATATCATAACCCCCCTCCACCAAATGATTTGGACCAGTGCACAAAGCAAGGTCCATAAAGACATGGATGAGCGAGTTTGGGGCGGAGGAACTTGACTTGTCCTGACTTCAACCAGATAGAATTCCTTTGGGATGAATTAGAGCAGAGACTGCGGGCCAGGCCTTCTCATCCAACATCAGTGCCTGACCTCATAACTGCACTTCTGGAAGAATGGCCAAACATTCCCATAGACACACTCCTAAACCTTGTGGGCAGCATTCTCAAAAGAGTTGAAGCTGTTATAGCTGCAAAGGGTGGGCCAACTCTATACTGAACCCTGGGCTGCCATTATAGTTCATGTGTGTGTAAAGGCAGGTGTCCCAATACTTAGGACAATATATTGTATATTACTTGTGACACTGAGCATGGCTATGGACTTAGGGCTAGTTCACACCACAGAGATGCACAGTACATGTGTAAGGCTACTCACTAGCTAAGTAGCTAGCAATTGTGCCTAGCACCAGTGGGGTTGCTGGTTCAATTCCCCAACATGCTAATGTTTGTGTTGAAGTTTATATGTCCCCCCTGTGTGGGTTTCTCACCACAATCCAAAGACATGCTGGCATTTTATTTGTCTCCTGTCAAAATAGTCTCTAATGTAAGCAAGTTATTTTTGGACGTATACCCCATACACACTATCAGATTTTCTGCAAATTTTTGTCTTCAGATTTACCAAAACCATATAATATGAGGTCAAACCGTAAGAGATTCAATTTGTATGCAATCAGGCAGGCCCTTACACTACATGGTTTTGGTAAATCTGAAGGAAAAAATCTGCAGAAAATCAAATAGTGTGTGTGGGGTCTTAGATTGGAAGCTCATTGCAGCCAGGGACTGATGTTAATGTTTGTTAGCACTAATCATGCCCAAGGGACTTAGACATTTAAAATTGTAGGGTTTACACTGCACAGGTACGTCTACTTAGAAAACTGTTGCTTGGTTTATCTGCATGCAAATGGACTTAGAATTTTGGCCTGGAGTTTGAGATTTAATGCACATAGCCAAGGGCTAACATGGCAAATAGTATTATGTGTTTCTGCTCATCAGGTGCAATCAATTTAAACATATATGAATTGACGTATTGAAAGATACTGGTGGACGTGTACGTCTATTGGGCGTGTGTCAGTGTGCTAACAATACAACCTATCTTATATAAAGGACTGCATTAGGGGGAGTTTGTCTGGCCTCAGAAGAGGCCGTGTTATTTGCTGTGATTTCTGGGGGAGAAAGACTGATATTGTGGATAATGAAAAAACCCCACTTGGGCTGTTTGGATGTTTGTTTGCTGAAATTCTTATGCATTTTGTCCATCAAAAGTGGGTTTATGTGGCAGTGTTGTCAATGTTGTGTGTGTATTGTTCCTGTCTGCATTCTTCCAGGAGAAAATACTGACCAATGTATGTGTGTAGAATGTGGGGGTTGGTGGGTGATGAAATGTGTTGCCTCTTCCACACTGTGAAAGTAAAACCGTGTCCACTCTAAGGTTTAGACAAATGTTAGATTGTAAGCTCTTATTAGCAGGGCCCTTAGATCCCAATTGCTAACTGTTTTGCTAAATGGAGAACCATATATACTTTAGAATACTTTAATGCCAGTAAATATGTACATACTTGTGTTTCTGCTGACAAAATAAAAGTACATTATTGAGCTCTTGTTTGTTGTTTTTCTCTTTTCTTTCTTCTTGCTTTTTAATTAGTTTTGGGGGGGGTGGTTTTGGGGAAGTAGATTATCTTCCTTAGGGCCGGTTCACACTGCTGCGGTGTCCGAGTGCAGTGCAAATCACATGCGATCTCTGTGCAATGCAAATTCACACACAGATAGTATGGCTGAATTTGCATTGCATTCGGACCAAACTCACACAGGACCCTTTTTTTGTCCCGTAGCAGAATCGGATCACATGGGTGTTCACACCCATGCGATCCGATTCCTGTCCGAATTTGCAATTCGCAGTTCAATATGCAAACTGATTTGGGGGTGTCATTAGCTTTCTATTGACACTCCCAGCAGTTTGCATATGGCCGTGCGAAAGGCCTGCGATTCTGGTGTGATGCGGGAACCCGTAGTGGATTCACTGTATGGCTAAAATCGCACAGAGATCGCATGTGATTTTCACTACAGTGCGGTGCGAATCTCATGCAATCTCAGACAACTCTGCAGTGTGAACTGGCCCTCAGTCATGCTCTCATTTATATTTGCGTAGTCCTTACAGATTTACAACAGCAGAACAAATGCAGGACGTGTAATGTGGCTGTAAACAGGAAGTGATGTGTGCACATGGGCTGTAAGCAAATGGGTGTGAGGGGTGTGGGTGCTTTGGGGCAGGGGGGCTCTGTGTCCCCCCAGCCCAAAGCACTTTGTGCCCATGTTGATGGGGACAATGACCTCTTCCTGACAACCCTGGCTGGTGGTTGTTGGGGTCAGCGGGTGAGGGGCTGATCAGAATGTGGAAGCCCCCTTTAACAAGGGAGCCCTCAGATCCTGGCCCCCCATGTGAATGGGTATCGGGTACATTCACCAAAAAAGTGTAAAAATATTTTACAAAATAGAGACACAAGAAGTGTCCTGCAATGTACATCCATGGTGAATCACAACACCCTGAACCAGAAAAATAGACACAAATCTAACCGCTCCACCTCAATGGGAGGGCTCCTGCCGACTGCTGTCTCTTCGCTTTGACAGGTGTTATATTGTCAAGGGAGGGGCCACCCAGTGACGTAAAGGTTACTCCGCCCTTTCTGACATCACATGTCAGCACATGATGTCAGAGGGGGTGGAGCCCTGGGTTATGTACCCAGGTGGCCTCACCCTAGCCTAGCAAAGAACTGTCAAAGCGCACAGAGCGCATACAGCTGGAGCCCTCCCATCGAGTCGGAGTGTTTACATTATGTACTATTTTTGGGTCCATTGGGTGCCATGATTGACCATGAATGTACATTATGGAACACAGTTTTAAGATTTTTGACATAAAAGATTGGACAAAAGATGTCGCTTGGGGTTATTTACATTTTGACCATTTTTGTGTGAATGGGTAGGGGTACAATGTACCCCATACTCATTCACATGAAGGTCCAGGATGTGGGGGCCCCCTTGTTATAGAAGGCTTCCAGATTCTGATAAGCCCCCACCTGCTGACCCCGACAACCACAGCCCAGGATTGCCGAGAAGAGGCCATTTTCTCCATCAACATGAGGGCAAGGTGCTTTGGGGAGGGGGGTGCAGAGCCCCCCCTGCTCCAAAGCACCAACCCAGCATGATGAGGGCATATGGCCTGCTACAGTTCAGGAGGGGGGGTTTGCTCATCCCCTCCCTTTCCTTATCTCCAGGCTGCATTCTCAGATAAGGGCATGGTATGGACCTGGGGGGACCCCATGTGTTTTTTTTAGCATTTTTTTTTTAATTCGGGCTGCCACATGAGCATGATTGTTACCATAATATTAATTCCTCAAATGCAAGATATTATTGTATAGAATGAAAATAATCCAACATTAGTAATTGTATTTTCTATATATGTGTGTGCCCTGGTCTGTGGGGTAGTGGTATGTTGTCCTACATTCAAAACTTGACAGCCTGAGTTTGCATCCCACCGATGGCATCACATTCTAAAAACTAGCATTGTAGCCAGCAGGCATAATTAATCAATGCACATCATTTTGGTTGATTCCAGAATTTGAACTCTTCAAATGCATGCAATGATATGTAATTATTCAATACTATGGTGTAGAATTCCAAAATCCAGCTAATCAAAAATCCAGACATAAAACGGCATGGGTTCCCCCCTCAATCCATACCAGGCCCTTCAGGTCTGGTCTGGATTTTAAGAGGAAAAAATTGACGCGGCCCCCCCCCCCAAATCTATCCTAGACCCTTGGGTCTAGTATGGATTTGGAAGGAACCCCTACACCATTTTTTTTTTTAAATGGCATGGGGTCTCTCAAGATGCATAACAGACCCTTGGGTCTAGTATGGATTCCGAGGGAACCCCCACACCCAAATTTGTTTTAAAAATGGTGTGGGGGTCCCCCCAAAATCCATACCAACCCTTATCCCAGCATGCAGCCTGGCCAGACAGGATAGGGGGGGACAAGTGAGCACCCCCCCTCCTGGACCGTACCTGGCCACATGCCCTCAACATGGAGGGATGGGTGCTTTGGTGTTGGGGGGCGCTGCACCCCCCCACCCCAAAGCACCTTGTCCCCATGTTGATGAGGACAAGGGCCTCTTCCTGACAACCCCGACCAGTAGTTGTTGGGGTCTGCAGGCAGGGGCTTATCAGAGGCTGGTGGCCCCGTCCCCTTGTGACATCACCATCTGGTGCATGAAGGGACGGTTATGTCACAAGGAGGCAGGCCTTCAGATGACATCACTGGGTGGCCCCACCCCATGCCAATATAAATCAATATAAGGACAAGGTGCTTTGGGGCAGGGCAGAAGAAAGAAGACCCCGGAGAGGGGAGAAGAGATGCAGGAGCGGCCTTAATAAAATATTTCAAAAAACTATGTAGTGTGGGTCGGGATCTGGGGGCCTTTAAAGGGGGCTCCCAGATTCAGATAAGCCCCCCGCCCGCATACCCTGACAACCACTGGCCAGGATTGTCAGGACAGGGCCCTTGTCCTCAACATGGGGAAAAGGTTCTTTGGGGTGGGGGGCGCATTATTGAATAATTGCATACCATTGGATGCATTTGAAAAATTCAAATTCTGGAATCAACCAAAATGATGTACTATTATTATGCCTGCTGACTACAATGCTAGTTTTTAGGAGGTGATACCATCGGTGGTATCCGAACCCAGGCCGTCAAGTTTTGAATGTAGGAACACATACCACTACACCACAGAACTAGGCACACTCATACATAGAAAATACAATTACTAATGTTGGATTCTTTTTATTCTATACAATAATGTTTTGCATTTGAGGAATTCATATTATGAAAACAACCATGCTCATGTGGCAGCTGACAGTTGAATGTAAAAAAAAAAAATGGCAAAAAAACCTGCATGGGGTCCATCCCAGGTCATACCAGACACCTCCCACACCAAAATGTAAAAAATGTGCCCCCCCCCCAAATCCAAACCAGGCCCTTCAGGTCTGGTATGGATTTTAAGGGGAACCCGCACCAAAATGTAAAAAAAAATGATGTGGGCACCCCCAAAATCCATAACAGACTCTTATCCGAGCACGCAGCCTGGCAGGTCAGGTTAAGGGGGCACGAGTGAGCGCCCCCCCTCCCAAACCATACCAGGCCACATGCCCTCAACATGGGGAGGGTGCTTTCAGGTCCCCCCAAAGCACCTTGCCCCATGTTGATGGGGACAAGGGCCTCTTTCCGACAACCCTGGCCGGTGGTTGTCAGGGTCTACGGGCGAGGGGGCTTATTGGAATCTGGAAGCCCCCTTTAACAAGGGGGCCCCCAGTTTCCGCTCCACCTATGTGAATGAGTATGGGGAACATTGTACCCCCACCCATTTACCAAAAAAGCTGTGAAAGTACCATCTTCTGTCACTGTCACTCCTGCTGCCGTCTTCTGTCGCTGCCTTCTTTCTCCGCTGTGTTCTTCCGCACGGCCGCCTTCCTTAGTTGTGCTGTCACCTGCTGTCTGGCGTCCCTTTAATAGCCATGGGGTGTGGGCATCTGATGGCGTCACCCAGAGAGCCTGCCGTTTGTGGCGTCACAAGGCTACATAAGAGCTGTCAGACAGCGGGAGGTGACGGGGAAGAACAGAGAACCGGAAGAAGATGACAGCCGGAGAGAAAACACTGGGAAGAAGACACCTGAGAGCTATTTTACAATAAAGGACTCTTGTTTTTTTTTACATTTCACAGCTTTTTTGGTGAATGGGTAGGGGTACAATGTACCCCATACTCATTCACAAAGGGGGCTTCCAGATTCCGATAAGCCCCCCCGCCCGCAGACCCCGAGAACCACAACCGCGATCAAGTTTAAATTACTTTTTTCCTTTAGAAATGTCATTTTGCCATGGCACTGTTCTAAACATTGCACAGATGCGCCACTTTACAGGCAAACCATTATTAAAATCACTGCTCATTTAAAAACGATCATATGAAAAACTTTTTTTTCTATTGAGACATGTCCCCTACACTTTTTATGACAATGAACTTGCATACAAGCTTTAAATGGAGGAATTTGGAATTTGCAGGTTCAAGACCAATTGACGGCCACTGTTCCCGCATATGTGAGCTGACAGGCATCTTCCCCGGGCAATAGCGATTGGTTCTGTTTGTGTGTGCACCAGTTTCAGAGAGTTGAAGTCTTAATTGCCTTTAATTGGGCGCTATTTTCAGGCACTGCTGGAGCACATTTTGGCACTATAGTAAATTCCCCCGAAAGTGTCATTTCTTCAGTGTTGTCACATTAAAAGATTTAATAAAATATTTACAAAAATGTGAGTGATGTACTCACTTTTGTGAGATACTGTATTTGGAATTTTTATCAATTTATTTTTTTAACTAGTAATGGTGGCGACCAGCGACTAATAGCGGGATTGCCTACTATACAAATGTAAGTGAGAGACTAGGTCTCACTCAAAAATAATAATTACATAAGAACACTATGGTATTATAAAATATTAACTAAATTGATTCATAGCAAGCTGTATAAAAATGTAAAATTGAAAACCAACCTTCACCACTACTAAAAAAGATAATGTTGTCTTAAACAGAGGGGGAGGGGACGCAGCTACTTATACACCACATTACATTCACTGAAACACACATTACTGTTGATCAATTGATCTAAGTTTGTATTCCTAAGGGCCAGTAAGTATTTCAGGTGACCGGGTGTAGACAAGCTGGAATTGAGGGGCAATCAGGGGATTCCTCCAAATATAGTCCCATAGGAGGCACTGGGAGGGTGGCAATTCCTAATGGTGATACCTTTCTTATAAGTTCTGTATGTCCGGGTAGTTGAGTTAGTGGCAGCTAAGGGGATGGGGTTACTGCAATCACCCCTTGAGGCAGCGTGGTGTCTAGGTATGGCTCAATGTCTCTAAGCAGTTAAAGCTGGAACAAATAGTCCTTCACAGCTTCCGCTGAGTGGCCGCTTTCCTTACATCCACCTCTGCTGTACCTCACTCCCTGCTAGCATGCCGCGCTTCCTGTTGGGAAAGTATCCTTAGTTTGGATCATGCACATCACTCCAATCCCCTGCAGTCTCCTACAGTGCATCTTCCACCTGTCCACTGCATCTTGACCCATGTCATGTGCGTGATGACGCACCGCTAACGCGTTTCATTAACATAACGTTAATTTCCTCAGAGCGAGAAGGAGTTGGAGACCTTGGTTATTTATACACAATCTGGTTTCCTGTCATTTCCCAGATTGACCCCCAGATGTCGGTCTTCTCAGCTTTCCTCCATTTACTTAGCATTCATCACTTATCAAGGGTAAAAACAAAGACCTAGTCTCTCACTCACATTTGTATAGTAGGCTGCTTCTTTGGTCATAGGACTGCACTGTGGATGCCTTTGGCACACAGTGATTAGGTATAGGCAATTTACGCCGTTTACCAGCAAGCTGGGAAATATATACATAGGGACAGTAAACATTGGAGGTTGATCCAAATTGGAATTATGGTTGTCTTAATAGCAGGACTGCGACATTGCAATGGACAAATCAGACACTTTTGACACTTTTTTTGGTACCAGTGACACTAATACAGTGATCAGTGCTAAAAAAATATGCACTGTCACTGTTCTAATGACAGTGGCAAGGAAGGGATTATAATCGGGGCAATCAAAGGGTTAAATGTGTCCCTAGGGGGTGCTTCCTAACTGTGTGGGGGTGCTTTAACTTTAACTCTGGGAAGAAAGCCGTGTCCCTGCTTAGCAGAAACACAGGACCTCTATCTTCCCTACAAACAGAACAGAGATCTGCATCTCTCTGGAACAATCGGCGGGTTGAGGCAAACATCGGATCCGCCAGACCCACTGATTGACTCCCACTGTGTCCAATCACAGCGGTAGCTGGTCGCTGTCCACCCCACACCTGGAAATGCAGAATAAAGAACCTGTAGGTGATTTTGCGCACAGGAGCCGCCGCCGCCCCACAGTAAATGTATGTGGGGTGGTTGGCAAGAAGTTAATATCATTGATATATGTCCCCCAGGGCTGTAACTGGGCCCCTATACTCTTTTTCTGGCCAATAACTTGCATATAAACCTTCAAAATGGGAACTTTCCATTTTTCAAGTTTGGGACCTATAGACTTTAATTACTCAAAGGCTGCCCACCACAGATATTTTGCGCTTCGTGTAATAGAACTGGCGGGCAGAATGGGGATCTACCTATGTAAGCAAGGTGGACCCCCGTTCTGATAGGGGAGTAAAGAGAGATTGTCTGTTCGTAGTGATCAGGAACACCAATTTCTCTGTACTCTCAGTCAGTCCACTCCCCCTAAAGTTAGAAAGCACCTCCCTAGGACACACTTAACCCTTTGATTGCCCCTGGTGTTACCCCCTTCCCTGCCAGTGTCATTTATACAGTGATCAGTGTATTTTTATAGCACTGATCACTGTATTGGTGCCATTGGTCCCCAAAAAGTGTCACTTAGGGTCAGATTTGTCCACCGTAATGCCACAGTCCCACTAAAAATTGCAGATCGCCGCCATTACTAGTAAAAACAATAAAAAAATGAAAAGTCCCTAAATCTATCCCCTATTTTGTAGATGCTATAACGTTTGCACAAACCAATCAATATATATGCTTATTGGGATTTTTTTATTAAAAATATGTAGAAGGATACATATTGGTCTAAACTGATGAATAGATTTGTTTTTCTATTGTTTTTTCAATATGTATTATAGAAAATAGTAAAAAAATATAGTTTTTTTTTCAAAATTGTCATTTTTTTGTTAATAGAAAAAAAATAAAAACCTCAGAAGTGATCAAATACCACCAGAAAAATAGCTCTATTTGTGAGCAAAAAGGACATCAATTTTATTTGGGTACAGCGGTGCACGCCTGCGCAATTGTTGGTTAAAGTAACGCAGTGCCATATCGCAATAAATGGCCTGGCCATTAAGGGGGTAAATCCTTCCGGTATGAAGTGGTTAAAAGGGTTCAGGTCTGAACATGTTCGGGAGTTCTGGTGAGAACCAAACCAGGGGGTGTGCAGCCGAGCATAAATGGCATTACAATTCACCCTCACTGCCACTGCTAGATCATGCAGACTTTCTTCCAGGCTTTCTGCACCATCAGTTTTACACTTGGACACCAGATCGCCCTCCTCTTCTACACTAAACAGTTTCAGACTTTGTGATCAAACCTCTAGTATAATTTAGGGACTCCACTTTAATATTAACTATAGATATATGCGCATACCTCAATTCAAACAAACATTAGCAAAGCCAATACATGCCCTAAAAAAGCTGAATCCTATTGAACTTATTCTCTCATCTCTTGAGCCTCCAAGTAAGACTGTATCTCAATTTTTACAATTAGGATAATTTTACAATTAGGACCATCGTCTTACCCTGGTTCCTTTCCCAGAGGGAAACGGACCTTCATGAGCAGATATCATAATATCAAAAGGATAAAATTCTACAAGTTTCTCATGTCCCCTGCCTATCTTTTAAGATGAAAGAAATGAAGTATAAACCCCACCTTGATGGTATAATACCTTAGCCAAATTGCATGCAATGTTCCCTGAAACATCCTTGTCATGCTGGAAAGGCTGTGGTAAGACAGTGACACATGTACATATATGGTGGGACTGCCCAATTATTCAATCTTTTTTTGGAGTGAATTGTCCAAATTGACCGAACAAATTCAGGGATTCATTCTTGAATATAACCATTGGACTATCTCATTTTTGTATAGACAAACCAGCAGGCTGATACAAATGATCCATTAACTTACTTATAGCTGCTAAGTCTCTCATTCCATTTTCCTGAAACAGGATGATTGCCCCAGTTATATAGTTATTTCAGAAAATCGACCACACCTATCTAACAGAGGAACTCACCCATTTATCTCATAATTCTCAAGAGAGTTTCCAAAAGGCATTGACCTGCTGGATTACTTTTAAAACAATCCCTTCTTACCTTGAAATTGTATCAAGTATACTGTATAGTGAGCAACTCTTTATTCCCTTTTAGTTTTATCCTGCTACTTCTAACTCTTTCTTTAAAGGTACAACCGGGTGTCCTCATCCTAAAATTGTTTATATGATGCCTGTACTGTCATCAGTGTGTACCTATTCTCATTATTAGTACTTAATGTACATCCAGGCTTTCTATTAACCAGCATTTGTTCTTCATCTCAACTGGATGTACTTCTTGAAACATTTATCAAACCCAAAAAGCTCAGAGTTCTGGTGTTAGCATGGCAAATACAACCTAGATAAAAATGTATTTTATTTATCCATTGTTCCTAAGAACATTTTTATTAACATATCAGGACCATATACCAATAAATCAATGAGGTAGAACATGTTTCTTTTACCTTTTAGCAAACAGAGACTTTCTTTGTCCTGTCCTAATAATCTTGTTAGTGGGTCATATCAAAGAAGGAAGATAATTCTGATTACTAGTTTAATACAAAGCTGGGCTTTAGATGGAAGGTCATCTCTACATTTCAACATGAATTATCCGCAGTCAGTAGTAGGAGGACCACCAGGTAAGCTATTAATAATGTGGAATTCATAGATAATAGTAGTATTCTTTCTGGAGAAAGCTATAGTTGAAAATTAGATCATAAAACAATCTATTAGATGACCCTGAATAAAATTAGGGTACAGAGCATAAAGAAAACCTGTATTAAGAATTAGAAGGCCACCACTGCAGAACTCATTCTGAATATGCTAATTTCCCAGATCTGTCTTTCTTTCTTATTTGTTATCTAAGACTTACCCAATGGTTAGTTTTAAAATAATGATTCAATGTAATGATAGTTCACAGAGTAAGGCTAGAGCTACACTCCTTATTTGTAGAACATTTTGATTAATATGCTGCAAATATGATAATGGGCAGCAAGTAGTTAACATTTCTTAGAACATAGCAAAGAGATTAAAGCAAACCTTAATGTGAAATGCAAGGTTTGCTTATTAAAGCTGAATTTCAGAAATTCAGCCACTTTGATAAATGTGCATGCATACTATGAGTTAAATCCAATGAGCTGCATGCCATCTCCTGGATGTAGCTCTTTTTTATTTTACAGATGACAGGTTTATATATGACAGGTTTATGGATGGCACTCCCAGAGAAGACACTCAGTGCTTTGAGTGGAGAGAAACACAAAGAACAGCTATGGCTGTCCCTCCGCTCTGTTGTGCGTTCACAGAAGCCTGTGCATTTTGTGAATGAGTTCACATGGTACAAAGGCTTATATGACTGGACAGAAGGAATGGAGGGGTGACATAGCAGCTGCATCGACTCTCCACTGCAAGGAGATGAGGTCAGAGTGTCCATCATCTAAGCTCAAGAAACTATCTTCTTGGAGCACAATAAACTTGGACTTAACTCATAGTATGCCTGCACTTGTTACAAAGTTGCTAAAAACCCTGAGTTCAACTTTAAGTCTGGCCCCCCTCCCCTGTGAAAATCACTTGTGATAGTACTTGAAAATCACCCTTAAGAAAAAAAGTTAGAATACATATTTACCTTACCATACGGGAATATTCCAGAGGCATACAAAGTAGCCCAAGTCTCATGAGAAGACACTTTTGCTCAGTGCAAGAGTATCTTCTCATGAGATTTGGGGTGCTAGCATTTCTCAGGATCTTGCTGAAAGGAGCAAGGCATCACCTGCACCTAGGCATCATAGGCAAAAGAAAGATTAAAGTGAAATAAAACCCAACAACAAATAAGTAATGTATTGCAGCTTGCCAATCCTTTGACTTTCAATCTTTTTTATTGAAAATAGTACAGAATACAGAGTATCAAAAGGAACAAAGGCCAGAGCCCTGGGCCACAGCAAAAGAACATAATATAATAAATGGTGCAAAAGATAAGAAATAAGGCTACACATAGCCTCACTGGTAGAGTGTGTGCCATATAGTAATCTGAACAGTGCTTAAAATCGGTAATAAAACAAAGGAGTACACAAACAGTCCTAGAGACGCCAGTGGGGTACAATATGAAAAGATGCAAACTGGGAAAAAATATCTGGCCCCCACATGGGACCAAAAATAAAATTCTCAAAAAGGGAAAGGGAAGACCCCAGCCAGGGGAGAAAAGAAAAAGGAAGAGGAAAAAGGGAGCAAGAGCATCAGGACAGGGAAAGGAAACCTAGAGGGGGAGCCAATTGGGCAACTAAATGGAAAAGGGAACCCACTTGTTATCAAACACCTTCCTAAAGCTCTATATGAACATAACTGGCCCATACCTTATTTAACCATTTAATGGTATCAATAATTATACTAGCAAGGTGCTCGTTAAGCATTATCCAAGAAACCTTGTGTCGGAACAAAGAAATACAAATGGAAAGTGTCTTCCAGGAGCGAGCTATGGTGAGTTTCACAGCTAACAACATACAGTTGGTCAATTTTTGCTTGGCACTGGGAATACAATCCACCAGGTCATTCAATAAGGCCACACAGGGCAATTGTAGTATTGCAATCCCAGTAACCTTTTGAATCAAAGCAAACACCTTATTCCAAAAGCCCCTAAGCTAAGGGCATTCCCACCAGGTGTGATACATTGTTCCATAAGACTGACACCCCGAAAACAGAGAGGCGAGGAGGTCGGAAAAAGCCTCAAAAGGTGAAAAGGGACCATAAACCATCAGGTCAAGCTTTTTACGCCTGCCTCCACCAAAAAAACATTTAGCATGCCCTTATACACAGATTGGAGGCAAGAGTGCCAATGTTCCAGATCTCTCTGAGGCCAAGTTTGAATCCCATACATGCATATGAAGTAATTTAACATCAGTGGCAAGCAAGAGCCTGTAAATGATAGAAATCCCCCCTCTACCACTGGGATCCCTTGTAGACCATGTCTTATAGGGGGTCACCTTAGGATCCCTAGTTACTGCGAGGCCCAAGGAGTGCAAAAAGTGTGAAATTTGATAACATCGAAAAGTCTCCACAGAAGGCATTTTTATTTTAGCTCTACAAAGGGACAAGGTAAAAGGATTGCGGGGAGTGAGGAAATGTCCAATCCGATACAGGCCCTTCTGTTCAGAAGTATCTTCTGGTTTTGATGCATGACCCTGTTAATGCACAAATCTTATCTGGAGGAATTAAATCAGTGTCTCGGAGAGCTCCAACCATTGGCGAGAACCTCTCCCCTAGTCTTTATTCCAGTAAAAGTTCACAGTCTCATTGGTTGTAGTTTAAGAGGACCTGCCGTTGTGGGGGCGGCAATTGTCCATGCTGCCCCCATATCGAGAGGGGTAATGTTTTACGTTCCTCTAACAAAACCTTTAAAGACACTTTTTTCATAAATTGCAATGCGAAATATGTCATACTCATGTTGACATGTGTATCCTGTTCTGTACAGTATGTGGACCGTACGACCCGCAGACTGAGGGACAATTTGCACGGTCACCTGTATGACATTGCAAAGAACAAAGCTACCAATGTAGCAAAACATTGGAATACATGCCACAATAAGGATTTTTCTAGTCTCCATATCCAGGGGATAGAGAAAGTGGTGGTTCCCAGGAAAGGGGGTGACAGGTTTAGGCTCTTGTGCAGGAGCGGTACACTGGATTTTTCATATGAACACTAGGCAGCACCTGGGGCTGAATTTTGAATGGGACGTGTCCCACTTTTATGAATGACTCAGTATCCGATGTGCCTTTCTGTGTACAAGTCCCTGAATCTGTTCCTTTTACAGGTCTTCTTACTCCTGGTGTGTCCTTATTTAGTCTGGTAGTACACAGATTTGGTAATTGGTGCTTTGGTGCCTTTCATACTCCATTTTTTGTATTCACACTTTTTCAGTGATTCTTGCTGGGGTACGCATTGTAGATCAGAACTCTGTATGTGCCACTAGCATATATGCATACACAACAGCTTTATATACGGTTCATCCGTTTGCTTGATCATTTCTTATTTCTTTATTATGTCTTGTATGACAGCTTGTTTTGAATACATTTTCATTTCTGTTTTATCCAGGTTACATCCCTAGATTTTGCCTGTAGCCCTTTTCCATCAGCCCAGGGGGTTTGTTTCAGTTCAGTACTGTGTTGTCTTCTGTGATAAATCTACATTTTGGATCCCCTTTGATCTAGACACATTTTCCCTTTTGCTGGCTAGTTTTGCAGCAAGTATTCCCCATTAGTGTTACTTTTGTAATTTGTTGTTGTTCTTGTTTTTGTTTCCTGTTTTCGCTGATTTAGTCATACATCTAGCGGGGACTTGTCATGAGGTGATGTGTCTGGATCTAATATCTAACAGGCAGGCAGACATAATGGGTCATTAGCTTATTTTTCCATTTATTATTTATTGTTGATACGGAATGTTAGTTGTTTCATTTTTTTATCTTCCATATCCGTTATACATCCGTTTTGCATAAATATGGTTCTGCCTGCATCAGTTATCTCCATGTATGCTTTATTGTATTTGTATATTTTTTCTTTTGTTTGATATGATACTGGGATAACGGGTTATGGGGACCATTTTGTGAGGCAGTTATGCCCCAATAATTGTTTGTGATTTTATGCATACATATTTTTTTTTTGTATGTTAATTAGTCGGTCTATGGGTGTTCACTTCACCAACGAGGTATTACATAGTAATCCAATGCATTTTTGATTTATGCTTTCAAGCTTTTTATGTTGCATCTGTGTTTGCCGCTTAGCACTGGAGCCACTCATTCAATGACACCTTGGTTGCCTCGCCCTCCATGTTTGTGGATGGTCGCCCCACATATGTGAGGAGGATGAATACCAATTAGCCAAATTGGATGGAGTCTCACCCATACACCTTGTTGTTAATTCATTTGTAAATTAATTTGTGCATATATATGTCTGCATATTTGTACACTAGTCGAGCTATGAGTAAGCACTAGCTCTAGGTGCAAAACGTGTCAGCTGGGACTAGTAGTTCACCTGTAGTGCTGTTCATCATTTTAACTTTTCAATAAAGGAGATCGGATTTGGGGTGTGGCTATCCAACCTGTTATTTTCACCTATGGTATTCTGCAAATAAGGCCAGAACCCAGTGCTCTGCAACTACAACTGATCCTAATGGAGCATTAATTGCCCTAGAGCGATAAGTTCTGTCTTTTCCGATACAGGCCCTTATTCAGTTCCCAGCGGAACGCCTCTTCAGAGGAGAACGCTGGATTGTTGAAAAGGTGAGCCAACGGATGAAAAGATGAAATTAGGTTAGTATTGGACCGCACTCGATCCCAGATGGCCAATGAATGAGATAAAGTAGGGGCAAGAATAGGGGGTCTACTCTTTCTGGGTTGCCATTTAAGATAGTCTAATGGAAGCTTGTTAACCGTTGTCTGTTCCATAGCCAGCCAGTCTGTTTTTTTGCTTCATGAATGCACAGACGACAACTGTGCCACCTGAGCCGCTAGGTAGTATAGCATAAGATGTGGGAGGCCAAGACCTCCTTTCATTTTGTGTTTATGGCCCTTGTCGCCCCAGACATAATGTATGAGCTTAGATTGAAATCATATGAGATCTGTTTGAACAATCTATATGGGCGATCTTGATAGAGTGGATTCCCCCCAGGCAGGACAGCTTGCCAATCCTCCCATGTGGTAGCTGCATTTGTTTTCTTTTTTTGAGGATTTGTTCTTTATTTCGCCTACTGATCCAGCCATTAACACACTTCAAGTCTTAGGGTGCCTGCATTCTAATTGAAGTAGTAAACCAGACATCTTTTGACACGAGCATTGCCAGCCCGGGGATGGTGTAGTCTTAGACTCATAAATCAAGACTGAAACCCAACTACCACTTTATAAGCATAAGCTTAAGGGATAAAGGTTTACATAAATGAATAGAAGCTGACCATTGTAAGTACCCCTGCCAGTGTTAAATAGTTTGTCTCACCCCATTATTGTCCATTTTGCTGGACAGCTTGGTCTGTTAAAGTAAGTTGAAAAATAACAGACTTACTGACTAGATCACCAGGTGAAAAAAAGGAAAAGCGCCTAAAAAAAATAAAATGAATGCAGTCACCACATCTAAGAATTGGTGAGCTGCAATTCAATACATATTTATTCTTGGGTTCGTTGCTGCTTTACAGCAAGTATATAATCTAACATATTTTCCTTACCAGTACATTTTTGAAGCACTACCATTCAGCAATTTTTATGGGGGGGGGGGGGGTGGCAGGGGAGTGTTGGACCTGATAGGCCTCCTTGTATTTTCAGTGCAGCTGCGTCACAGTCTTCACAATGCAGTCTTCACAACGCAGAGCTAGAGAGCATTGTTTAGTTTCTGCATATATATATATATATATGAACTTTCTAAACTGTACATCATAACAGATCATCAAAATTGGGTCATCTGTATTAGGCCATAATAAATATGCTATAAAGATATATGCTAATGAATCCCCCATTACTACTGCGTGAACAAATAAATCAATGTCAGATGTACAGCTCCTTGGTCAAGTATTTGGAAAGAGTCAAATAAAAAACTACTGTTATGTCTAAATGGATCAGTAAAAAATGAATTCAAACATCATTTCACAGATCAGCAGGCCTGTGGCCTTGGGGCTTCCTGATTGGACTGGACTGATACTTAATTGCTACTTTTGTAACCAATACCATCATTTTCTGCTGCACAGACTAATGCCTCGAACACTGTGCAACGGTTGTACAACCGCACATTCAACTTTTGTCCAAAATCGGCTAATGGCGATTGTGCCTTGCGTACTGACATGAGTAAAGTAGTTGTACAACAAAGCCAAACGTAGTGACGTGTTACGAGCGTATAATGAGGAAGTTCAGATGAATGTGATTTGTGGATTAGGAAGACATGTTACACGACCAAACACTTCCTGGATTCAGAGCATGCGCGTTTAGCACTTACAACTTTGTTGGGCCAACTTCTGTACACACGAGTCAACAGTCGTACAACAGCTTGCTGTACAACAAAAGTTTTCTAGTCTGCTCAGCCAACTTCTGTTGTACGACTGTTGAACATCGGCTGTTGTAATCGCGTGTACTAACGGTCGGATTATCGTACAACAAGCTGCTGTTGTTGTACGGCCGTTGCATCGTGTGTGTGGGCCTTAGGTTAAGATCAGGAACTACAACTATTCTTTAGCCACCACTCACATTGTGTTTTTCAGCTGGTTTCCCTATGATCAATTATGTTTAACAGAATCTCATTCTTTAATTGTCCCTATTCACACTTGTAATCTCAGTCATGTTATATTCTACAAACTGCACTGAACAAATTACATAACCTTTTTTGCATCCATAGAATTCAATAGGTACTCCTGAAAAACACCTACTTTAGAACTGCTCTCCTGCCCTTGACAATCCTAGGAAGCAAATACCTGAAGTTTGATATGCAAGCAAATAAACTTGCATAAAGCTTGTAAAACACCCCAAAATGCTTCAAAATCACTAGGAATACTAGGAATTCTCAGTTAATGCATGCTTACTTGTGTTTAATCACCAATGACACATCATAAAATGTAAACTTAATCTGCATTAACCCCTTTAGTGCTCTTGGTGTAACATGCTCCTTGCAATTTATGGGCTGGGGGGTGTTTACAATTTGGCTATTTGTCTTGAAATACTTATTATATTGTAGGTGAGCTACAGCAAGTAAGTTAAAGAATACAATTAAACAGAAATTACGTTAAGAGTCACACAGCTTTAGGTTGTTAAACATATATTCCATTTTAAAAGGAAATACATTTTGGCAGCTTTATAGGGTATACCCAGTTCACCAAAATTAGGTATTCTGGTAAGAATATCTCTCTGGATCATAGGTTTCCTTCAATTTTAGACAATTTTAGACAATTTAGATGTCAGTCTGACATTTCCTAATGTTTTTTTCTTACAATGAGAGTAACCTAAAGTATATAAGGTAAGCATACCATGTGTATGGTCATATTTTGGCACATCAAAAATGTGCTTTACCCCTATTTAAATTGAGCGTTCAATGTATAATTAAACAGGGGGAAGTTTTGTTGGTATAGGTAATAATGAATAAAAATATTATAATATACAGGTTATACAAGCACCCAACATGTGTTCATATTAACTTCCTGTAATTTCATACACAGTAGGGTTCAGGCTGGGAGAGGGATTGATAGGACTGCAGGACAATCAGGGCTCTGTTGCACTGTAGAATGCTATCAGTCTTGTACTGGGAACATGCTTACTAGAGGGAAAGGAGAGGCATGATTCTTAGCTGTGCTACTGCTCCTTCATTGTCTTAGTAAAAATATTTTTTTCTTAAAGTCACCCATCAGATTAATGGGAACCAAAACCTATTCCAAGGGAGAAGGTGTGGTAAGAATATGATATTGACTAGAAATTCTGGACTTTTGCCAAATGGTCTCAGTTTCTTAGAAACACTGCAATTTCTGTGTGTTTTCCTTTGACATAAAGAATATATAAAAATAAATGTGAGCATGCAGAATGGCTGCCACTATAGGAGTCATTTAGGGCATACATGTGGTAAATATAATTGAAATCCAGAGATAATGATCTTTGACCGGAATTTAATTTTAAGCTGGTAATTTGTCTCAGGCTCTTTTTTTGTTCTGAAAGAATTATTTTTAAATTTAGTTGGCTGCTGAACCATATAACACAGGCCTTAAGCCCCATAAGTAATAAATGAGGCATGTGAAAGATTTTAGATTTTTAATGTATGATTACTGTGGATGGAATAATGTATAACAGGAGAGTCAGCACTGGTAAATAAGTTTGGGCCTTTATCTTTTTGTCTCTTTTTACCTTGTTTGATTAGTTAAAAAGGAGTCATATGAAAGGCAAATGCAAGATGTATTGCTTAAAGAATGGAAACATTTTGGTGAAGGAAAATAAAAGGTAAAAATAGATCTGAGGATAATAATGGGGTCGAAAAATATAAGCGGCTAGAAGGACAAAAACAGAGACACAGCAATTTAGTATTTATACAGTAACTTACCAAGGAAAGCAGAGGGTGACACAGTTCCATTGCTTCTTGACACCATGACACTAATGCCAGTTTCTATAAATGGAACAGAAAAATCCACTACTTCTGAGCGTTCCTCATTTATGGTAAGTGACCCAACAGCCATATATGCACGTTTAGTTACCACCTAATGATTTAAGAAAATGATAAAGTTATTAAATTGTAAAATGTAATATAATCTTTGATCTTAATGTCAGGATTTTTTGGCGCAAGCTTTTACAGTGCTCTACAACTGACATGCAAATTGGAAAGGCTGTCACAAAAACTTGTTACCATGGAACTCCATGAGGTTACATTGGCTGAGTATTACAAACTCCAACTAATACCTTGTGGACTACGTGTGTGGTTGGTACCTACATTATTTGTACAGAATTTTGGCTTTAAAACAAAGTTTACTCAGATCATTAACAAGTGCTCTTTTGATCTAATTACATTGACTGTACAAATTATACAGCAAGAGAGAGCGGTTTTAATCCAACAAATATCCGACATCGAGACTTAGATATCAGGGACTATGGAAGATGAGAAATTGACAAACGTAAAGAAAGCTGGTGATAATAAAATGATTCCATTCAGAAAAACATAGAAATGCAGAAGAGATCTAAATTAGAAGAGGACTATGAATATTGTGCTAACAATCAGGTGTATAATTGGACTGACCCCCAACTTTTATCGGTCATCACCATTCAGATGTGGATTTCACAATAAGCAAATATCTAACTCCACTTCATCCATGGCCTCTACAGGTTCCTCCACACATGTAAATATAAATGAGAAAACTGCGCTAACCCTAATAAAAACTTCACTCTGTAACACAGCTGCAACAATAAAGTGTGACTCCTACACCCAAATAATACAAAACATGAGAAATGGACTAACAATCGTGTTATAAGTATCAGGAGAAGATTAAATCTAGAGAAGACGTAAAGATACAAAAAGACTTACCTTAGTAAAATAATAGTGGTCGAAAGAAATGCAAACAGTTAAAGAGTAGAAGGTATCAGGGACTATAGATTCAGAGCTACAGCCTATAAACAACCTAATTTTGGCGAGAGAGAACGACATATTAAACATGTCAGTTACATTAATCTAGTTTTCTCGTGAACAATTACTAGACTCATTTGAAACAAAATTTCGGTTTTAAGACATGTTTATTACATCCATGGTTGGTGTGTGCATCAGGTGTTCCATAATCAACCTCAAACATTATGAGTCGGTTACATTGGAGTACCTCAAGGTACC
>BLSH010514232.1:389911-410131 GCA_018402905.1 Glandirana rugosa
CGGTTCTTGAGAGACTCCTAGACTTTTTGTCTTAACAACGAGATGTATTTTTAGCGGATCCGATATTCTTCTAACAGTTCTGGGACTTTGACTCGACGTCGTGCCACCGGTTCTGGTATGTCGTCAAATTGTCGTGTCCAAGGTGAGTCTTGTCTGGAGGGGTACCACATGTATGAGTCGTAGTATAGGTCTCCAACAGAAACCAATCTTCTTATAGCCTAGGCGATTTTTATGTAGAGCAACAATTCTGTTTTTCAGATCCTCAGAGAGTTCTTGGCCATGAGGTGCCATGTTGAACTTCCAGTGACCAGTATGAGAGAGTGAGAGCGATAACACCAAATTTAACACACCTGCTCCCCATTCACATCAGAGACCTTGCAACACTAACGAGTCACTTGACATCAGGGAGGGGAAATGGCTAATTAGGCCCAATTTGGACATTTTCACTTAGGGATATACTTACTTTTGTTGTCAGCAGTTTAGATATTAATGGCTGTGTGTTGAGTAATTTTGGGGGGACAGCAAACTTACACTGTTATACAAGCTGTACACTTTACATTGTAGCAGTGTCATTTCTTCAGTGTTGTCACATGAAAAGATAATACAATATTTACAAAAATGTGAGGAGTGTACTCACTTTTGTGAGATTATATATATATATATATATATATATATTGAGAATGCTATAAAAAAGTGCTAAGAGGGACAAAGTCCCCAACTCTGGGTCAGGTTTTAAAGTTTCAAGGAAGTCAGATCAATGTCGAACCAAAGTCACAGGGCAAAGTCAGATCGACAGTTGCACAACTTTCGTGTTGGAGCAGTGTGAACCGGGCCTTACACTACCCAAACCCAAGAAACACTACAATGCAACAAGGCCAACAGAAGGGCCCCCAGACTATTTAGCAAATTTAGCAGCCCAAGACCTGGGATAGTATCAGGGAAAGGCTGAACCCAGACAGAAACTGTTCTCGGCAGAGGTAGGGAAATCGCTGATCATTTTCACTGGTGCATGAGGTATGAAGAAAAAAGAGAATACAAGGGTGTTAGTTATTTTCCATTTATGCTATACACTGATCCTTAGGTAGTGGTTGGATGTGGAGCTCTGTCACAGGTATGCTGCCAGGCTGGTGTCAGAATAGGTTCTTTACAAGACAAAGCTGCCAGCTCAGCCATGTGCCTTGCAAATGGCAACATGTAAGACAACGTGTGAGAAAGGGCAGAAAGGGGAATATCCCCAATAGGCTTCAAAAACTGTCTTTGAAAAGCCAACAAAACTGACAAATCCAAATTCAAATCCTAGGGAGTCCCAGGTGGTTACACAGGAAAAGTCACATGAGATACACCTTGTACAAAAGTCTTAAAGGCATTGTACACTTTCAAATGTTTTTGTTGTTTTAACTAGATATTAGTGTAGTTACACTGTCTATGTCATTTGTTTGCCTTACCTTGTAATGATGGGCTCACATTTTGTAGCTGGTGACAAAATTGCAGTTTGCGAAAATTGCAACTCTTGCATAACTGCTGAGAGCTCCTCCCTAAATAAGGCCAAAGAGGAGGTTAAATCTAGCAGTAAGAAAGCTCAGGGGAGTGTATGGACTCAGGGGACAATAGTTCAAGCTGTCTGTGTGGGGAGGGACACTGTATACCACCCTGAAAATGTTAATGGATCATGAGTTGGGGGGACCCAATACAGAAGGACGGTTGCCCTTGTGCTTGGGATCCGGTATGTTGCACAGCTTAACAGAGACTTAACTTGGGAACTTAATTGAAAACACCTGGTAAAAACCTTGGGGACTCAAAAATCGGATGCTGAGAGCAGGAAAGGTTCAAATGGCCAGAAGTGACTGGAGCCCTGTAGGCAGCAACAAGGACTAACCAAAGGGGAACTGCATGTCTCTTGTAAATAGGAATAGCGGTGTGAAGATGCCACCTTATGCTGAAAGGCAGGAACAGAACATGGAGTGTGCACAAAGGACAATATAGTGACGCAGCACTTAATTGCCCAATATAAAGATTTTCCTATAAGATTAACATAAAATAGGGGTAATAATGATGCCCAGCAATGTTAATAAACAGAGTAGCTTGACCCACTTTGCATACTCCCAAATGAGGCTTCAGATGTTGGGTCACTCCAGAGACTGTGCCTCATCTCTGGACCAGGAAAGTGCTCTGCATCTAACAGAGTACTCAGCAGTCTAGAAAGTGCCACAAGCAGAGCCTATTGCCCAAAGGTCACATTCCAGGCATGTCCCACAACTGTCCATTCCAACTAGGTCTGGGTAGGGCCTTCAAAGTTATTGTTGAGTATACGCCAATCTGAAAAGCTGCCTTTTAATTATACAAATTCAGTGAAAAAAATTATTTTTTCAGTGTCTTGCTTTGCTACTTAGAGTCTAACAGGTTTTCCAAAATCGCAACTGGTAATACTGGACAATACTGGACTACACTGGATGATGGGTTCTGTTAGTTTATTATAGATTAATTTGGTAGCATTGTGGGACTGGTTGTACAGTGGGTAGGGAGCCGGCGAAGCAAGGAATAAGGTAAGTATTCCTATCATTCCTTACCCCCTAGACAAAATGAGCAATTAGCCCTTGCTGAGCAGGGGGCACTACATTTTTTTATGCTGACTGAATTTCAGTTTTAATGAATGAATGAATGATCAGATTGATTATGTAATTTTGTTTTATTTATCATTGATGTGAATTTGTGTAGTCTTCAAAGAATTGTAGTTATCCTGTTTAAAGTACTCCATACTTTACGACTGACCACATTTTTATATATATATATATATATATATATATATATATATATATATATATAACACATTTTGAGATCACACCGACATATTGTATGGTCAGTCAACATCTGTCTGCCGAGGTCTAGGGGAAAGGGTTAATGTTTTGCCTCCCTTCCCTATGTGCTTGTGAGCTTTCTCCGGGGTCCAGCCTCCCCCCGTGTTCTATAAAAGGAAAGAGATCTGGATCCTAGGGGGGACACAAGAAACTAGGGATATGTGCTGAAAGTTGCTGGAACGTCGATTTGCCGGAACACACCAAGAACATGTACTTCTCTATTCAAGCATTTCCAAGTATGGACTTTTCCCAAGGAGGCTTCACCTGTGCAGCTAACCTGGGGCAGCCACAGTTAGGTTTCGTTAGAAGAAAGACATTATTGCATGTTATACATGTTGTGCCAAGTTTGCAGTAAAAGTTGATTCAACTGCTCAGAGCCAGGTCTGAAGTTATTCAAGGGGTATATGTGGGGTCTTGGCATATTCCAAAAGATCCTGGGTCCATAACAGCAACATGAGGCATGTGTAACATTACTATGACAGAGGTTCATTCAGCAAGACAAGGCGCTCTGACTCCCTCCCTAGCTGTTATGCTGGACTAGCGTTATGGAGATCTATGGCCTGATCACTAGGTATGGGAAGAGAAGACTTAAGTATGAGCATATACGAGGTCTGTGCTTGGCAGAACCCCTGTTGCTGGGAGTGAGATAACAGAGGTCCGCTGACTAGTGGAGTGGGTAGAGGCTCAGCCTGTACCTTCAAATGAAACACATATATCAGTACAAGTGTGTAGGATATGGGATGAAGCAGCTTATGGAGGAACTCCGTATTTTGGGTAGTACACACGTGGCCCATCTCTGAGTCGCCTTAATGTTTGATTCTTCTCATGGCCACGGAACCTCCTAGTCCCGGGCATTGGTGAGCATGGTGTTACCCCAGATGCAATGGTTAGTGACCTGGTTCATCACCTGGCGTAACCTTAAAGAATCCCTGGGGGCATAGAACTCTGAGTAGTCAGACTGCTCAGTACTACCCCCCCCCGAACCCTGGTTACTAAGTATCAAATACCTCTTATTGCCTTAAAGGGACCAGATAATGTTTCTGCAGTTATTGGCTTTTGGCCAGTTTCACACTGGTATGACATATGCTGCGACTTTGGGAGTACATGCCGCATGATGTCTGTAAATCAATGATTCGCTAGAAGAGTTGCCTTAACTGGTCCAACACAAGTTGGTCCGACTTTGAAAAAGGTTCCAGCACTACTTTGGTCTGACTTTGGTCCTACTTCAGCCCACTGAATATCAGTGAAGTCGGATCAAATTGGATCCTTGTTCTTGTGACATTTGACATGGTGATTATAGCAGCAGTAAAAGGAATTTAAGCCGGGTTCACACTGGTACGACACAACTGTTGTATGACTGTCATCCTACTTTGTCCTGCAACATCAGTCCTACATCGGTCCTACTTTGGTCCTACTTCCATCCTACTTGAATGAACAAGATAAGATTTTGCTCAGACTTTGAGATAGTCTAACTTGTCCTTTGACCAATAAAAACAATCCCAGTGTGACATAAATTCCTATTACTGCTGCTGTAATTACCATGTTGGATGTCACAAGTCGGATGGTTAGAACGAAGATCTGACTTTGATCCGACTTCAATGATATACAATGGGCTGAAGTAGGCAGCTCTCATAAGGAATCATTGATTTACACACGTCATGCGACATGTGCTCCCAAAGTCAGAGCGCATGTCGTACCAGTGTGAACCCGGCCTTATTGTCAAAGCTTAATTGAACTAACTGAAGCTAGAAGCTGATTGATTACTATGTACAGCTGCACCAGATTCTGTGTGCACCAGCTTTAGTAACTCTCCCCCAAGAAATATTTCACTAAGCCCCTAAATATTGCTAGAGCATCATTCTCCTTTCTGATGATACCAAAGTCTGAGAACCCCATTACTTTAGGACAATCCCGGCTCAGAATCCACTTGCCAACTGTTGAATGGACATTAGGGATCTTCACAGTATGGAGAGCTTTATGTCATCTGTAATGTTTGTACTAGGCTTTCAGGGTAGCCACATCCTAAAGCAAGCCACTAATTTCCATACTGTTTCTTGACATAGCAGGGTCCTCCCAGTGTCATAAGCTCTATTTCAACACACTAGATATGTTTTGCTTTTGTAATGACAACATCCAAGACTATGCACTCAGGCTCCCAGCTTCCTTATAACTCGCTTCATCCTTATCCAACTTTTTTTCTGTCATAATAAACCATATTTCCTGTCTTCTCTGTAATGTATGCAATAATAATGGGCGATGATCATCTTGAGCACATGAAGATTACAAATCCTATGGGTACTCTGACATTTCCAAGGTGATACACAGTACAAGTGATAGCCTTGAATTCTGTGCAAAGTTGTTTGTCACTTCACATAGTGACATATGCCTCATGATATGATAACATCTCAACCATGACATGGGGCATGTCTGTAACTGTCAGCCCGATTTCTCCAGTGTTCAGAACACAGAGAGCTGCCTCTCTCATATAGTCACAGTGAAAGGGAAGGTCCAGAGGTCAGCCTTATTTCATAGAGTATGAAAACAGATTGGAGCTTTAAAAGATCTCTGAGGATGTCAGGCACTGAAGCATTCCCCATCTCCATTAGCAGCTATTTAAAGCAGCTATCCATCAAAGGCCTGAAAAATGTAAGACTTTTGACAAAATGCACTTACAGTTCAGACACTCTTGTGAATTTCTTTCTCATATTTCACGTTTGGACACATTAGCAATTCTGGGAGAAAAGCATTAAACAAATCTAAAAATGCATATTGGTCAGAATTGCTTGAATATGCAATTGAGCTTATGTTACTATAGATTGTGTAAATGCTCACTATGCATTGATCAAAAATCACAGCAATTTGCAAAACAACAGGTTGCATGTCTAAAGTACAACTGTTCATATTCATATAGTGTATCTGTACACCAAAGTATACTAGGGGGAATTCAATAAAGCATTTACAACTTCTTTCTGGCAGTATGGCACCTTTCAAATGTCATACGCCTTATTTAGAAAAGCTTTCACAGACAAGCAGCCATTTTTGCCAGTTTGCAGATAAGCAGTAGTGGCCTCCAATACAAAGTATGACAGCAATGATAAATTTGATGATTGAATGAGGGGTACTGTACAAACGGGGGTGATATGGAGGCTGGATAGTATAAAATATTGGGAGATGCAGCATAGGTACTCTTACTGTATAAGAGCATTTTAGGAATGGCATATGTGTTCACTTTTATAAAAGATTAATTAAAAAAAATACAATTTTAAGGAGTATTTGGTCCACGTAGTACCTATGTCGATTCCTTTGGAATCTATCTAAGTTTACAGTAGGATGTGGGTACAGGACAAGAATATGAAATAATTATACCATACTAATCTATCTTGTTTGCTGATATAATTTCTGTTAATGTGAAACATAAAAAACATTTTAAGACTTTTTCAGGTTTAGCAAACAGATTAAAATTGCAGTTCTAACTCAAGAACATGTTTTCAAGCATGCAGTCCATCAGTAAGGGGCCTCCTTACCCCTTCTCCACATACTGCAATGTGAGTATTATATGTTTACTTCTGTACTGGTCAGTGGAACAGGTGCTCCCAACAGAAAATCTTTCCCCAACTCTTGTGCTGAGAACAAACCTAAAATTTTAAATTTATGTATATTTTCTGTATGGAAACGGGTCAATCCAAACAAAGAATGAGGGGCAAAATTCTCAAGGGAGACAGAGAAAACGACTAGACCCCAAGTCCAGTTTTGGTTAAGAAAAATCCAAAAACCTGATACCCCAGCAGCACTTAAAATATTATATTCACGCCATTTGCAAAGCTCCCCCACAGACTCATGCACTCACTGAGCCAGCACCAATCCTCTTAAAGTTAAATAACTTCCAGCATGAGCCAGCTCACTCCCTGTGAGTCTAGGAAATCATGGCTCTGCTCTTGCCCCGCCCTGGACTCAAAGAAGAAACTGTTAGAGGCATGTGATGTTGAGATGCCGCTCTCTGCAGCATTTAGGATCCACCCACTACCAGAGAAAGAAGAGCACTTGTGATGTCACAGGGCCAGACCACGGACACCTGGAAATATATGTATGTATAAGGATTTTGTATGTATATGGATAAGGAGAGGGGTGAACATGGCAGCAACCCGAAGCGTGAAGTTGGTCTTTAATGCTAAAAAGTTGTAAAGCAACCCTGTATAAGATAAAGAGAGCAAAGAATGAACTTACTATCCACTGGACAGGTAAGCATACATATTCTTTTGCATTTTGCAAGATAAAGTTTGTTCAACTTATATGTTGGAATGTAATGCTGAATTGTAAAAAAATGAAGGGTAAATGTATGGGAACAATATATAGTATGATGATTTACAAGATCATGGTACTAAGAGTGATGACACCTTTTCTTTTTTTCATAATAATAAGTTTATGAATTGTGTGTATATTTTAATGGCATTGTAAATAAAATGTATTATTTCTTGAAAAATGGGTTAGGAAAAATTAATTTTGCAATATGAAATAGGTTTTTAATAGTTATTGATTTACAAGAAGCTTATGTTATCAATTATGGTAATGTAATGATAGATCTTGTAAAGGTAATCACTTCTGTGTAAATATCTAAAGATATCTATTGCTGATTCTGTATTCTCTGTATACTGTGAATTGTGATCTTTCTCCGGAAATGTTATTTGCTTAGACTGGTTAAAGCCAGTTGTTTGATGAAACTGGTTTTAACTGGTTTATGAGTCAATATACAGTATATGGCTGACAGATAAAAGACAAGTGGAGCTTACCCAGGGCAGGGGACCGAGCTCCTGGGAAAAGAGGACCGTCGCGTTCAGGAATTTTTAATGAAATTACTGGCCCCCCCTGGACTTGATTAATGTTGTATCTAACTTTTATTATAATCTGCAATATATCTTTACACCAAACTGAATTCCTTTTATTGTTATACTACTTTTGAGTTGTTTGAATTATTGCACCACATCCACATATCTGAAAGCTTAAACATGGGAGGAAAGGGAGAAGCAGGTACTGGGATATATTTTACCTTAATGTAGGCAATGTTCATAGTCCCTACTAGTCAGAAAATTTGAAGATGTGTCATTGCACAGATACTAGCTACATCTACAGGCTCTGTTCACAGAAAAACAGCTGGTTAGCTGGTATATTGGGATTTGGGTGCAAATATACCATCTTACAATTCAAAGCAGATTTAGTGCAGAGGGTTAATGTTTGTTTGCACAAAATATGTAACTCAAAGTCAAGTTTTTGCTGAAACAGGAAAACTTCCTAAATTTCTTCAAAGCAGTGTGCAGTAAAATCTACATCATTGCAACCCCATATAGCGCTCTCAGACTTTATTGAATTTGTACTGAAAAGGTTAATCGATATATCTCACATTTCCACTTAGCTACTGATGGAAAAATGTTAGACAGCTGGACTAAATCTTTGGTTTCTAAAAATGTAGTCTTTAAAATAAAGGTGAAGCACAGTGAGGAAGGCACTATAACATGCCTGAAGGACTCTTAATTAAATATGTGTGGATAATTTCAAAGTGATGGCTGGTTATTTCTCTATTCAGGGATTTTAATCTCTCTGACCAGTGTATTTTTTCTCCATAGGGGCACAGTACTCTAATAACATCATTATAGTCACAACATTATTATGTTCATACATCTATAGCCTGTGCACTTGTTAAACTCTCTAAAAAAATGTTTTTATTTATTTTCGCTCATAGTGGGGCTCACTGGAAGCATCCACAACCAGTGCGTGTAGGACTCTAACACATTATGAGAAGATGTTGAGCGAACCCGGACTGTAAAGTTTGGGTCCGTACCAGACTTTGTGGTGTCCGTGCCCCGAAACCGGACATTTGCAAATAAGTCCGGGTTTGGTATTCGGGTATTTTGCACACCTTTTCTATAGCTGCAAGGCCGCCAATCAATAAGCGGTTTACTCGTTTGCCCTTAGAAGCCATCACAGCCATGCCTACTAATGGCATGGCTGTGATTGGCCAGTGCATCGTGTGACCCAGACTATTTTTGGCGCCTGTTGAATAGCTGCAGGGCAGCCAATCAACAAGCGTTTCAATTGTTTGCCCTTAGAAGCCATCACAGCCATGCCTACTAATGGCATGGCTGTGATAGGCTAGTGCATCATGTGACCCAGCCTCTATATGAGCTGAAGTCACGTATGCCGCGTGTCACATCGTCTCAGGCTAGTGTGGGGAGAGCATGCTGCCGGCACTGTGAGGGACAGATTGCCGATCTAATATGATCTCATCCTGCATTACAGACAGATTCATGGCGGTGCTGTGAGGGGAAAGCTTAGCGTTCTAAAACGATCTGATACTGGACTAGGTAGAGTTTACTACTGCTGTGAGGGATAGATTACCGATCTAATTTCATCTCATCCTCCATTACAGACAGGTTCCTGGCGCTGCTGTGAGGGGAAAGCTTAGCGTTCTAAAACGATCTGATACTGGACTAGGCACAGTTTACTGGTGATGTGAGGGACAGATTATTGTTCTAAAATCATCTCATCCTGTATTACAGAAAGGTTCCTGGTTGTGCTGTGAGGGGAAAGCCTAGCATTCTAAAACCATCTGATTCTGGATTAGGTACAATTTACTGGTGCTGTGAGGGACAGATTATTGTTCTAAAATCATCTCCGAGTGCTCTAGGGAGAGGTTCCTGCTGGTGCTGTGAGGGACAAATTATTGTTCTAAAATCATCTCCTAGTGCTATAGGGAGAGGTCCCTGCTGGTGCTGTGAGGGACAGATTATTGTTCTAAAACCATTTCCTAGTGCTATAGGGAGAGGTTCCTGGTGGTGCTGTGAGGGACAGATTATTGTTCTAAAATCATCACATACTGCTATAGGGAGAGGTTCCTGCTGGTGCTGTGAGGGACAGATTATTGTTCTAAAATCATCTCTACTGCTATAGGGAGAGGTTCCTGCTGGTGCTGTGAGGGACAGATTATTGTTCTAAAATCATCTCCTAGTTCTATAGGGAGAGGTTCCTGCTGGTGCTGTGAGGGACAAATTATTGTTCTAAAATCATCTCCTAGTGCTATAGGGAGAGGTCCCTGCTGGTGCTGTGAGGGACAGATTATTGTTCTAAAACCATTTCCTAGTGCTATAGGGAGAGGTTCCTGGTGGTGCTGTGAGGGACAGATTATTGTTCTAAAATCATCACATACTGCTATAGGGAGAGGTTCCTGCTGGTGCTGTGAGGGACAGATTATTGTTCTAAAATCATCTCTACTGCTATAGGGAGAGGTTACTGCTGGTGCTGTGAGGGACAGATTATTGTTCTAAAATCATCTCCTAGTTCTATAGGGAGAGGTTCCTGCTGGTGCTGTGAGGGACAGATTATTGTTCTAAAATCATCTCCTAGTTCGATAGGGAGAGGTTCCTGCTGGTGCTGCGAGGGACAGATTATTGTTCTAAAATCATCTCTTTCTGCTATAGGGAGAGGTTAGTGCTGGTGCTGTTAGTGACAGATTATTGTTCTAAAATCATCTATTACTGCTATAGGGAGAGGTTCCTGCTGGTTCTGTAAGGGACAGATTATTGTTCTAAAATCATCTCCTAGTTCCATAGGGAGAGGTTCCTGCTGGTGCTGTGACGGAAAGATTATTGTTCTAAAATCATCTCCTACTGCTATAGGGAGAGGTTCCTGCTGGTGCTTTAAGGGACAGATTATTGTTCTAAAATCATCTCCTAGTTCTATAGGGAGAGGTTCCTGCTGGTGCTGTGAGGGACAGATTATTGTTCTAAAATCATCTCCTACTGCTATAGGGAGAGGTTCCTGCTGGTGCGGTAAGGAACAGATTATTGTTCTAAAATCATCTCCTAATTCTATAGGGAGAGGTTCCTGCTGGTGCCGTGGGGGACAGATTATTGTTCTAAAATCATCTCCTAGTTCCATAGGGAGAGGTTCCTGCTGGTGCTGTGACGGAAAGATTATTGTTATAAAATCATCTCCTACTTCTATAGGGAGAGGTTCCTGCTGGTGCTTTAAGGGACACATTATTGTTCTAAAATCATCTCCTACTGCTATAGGGAGAGTTTCCTGCTGGTGCTGTAAGGAACAGATTATTGTTCTAAAATCATCTCCTAATTCTATAGGGAGAGGTTCCTGCTGGTGCCGTGGGGGACAGATTATTGTTCTAAAATCATCTCCTAGTTCCATAGGGAGAGGTTCCTGCTGGTGCTGTGATGGAAAGATTATTGTTCTAAAATCATCTCCTACTGCTATAGGGAGAGATTCCTGCTGGTGCTTTAAGGGACAGATTGTTGTTCTAAAATCATCTCCTAGTTCTATAGGGAGAGGTTCCTGCTGGTGCTGTGAGGGACAGATTATTGTTCTAAAATCATCTCCTACTGTTATAGGGAGAGGTTCCTGCTGGTGCTTTAAGGGACAGATTATTGTTCTAAAATCATCTCCTGGTTCTATAGGGAGAGGTTCCTGCTGGTGCTGTAAGGGACAGATTATTGTTCTAAAATCATCTCCTACTGCTATAGGGAGAGGTTCCTGCTTGTGCTTTAAGGGACAGATTATTGTTCTAAAATCATCTCCTACTGCTATAGGGAGAGGTTCCTGCTGGTGCTGTGAGGGACAGATTATTGTTCTAAAATCATCTCTAAGTTCTATAAGGAGAGGTTCCTGCTGGTGCTGTGAGGGACAGATTATTGTTCTAAAATCATGTCCTAGTTCTATAGGGAGAGGTTCCTGCTGGTGCTGTGAGGGACATATCATTGTACTAAAATCATCTCCTACTGCTATAGGGAGAGGTTCCTGCTGGTGCTGTGAGTGACAGATTATTGTTCTAATATCATCTCTACTGCTATAGGGAGCGGTTCCTGCTGGGGCTGTGAGGGAAAGATTATTGTTCTAAAATCATCTCCTAGTTCTATAGTGAGAGGTTCCTGCTGGTGCGGTGAGGGACAAATTATTGTTCTAAAATCATCTCCTACTGCTATAGGAAGAGGTTCCTGCTGGTGCTTTAAGGGACAGATTATTGTTCTAAAATCATCTCCTACTGCTATAGGGAGAGGTTCCTGCTGGTGCGGTGATTGACAAATTATTGTTCTAAGATCATCTCCTACTGCTATAGGAAGAGGTTCCTGCTGGTGCTTTAAGGGACAGATTATTGTTCTAAAATCATCTCTACTGCTATAGGGAGAGGTTCCTGCTGGGGCTGTAAAGGACAGGTTATTCTTCTAAAATCATCTCCTAGTTCTATAGGGAGAGGTTCCTGCTGGTGCTGTGAGGGAAAGATTATTGTTCTAAAATCATCTCCTACTGCAATTGGGAGAGGTTCCTGCTGGTGCTTTAAGGGACAGATTATTGTTCTAAAATCATCTCCTAGTTCTGTAGGGAGAGGTTCCTGCTGGTGCTGTGAGGGACAGATTATTGTTCTAAAATCATCTCCTACTGCTATAGGGAGAGGTTCCTGCTGGTGCTTTAAGGGACAGATTATTGTTCTAAAATTATCTCCTAGTTCTATAGGGAGAGGTTCCTGCTGATGCTGTGAGGGACAGATTATTGTTCTAAAATCATCTCCTACTGCTATAGGGAGAGGTTCCTGCTGTTGGTGCTGTAAGAGACAGATTATTGTTCTAAAATCATCTCCTATTGCTATAGGGAGAGGTTCCTGCTGGTGCTGTAAGGGACAGATTATTGTTCTAAAATCATCTCCTAGTTCTATAGGGAGAGGTTCCTGCTGGTGCTATGAGGGACAAATTATTGTTCTAAAATCATCTCCTCCTGCTATAGGGAGAGGTTCCTGCTGGTGTTGTAAGGGACAGATTATTGTTCTAAAATCATCTCCTAGTTCCATAGGGAGAGGTTCCTGCTGGTGCTGTGACGGAAAGATTATTGTTCTAAAATCATCTCCTACTGCTATAGGGAGAGGTTCCTGCTGGTGCTTTAAGGGACAGATTATTGTTCTAAAATCATCTCCTAGTTCTATAGGGAGAGGTTCCTGCTGGTGCTGTGAGGGACAAATTATTGTTCTAAAATAATCTCCTAGTTCTATAGGGAGAGGTTCCTGCTGGTGCTGTGAGGGCCATTTTAGTGTTCTAAAATCATCACATACTGCTATAGGGAGAGTTTCCTGCTGGTGCTGTAAGGGACAGATTATTGTTCTAAAATCATCTCCTAGTTCTATAGGGAGAGGTTCGTGCTGCTCCTGTGAGGGACAGAATATTGTTCTAAAATCATATCATACTGGTGTAGGGAGAGGTTCCTGCTGTTGGTGTGAGCGGTGCATTTCTTGCACAAAAATAAAAAATGCGTCTACATTGCTGTTTTCCAAAAAAAAAGAAGAATGTCTTTCTTTTTTTTCTGTAATAATAAATAGTGCTACATTTGCGGGCAGAATTAGGAGAGCGTCAAATAAGGGACATGGTCGTGGTGCTGCTGGTGCTGCTGGTGTTGGCGGTGTTGGTGAAGTTCCTGTTGGTCGATTTGTGGCAGCTACACGCACAAGTGAAACACCTTCTTCAGGTGCGAGTAGCCGACAGAACCTTCAATGTTATATGATAGGCCCGAATACCGCTCAACGAATGGTGAGGCCAGAACAAGTACAGGCGATAGTAGATTGGGTGGCTGACAATGCCTCCAGTTCCTTCACATTGTCTCCCACCCGGTCCCTTGCTGAAAGCTCAGAGTTGGCACCTGAACCCCATGGCCATCTGTCTTTCACCTCAGCCCCTTGTAAATCAGCCAAACAGTCTGAGTCCCAAGTCATGCAACAGTCTCTTATGCTTTTTGATGACTCTCCTGGTGTGCTTTCCGTGGACCATCCACATAGCCCTGCCCCAGAAGTGGAAGACATTGAGTGCACCGATGCCCAACCACTTCTGTTGCAGGATGAGGACATTTAAACACCAGCGCAGCACATCTCTGATGATGACGAAACACAGGTGCCAACTGCTGCAGCTTTCTCCAGTATGCAGACTGACAAGGAGGGCAGTGGTGAAGGGTGGATGGAAGATGATGTGGAGGAGGATGATGAGGTCCTAGACCCCACATGGAATGAGGGTCATGCGAGTGACGCGTGCAGTTTGGAGGAAGAGGTGGTAGTCGCACAGAGTCACCAGCACAGCAAAAGAGGAAGCAGGTTGCAAAAGTGGAGCGAGCGTCCCCTAGACAGTATGACTGCTACTACCCACAGCACCCAGGGACCTAGCACACCAAAGGCATCTCAAAGGCATCTCAAAGGCATTCCCCGGCGTGGCAGTTCTTCAGACAATGTGCTGATGACAAGACATGAGTGGTTTGCACGCTGTGCAATGAGAGGCTGAAGCGAGGCATAAATGTTCTAAACCTGAGCACAACCTGCATGACCAGGCATCTAAATTCAAAGCACTTGCTGCTGTTGAATAAGTACCTCAAAATCCAAGAAAAGTCTCGGCCTCCTCCTGCTTCCTCTTCTGCCGCGGCCTTTTCCTCCACCTTTACTGTGACAGTGTCACCTGCCACCCAACAGACGATGTGACAGCAACGCCACCATGTCCGCCACCGCCCCCAAGCATTTCCACATGGTCCCATGGAAGCTTACAGCTCTCCATCTCCCAAACACTGGAGAGAAAGAGGAAGTACCCCCCTACCCACTCGCGATCCCTGCCCCTGAATGCCAGCATTTCAAAATGCCTGGCCTTTGAAATGCTGTCATTCTGTCTGGTGGACACTGATGGCGGTGGTTGTCCCACAGAACGTGGTTCCCAGCCACCACTACTTTTCCAGGCGAGTCATCTCTTCCCTGCACAAACAAGTCGGGGACGAGATCAAGTGTGCACTGAGCAATGCCATCTGTGGCAAGGTCCACATAACCACTGATACGTGGACCATTAAGCATGGGCAGGGACGCTATGTCTCGCTAACTGCACACTGGGCAAAGGTAGTGGCGGGTGGGCCTGAGGCGGCTAGCCGTTTGGCGCATGTCCTTCCACCACCGAGGTTTGCAGGGCATTTCTCTTTGCTTCCTGTTGCCTCCTCCTCCTACTGCGCTTCCTCCTCCTCCTCTACCACCTCCTCATCCGCTCAGCGTAACACCTTCACCATCAACTTCAGCACATCCAGGGGGAAATGACAGCAGGCTGTTTTAAAACTGATATGTTTGGGGGATAAACCCCACACTGAGCAGCAGCTGTGGACGGGCATTGAACAACAGACCGATGGGTGGTTGTTGCCATTGAGCTTCAAGCCCGGCCTGGTGGTGTGCGATAATGGGCGAAATCTCGTAGCAGCTCTGGGCCTAGCCAGTTTGACGCACATCCCTTGCCTGGCGCATGTGCTGAATTTGGTGGTGCAGAAATTTCTAAAAAACTACCCGGATATGTCAGAGCTGCTGCAGAAAGTGAGGGCCGTCTGTGCGTGCTTTCGGCGTTCTTGCCCTGCTGCTACTCGCCTGTCTGCGCTGCAGCGGAACTTCGGCCTTGCCGCTCACCGCCTCCTATGCGATGTGCCCACAAGGTGGAACTCCACCTTGCACATGCTGGAGAGACTGTGCGAGCAGCAGCAGGCAATAGTGGAGTTTCAGCTGCAGCACGCACGGGTCAGTCGCTCTGCGGAACAGCACCACTTCACCACCAACGAGTGGACCTCCATGCGAGACCTGTGTACCATATTGCGGTGTTTCGAGTACTCCACCAACATGGCCAGTGATGATGATGCTGTTCTCAGCGTTACTATCCCACTTCTATGTCTCCTTGAAAAAACACTTTGGGCGATGATGGAAGATGATGTGGCACAGGAGGAGGAGGAGGAAGAGGGGTCATTTCCACGGTTATCAGGCCAGTCATTCACAAGTGGCTCGGAGGGTGTGTTCCTGCACCAGCATAGGCCAGGTAAAACATTTTCAAGCCAGGGCACAGTTCTGGAGGATGAGGAGGACGAGTATGATGATGATGATGAGGAGGAGGAACCGTGTTCACAGCAGGGTGGCACCCAACGCAGCTCGTGGGCATCACTGGAGTGTGGCTGGGGGGATACAGAGGACACAGATAATACACCTCCCACAGAGGACAGCTTTTCTTTGCCTCTGGGCAGCCTGGCACACATGAGCGACTACATGCTGCAGTGCCTGCGCAACGACAGCCGAGTTGCCCACATTTTAACTTGTGCTGATTACTGGGTGGCCACCCTGCTGGATCCCCGTTACAAGGACAACATGCCATCCTTAATTCCCTCACTGAAGCGTGATCAGAAGATGCGCGACTACCAGCGCACGCTGGTAGACGTGCTGCTGAGCGCATTCCCAAATGATACCAGGGGCTCAGTGGAAGCACAAGGCGAAGGCAGAGGAGGAGGAAGAGGTCGCCAACACATCTGTGGCACCACCAGCACCTCAGGAGGCAGGGTTAGCATGGCCAAAATGTGGAAAAACTTTGTCACCAGCATGCCACAACAAACAGCACCACTAGCTGATAGACAACGTCTTAGCAGGAGGCAGCATTTCAGCAACATGGTGGAACAGTATGTGTGCACACGCCTACACGTACTGACTGATGGGTCTGCCCTATTCAACTTCTGGGTCTCCAAATTGGGCACATGGTCTGAGCTTGCCCTTTATGCCTTGGAGGTGCTGACCAGTGTATTGTCTGAACGTGTGTTTAGCACGGCAGGGGGCGTTATCACAGGCAAGCGCTGCTGCCTGTCCACAGCCAACGTGGACAAGCTAACCTTTATTAAAATGAACCAGGCATGGATCCCAAAAGACTTGTCTGTACCTTGTGCAGAATAGACATTTATACTGGCCTCACGCAGCCATTGGTATACTTAAGTGAACTTACTCTTTTTTTTTTTTTTATATAACCTAAGTCTTTATTGAATTTGTAACAGGAATAACATGAAAAATAAACCATGGTACATTTTATATGGAAAAAGGGAACCCGTGCTAGAACATCTCTGGGTTTGTCTGTAGATAGTGATCTTTTTTTTTTTTTCTTAATATATCTCAATATTTTGGGGGCTACCCCAATTAGAAAAAAAAACAAACAAAAAAAAAACAGTGTTGGCCACCTCCTCCTCCTCCACCGGCACTTCAACCTACACCGCCACGGTCACCGCCACAGTCACCGCCTCCTCAACCTCCTACTCCACATCCACCTCCTCCATTTTTTATTTTTTTTTTTATGTGATTTTAAGTTATTTCCCTATCCACATTTGTTTGCAGGGCACTTGTCCTACTCTTACCCCCATTTTGCTTCCTTTTGCAGCCCTCTAGCCCTTTCCAGGACTTATTTAGAGCCATTTTAGTGCCCAAAAGTTCAGGTCACCATTGACTTCAATGGGGTTCAGGGTCAAGTTCGGGCCGAACTCAAACTTTTTTGCCGAACCCGAACATCCAGGTGTCCGCTCAACTCTAGTTATAACCCTCCCTTGCTCTATCCTACATGAAAATAAAAATGTTGCCCATAGTTCTACTTTTAACTACATAATACCTAGGAGCATTCAAGACGGTAGTATACCGCCATTTCAATCACCAAATGCTTGTAACTGCTTGTAGGACAAACCAGTCCCTTTGAGTCTGGTAGGGATCTTGAAAGGGAAAATGGAAAAAAAAACAGTGTGGGCCCCCCCCCCCCCAAGACCATACCAGATGCTTCAGTCTGGTATGGATTTTAAGGGGAAACCCCATGGCAAAATAAAAATGGCATGGGGTCCTCCAAAAATCCATACCAGACTCTTATCTAAGCATGAAACTCGGCAGGTCAGAAAAGGGAGGACAAGCAAGCCCCCCTCCTGGACCATACCAGGCCACACACCCTCAACATGGGGGGGTGTGGGTGCTTTTGGGCAGGGGGGTTCTGCACCCATGTTGTTGATGGGGACAAGGGCCTCTTTTTGACAACCCTTGGTGGTGGTTGTGGGGGTCTACAGGCAGGGGGACCCCAGATCCCGACCTTCCCCCACGCAAATGAGTATGGGGTACATTGTATCCCTACCCATTCACTTCAAAAAAGGCAGTGTAGTGTAAATAAAAACAAGAGACAGTTTTGACAAGTCATTTATTAAAAATCTTCCTCTGGTCTTCTCCTCCTCCAGTGTTCTTCCTCCAGTTTTCTTCCTTCAGTGTTCTCCCTCCAGTCTTCTCCGCCGCTGCTGTCTCCTCTGATGCTGTCTGCCATCATTGTGCCAGCTTCGCTTCCTGCCAGTTCTTATATAGGCATGGGGCATGGCCATTGTTAGGTAATAAAATATTACCAAACAGTCATCTGGTGATGTCACCATGAGACTCTGCCCCTTGTGACGGCATGCAATGTCACAAGGGGTGGAGTCTCATGGTGACATCACCGCATGGCCATGCCCCATGGCTATATAAGTACTGGCAGAGAGCAGAGCTGGCACAACGACAGGAAACAGCATTGGGGGTGGACAGGGTCGGCAGAAGAGAAGACAGCAGTGGCAGAGAAGACAGCAGCGGAAGGAGAAGACTGGAGGAAGAAGACCAGAGGAGGAGAAGACCGGGGGAAGATTTTTAATAAAGGACTTGTCAAAATTGTCTCTTGTTTTTTATTGGGGCCTCCAGATTCTGATAAGCCCCTTGCCCGCAGACCCCCACAACCGCCGCCTTGTCCCCATGTTGATGAGGCTCTTGACCCATCAACATGGGGACAAGGTGCTTTAGGGTGGGGGGCGCAGAGCCCCCCTACCCCAAAGCACCCACACCCCCATGTCAAGGTGGTCCAGGAGGGGGGGTGCTTGCTCATACCCCCCTTCCCTGACTTGTCAGGCTGCATGCCCAGATAAGGGTCTGGTATGGATTCCGGGGGGACCTCACATTTTTTTTTCATTTTGGGGTGGGGTTCCCTTTCAAGAGCCATACCAGACACAAAGGGCCTGGTATGGATCTTGGGGGACCCCACATGTTTTTTGTTTTTTTTTAAGTTTGGCGTGGAGTTCCCCTTCAAGATCCCCAGAGCACAAGTCACACCACAAGTCGGATCATGATGATCCAACTTGGATGCGACTTCTATTCAAATGAATTAACTGAACGTTGAATCGGTTAAGACAGCTCTCATAGGGAACCATTGATTTTTGAATACAGGCAGAGAAACACTGCTAAAAGCTAACCTGGCTAAACGTGCATTAACACCAATGCAAAAGGCTACTAAAAATGTGTTTTTACAGCCATTTTTTCCTGGCATTGGTAGTGACTTTTCAGCTCATTTTTTTCTACGCCCCATGTGCATTAGAGTTTAGTTTAGAACAAAGTGTAGAGCACCCGACAATAGTACTCTCATGCTTGCCTTAAACATAAGATGATTTTCATTTGTTCTGACTGTTTATATTCAATAAATAATCTATGGATCTAGGGGCACTCTAAAACCTCAACAGACACCTCCTGGCCATTTGATCTCGGGGGGAAGAACTGATCATCTGAAATGTATTTTCCTGGACAAACATTGTTGCCAGAAACAGTAACAGCAGCAGCAGCAGTAACAGCAGCAGGGATGTCTGTCAAAGCTTAAAAATGCACGCTCAGCCAAACCAACATGTTAATTATTCTAAAAAACAAACGAGTCTTAGCTGAATCTTCTGTTGGATATCCCAAGGCCATGTGTGTTCTTGTTGGTTTTTACATATTACAAAACCAGACTCACCCTGAGAACTATAGGCATGAATTAACAACATTATGAAAAGTTCTATTTAAGTTTTTTTTTTCACAACAGAAGTATATGATATAGTTGGTAATGCTGACAATAATTACACCTCTATCTGGTTCAGAATAACCTAGCATGTACAGAATTTTACTCTCTAACTAAAGATATATAAACATAAAAATGGTTTCTAGCAGAAAAGCAACATATAAGGGTTTGTGTATATGTGGTGTAATTTTAATGGAAGTCTATAAAATGACAGAACATTTATTTGCCAAAATCAAAAATGACATATTATATAGTCTATTACTAGCATTAAAACAGCAGTCTTTGTTTTTTCTGAGTCCCCCCATGTAACATAGTTTATTACCTGGTGGTCAAGCCAAGCAGGAACCAGATGACTTTCAGTCCATGTGTACGGCTGTGCAGTGGTGTCACTAGGGTTGGTGTCACCCGGTACCCCCCTGAGTCTTTTTTGTTTCTGACGACAAAATTACGATCATTATCTGATATATTATACAGTAAAAACTAAAACCGTTTATTTACAAGACAGTAAAATATCTGAAGGTAATTTTAATGTGGTGTATATGTGTTTGGGAATATACAACGAAAAGACGATCTTTGGTAAAAATACAAATATATAGAAATCAATCTCTCATTTTAAGACATGTACGATCCAATAAGACTTGGTCTATCTCCACATTAATAACAGTCGTAATGGTTGATATAGTATATGAAGACAACGACAGAGA
>BLSH010514232.1:415601-437465 GCA_018402905.1 Glandirana rugosa
CGTGTCGGGTTGAGATTAGAAAATGACGACATACCCTAGAACTTAGTAAATGAGCAGAAGCTCTGCTGACCTCCATCATTCAATCATGTGCAAGCAAAAATGCAGTTTTTTTATTTCCCTTGCATGTGATTGGGTAATCTTTGCAAAGTGAAGCTTTACCTCATTTACTAAGCTCTGGAGCAACTGCACTTGCAGAGTGCAACTGCACTTTGCAAAGTGCATAGTCTATTTGCCTTTAGTAAATCAACCCCTTTGTGTCTAACTTGCTTGGCTAATACTACCTAAGACAAAGAATGGAAGTGGTTTAGCTGACATGCAACACTATTATTGGACGTGTCACCTAACGCGAATAGTAGACTAGTATATTCAAACCTTCCACAAAGAATTTTTTTTTGGAGTGCCTTTCACCTTGCCTACTATGCCCTGACTCACCGCCCATACAGCAGTAAAAGATTAGAGTTGGGCTGTGCACCCCCCCCCCCCCAGTTTGGTTTGCCCCAGAACTCCCGAACATGTAAAAAGTTTGGACCCAAGCCATGAATTTTGAAGGCTTATATGCAAGTTATTGGCCATAAAAAGGGTGTAGGGGCCCAGGTACTGCCTCAGGCGATATGCATCAACGGAAGCATTTTTTAAAAAAAAGATCATTTTTAAAGGAGCAGTGATTTCAAGGATGCTTACCAGGCCACATGCCCACAACATGCCCCCCTACCCCAGAGCACCTTGTCCCCATATTAACCTATATAAACCTTTCACGTCCTGATGATGCGCACATGCGTGAATTGCATTGAAGAGAGGCTTGGCACACACGCTACGAGGAGCCCGTGAGTCTAGGTGAATTGGCTGGTGGAACGCACGCTGAATTCAGCCTAATGGCAGACCACGCACCACAGGCCGTTCAGCTGCATATGACCAAATGCTCGTTTAACTTTGGATACATGTGAGTGCAGTGGAGTTTTTCTATTGACTGGATTTTAAATAAATGGTATTACACTATTATTTGATTTTTGTGGCTCATTTGATGGAGCCATTCCTATACAGACTTCCACGATAGAAAAAGTGTGGGGACCTGGAGAGTTGATCATCATATATACAAAAAAGCTGGTTGGTCATTTTGTGGCTGAACACTGGTGAGTGCATTTATGTTCACTGTGTGAGGTGGAGCATGCATGGTGTTTTTCTATGGATACATAGAAGCACTTTACTTAATCAGCACTGGTGTTGGAACCCAGAGTTATAGACTATTACACTAATCATTCATGATCGTTTGCTATCACAAACTGTTTTATAAATTTCATTGGGATTTTTGGAATTACATTTTTGGAAGCAAATATATATAATTTTATATTTTTTTTGAAAAATGTTGAGGAAACCAATAATTTCACTAATGGTGTATATATTCATTCAATTATAATTTATTTATTTATTTGCACATCTAATTGATCGATTAGCACAGGAATTCTCTTAATTTTTATTGGGACTTTCACCATTCCCACTTATAACAATGTTTACATATTAATTTATCTTGCTTATTTGCACATTTATGGTAGCGCCCTTTTGATGTTCATTTTTATCATTCCAAAACTTTAATCTTCTTCTAGTGAAGCCATTCCTTTGTTGAATTGGATGTATGCTTTGGGTCGTTGGCATGCTGAAAGATGACGTTCCTCTTCATGTTCAGCTTTATAGGAGAGGCCTGAAGGTTTTGTTGCCAGTTTTAACTGGTATTTGGAACGGTTCATAATTTCCTCTACCTTGACTAAGGCCCCCATTCCAGCTGAAGAAAAACAGCCCCAAAACATGATGCTGCCACTACCATACTTCACTGTGGGTATGGTGTTTGTTTGATGATGTGCAGTGTTGTTTTTGTACCAAACATATCTTTTGGAATTATGGCCAAAAAGTTCAACCTTGGTTTCATCAGACCATAACACATTTACCCACATGCTTTTGGGGGACTTCAGATGTGTTTTTGCAAAATGTAGCCAGGCTTGGATGTTTTTCTTGGTAAGAAAAGGCTGCTGTCTTGCCACTCTACCCCATAGCCCAGACATATGAAGAATATGGGAGATTGTTGTCTCATGTACCACACAGCCAGTACTTGCCAGCTACTCCTGCAGCTCCCTTAAAGTTGGAGGCCTCTTGGCATCCTCCCTGACCAATTTTCTTCTCTCTTTTCATCAATTTTGGAGGGACGTCCAGTTCTTGGTAATGTCACTGTTGTGCCATATTTTCTCCACTTGATGATGACTTCACTGTGTTTGATGGTATATCTTATGCCTTAAAAATTATTTTGTACCCTTCTCCTGACTGATACCTTTTAACAACGAGATCCTTCTGATGCTTTGGAAGCTCTCTGCGGACCATGGCTTTTGCTGTAGGTTGCAACTAAGAAAATGTCAGGAAAGACCTACTAGAACATCTGAACTTTATCTGGGGTTAATCAGAGTCACTTTAAATGATGGCAGGTGTGTACTGACTCCTATTTAACATGTGTTTGAATGTGATTGCTTAATTCTGAACACAGCTACATCCCCAGTTATTAGAGGGTGTGCACACTTATGCAACCACATTATTTTTTTAAATTATTTTTACCCCCCCGAAAAAGATTTCATTTTGTCTTACAATTGGGTAGTACAGTTTATAGGTCACATTAAAGATGGAAAAAGTTCTGAAATTATTTATCTGTCTCATTTTTTTTACATCACGGAAACCTGACATTTTAACAGGGGTTTGTAGACTTTTTATATCTACTGTAGGTAAGTATGATTATACAACAAAAAAAAATACCCATACTTCTCTTTTGATGGCATTGGCTGTATATACCTTGTACTTGACTTCTTTTTTATTTAACTAACATATAGTATATTTTTTACATTTTAATCAAACAATTTAAGTGCAATAGAATGCATATGTGAACAAGTTTTGTGTTTCTTTATTTTCATTTTACACTTTGCAGCTCAACCTGTTGCTGACCACGTAAAACATATGTGCAGCGGTAGAGAGGGTGCATATTAATGCCCACATATCACATATGTGCATTTATGGTGGTGTGCTCCCACACACAGTGACCAAACTGTCACAGACAGCTCCCAGTCTCTGGAGCTGGTAGAATGGGCTCTTGATCATGTGACCACTGTGATAGCGAATTGCAGGGATAACTTGATTAGAAAGCCTGCACCACCTTCCTAAACTATGACCCAGTTAAAAGCCCCACAGGAGGGGGCAGAAGGGGTTAAGCCTAATCTGTTTTATAGTTATTGTTGCTTTCCATGATAAACAAAAATAAAAAAGACAAGCTGCCTAACAAGGAGATAGGAGGTCTATTTATTGGGAAAATGTGGGAATCGTTGGTAAAACTTTTGTGAGTCTAGGGTGAAAACATAAATAAGCTCCTAAGAGTTAAGAACATGGGGTAAGCAAATTAATGTATTGCACTTGTACCCTGTTTCCCTGAAAATAAGCCCTAGCGTTATTTTCGGGGAAGGCTGCAATATAAGCCTTATCCCAAAAATAAGCCCTAGTTGAAGTCCTTGTAAAAACATGTAATCTGTTTTGTACAAAGATTATTTAATGTGCAGTGTGTATTTACTTTTGTAACTTTATTATGGAAAATAAATACCTTATTTACAGCCTGCTGGGCACTCCCGGTTGACGTCAGCGGCCCCTTCCTCTGCAGTGCTCGGAGCAGGGCTGACGTCAGTGGGGATCTCAGCCCCTCCCTCTGCAGTATATGAAGTGGGGAAGAAGAGCTCCGGCGGGTCACGTGAGTGCCCATCGGCGCTGTAAATAAGGAATTTTCCACAATAAAGTTACGCAAGGAGACACACTGTACATTATATGATCTTTTTCCAAAACGGATTACATAATTTTACAATGACATTAACCAAGGTTTATTTTTGGGATTACAGAAAGTCATAATGCTGTCTCCTGAGCTGAGAGGGGGAGAGAAGATAGGGGACACGGGAACTTTTTTAAAAACATTTTGCTTTATTCCAGGTTTTTTTGGAACATAGAGAGGGGTAAATTACACAGCACAAGCACTGTACTGTCTATCATGCTTTAAAGGATCAGTATATTTATTTATTTTTTTAGGGTTACAACCACTTTAAGATAGTCATTGTACATACCGTTAATAAATAAGACATCCCCTGAAAATAAGCCCTAATGTGTTTTTTTGTAGCCAAAATTAATATAAGACCCGGTCCTATTTTTGGGAAAACACGGTATTATTTAGTAATGTGTGCTGATAGCAGGGAAAATATGGCAGAATTGTAAAGAAACTGGCTTCTTCTGTGAAGGACATAATATTTACATAACGTAAAAAGTATGTATGCAACAAGCAGCAGCTCGAAGAAGCCATACTTAATTTCCATTTCTAATATTTGTTGACTATTTCCTTCACCTACCATGCAGATTCCTTACTGCATTAGAACCTTTTGTTGTTGTTACTGTTCTCTAATGGCTCTGATAACAGTCTTGTTTGAAGAATGTCCCAGGAGGAGCAATTAAAATTAACAGGGAACAGCTTGTTAGGAGTTTGTGCCAGAATGGAGAGGCAGAGGGAGGCAGAATTCAACGGGTTGTAGGTTATGGCAGACATTGTGATGTGAAAGCTATATTTAATCATAATGTCACGTGAAAATGTATATGTTTTTGGTATTTAGGCCTCATGCAAACAGGATGTTCATTTAACTTTCTTAGAAGCCAGCAGCGTTTTTGCAGAAAAACGCCTGCACACAGGATGCTTAAAAAATTCTAGGAAAAAGCAGCATTAAAAACGCATAAAAAAAAGTTTTTGAATAGTGTTTATAGGCGTTTTTCTGAGTTTTTTGGCGTTAGTGTTTTTTGGCATTTGTTCAGTAAAAACACTCCCTATAATGTGAAAAATGCCTAAAAATGCCAAGCGTAGGACACATAGCCTAACCTGAAGGGGCATTTAGAGGCAGTTTAAAAAAACATCAGATGCCCCTAAGAGCAGCTGTAAAAATGTCCTGTGTGCATGAGCCCTAAAGCTTTTACAAGCTTATAGAAGCTTTTACAGGCGTTAATTCATTTAATTGGCCAGAATAATTAATTTGTGCTGGTCATTGAAATGAATTAATGCTCAAGAACTAATGTTTAGCAACTTTTAGTAGCTTTATGGGGTTTTTTTTCTGCCCAAACTCTGCTGCTCCTGAATGCACTGGAAGTGTTTTTTTTTCCTGCCTCTAAAAGCTCCTGTCACTAAACACTGCTAAAAGCCTATGTGTGCATGGGCACATAGGCTCACATGGAGGGGCATTTAGAGGCAGGGGAAAAAAAAACTTCAGATGCCCCTAGGAGCAGTTGTAAAAACGTCTAGTGTGTATGAGGTCTAAGGCTATTAAGAGTGTATATTAATGACATAAATGGTCTTCTCAGTTATGCAAGATATGCCAAAGGTATAACAGGTAATACAATCAAAATCAGGCATTTCAGATAGCTTATTCTGCAATTTTAGAATGAGAATGATTGGAACAGAATGAATTAGTCTTTGATTAGGTACTGAAGATAGTGGAGAGCATCGTAACTATTATGTACAAAAGAAGATATAATTTAATAATATGTTTAACAACTTCCAGACTGCCCCCGTACATATACTGCGGCAGGGTGGCCCTTCGGCGGGCGCGAAATCACGTACCTGCACATTATCTTTTTTTCCAGTTCTGTGGTGAGCATGCATGCCACCAGCGACCAGCTCCCGTTGTTATTGGACGCAGCGGAAACCAATCAGCGGGTCCGGCGGACACGATGTTCACCAGGACCCGGCGATTGCTCCCGAGAGAGGCAGAATGGCGGTCTGTCTAGCAAACAAGGCAGATCACAGTTCTGTGAGAGGGGAAGATGGAGATCTTGTGTTTCTGCTAAGCAGGAACACAGATCTCTGCCTTCCACCTGTCAAAGCATCCCCCACACAGTTAGCAAGCACTCCCAGGGAATACATTGAACCCTTTGATCGCCCCTGATGTTAAACCCTTCCTTACCAGTGCCATTAGTACAATGACAGTGCATATTTTGTAGCACTGATCACTGCATTAGTGTCACTGGTCCCCAAACAAGTGTCAAAAAAGGAGTCACTTCTCCCAGGCCCCACAAATCCTGCAATGAATGTAGTAGCATTCAAAATGTATTTTTTGGACATCCTTCAGCCACCCTGTGAGAATCTGCAAGTGGACCATGGACTTGCATCCATTGAGAGAACAGGCTTGCTTACTTCGCTTGAGGACTGCTCAATTGGTGAGCAAGCCTTGTGGTGCAGTCCTGTAATAAAGTATATCTAAAACCATTTTTTTAAATTTCAGATAAAGTAAGGAATGGGTAAACCTCCTATCAGTTTTTCTTGCTATCTGTGACCAGTTAGGGAGATTTCACTTCATTTTCTATTCAGTAGACACAACAGAAGCTGAGGGAAATGTCCTCTTAGACAGTTGCCACTGGAACAAGTGTCCCCATTGGAGTATGTCTGCTAATGACAGCAAAAATGTTGGGTTTTTTCCTCACTTTCTGCCCAAATGATGACCACAAAGACATAAAGAGGTTGATTTAGTAAGGGCAAATGGACGGTTTACTTTGCAACAGAATTTTCCCCAGAGCCTAATGAACAAGGAAAAATAGCTTTTTGCTTGCACATGATTGAATGATGGAAGTCAGCAGAGATTCACCATATTCACTAAGCTCTAGGGAAAATTCCCTTGCAAAGTTAAACTTCCCTAGCAAAGTGAACATCCCACTTACCTTTTGTTAATTAACCCCACAGAGAGAGTGAATCTCCCTGACAAGTTCACAGAAAGCAATACAAATATGACAGGGATTCTAACCCTTCACCACTTTATTAGAAATTGAAAAAAAAAGTTTTGGCTTTAGATACAGTTTAGGAAAGGGGGGAGTTATAAAGATTTTTTAAAATAATGCAGCACCATTAAAAAAACTCCTGATATACATCTTTATTAACCCCTTTGTGCCAACTGCAAGGAAGTGGGATTTTTTCTGTGAGGCCGCATATATGTGCTAGGAGCACACCGCACAGCACGCTCCCAGCACAGAGACCGAGAGCTCTCACCAAGAGCCCCGGGTCTCGTACTAACAATTGGGACCAGGGACTGTCGGTTGCAGGTCACCTGATCGCTGTGATAGCCTCTGGTTGGCTATCACAGTGATCAGTCACTGTGAGCCCGTCCCTGTGTTTCCTTCCTCTTCTAGATGAAGAGACTGATACATTGTATCTCCCTCTTCTTTAAAAAATAAAGAAAAAATAACAAGATCAAGGATGCCAGGGTTATTGTTCGGGTCAAGGTCGGCGTCAAAGGTCAAGGTTGGGGTTCAAAGGTCATGGTCAGCATATTTTGTGTAGAATTAAAAAAAAAAATGGTATCAGTGTCAGTTAGAGTCCGTGTCAGTGTGTTTTAGGCAGGATAAAAAAAAATGTGCACCATTCTTTCTGGGCTGTACTACAGGTACAAACAACAACTAACATAAACATATGTGGTACCACTGTAATTGTCAAGAGCAGGAGAATTATTATTATTATTATACAGATTTTATATAGCGCCAACAGTTTGCGCAGCGCTTTACAACATGGGGCAGACAGTACAATTACAATACAAATCAATACAATACAAATCAATACAGGAGGAATCAGAGGGCCCTGATCGTTAGAGCTTATAATTAATGTTGGGTTGTTCTTTGGTGATAAATTATGACAATAGCTAGAAATATACAGCTAAATTAAAAAAATATATATATATTTTTTTACTTTTTTGGGCCAGTTTTCCTTTGATAATAAAAAAAAAACAGTAGATATCCATTATTATTTACCACCAAAAGAAAGCCTGATTTGTCCTGAAAAATATGCGGTATAATCCACCTGGATACACTAAGCAATTGTGAAGATGTGTAGCGTTTTACTAACACATGTCAAAATTGCAAAATTTAGCTTAGGTTTTTAGATTTGTTTTACCCTTAGGTTTGAAGGGGCTAAACAAACATTAGATGCAATCTGTGCATTTCAGGCATGTAAAATTCAAATAAAACAGTGGGTAAAACTGAGAAGATTAAGACCCCTTTCACACTGGGGCCGTGGCCGCGTTAGCGCTTTTCGGCCACTAGCGGGGAGCTTTTAACTCCTAAGAAGAGGTTAAAAAGGGGTTAAAAACGCCCGTGTTGTGGCACTTCCGAAACGCTTTTTAGGCGCTTCGGAAACGCTGCTTATTCATTCCAACGGGATGGGGTGGTTTGGGAGTGCTGTATACAAAGATGCTGCTTGCAGCCCTTTTTACCCGTCCCGCAAGCGCACTGCCCCAGTGTGAAAGCACTCAGGCGGCATGGGAGGCAGTTATCAGGTGCTTTACAGGTGCTATTTATAGCCCTAAACCCCTGAAAACTGCCTCAGTGTGAAAGGGGTCTTAATCTTTAGAGGACTGCATTTTCCCGAAAAAGATTATGGCATATTGGAATTAAACATATATAGAAATAAAAGGGGCCCTAAAACATGTCCTCTTATTTAGCTGCACAGTTATGCAAGGCAGTGTAACGCAGCAGTAGAAAAGCTGGGGACTTTTTTCCTTAACCCCTTGCTGTTGCCCTCTCCCACTCACCCCTCTGGGACCCTTTAAGAGGATCTAAATGCTGGGTGGTGGAGGCAGGCTTCCAGATCTTGTGACCACCATGATTGGCTGCCACAGTGATCACGTGATCAGAAGCTCCTGATCACAAGTATGCATTGGGAGCTGCCTGTGACATCTTAATTACTGAGCTGGGAGCACACAGTGAGTGCGCTCTCAGCACAGAAACGTCATTCCCCATAGATGTACACTACTGTGCAAAAGTTTGAGGCAGGTGTAAAAAAATGCTGTCAATTAAAAATGTGTTCAGAAATAGAAGTGTTAATATTTTATTTTTATCAATTAACAAAAAGAAAGTAAATGAACAGAAGAGATATCCAAATTAAATCAATATTTAGCGTGGCCACTCTTTGCCTTCAAAATAGCATCAATTCTTCTAGGGTACACTTGCAAATAGGTTTTGAAGGAACTTGGCTGGTAGGTTGTTTCAAACATCTTGGAGTACTAACCACAGATCTATTGTGGATGTACGCTGCCTCAAATCCTTCTGTCTTTTCATGTAATTCCAGACAGACTCGATGGAGAGATCAGGGCTCTATGGTAGCAAAACCATCACTCCCATGACTCCTTGTTCTTCTTTACACTGAAAATAGTTCCTAATGACATTGGTTGTATGTTAGGGGCCATTGTCCTGCTGCAGAATAAATTTAGGGTAAATCACATGCCTCCCTGATAGTATGGCATGATGGATAAGTACAGAATATCACAAAAGTGATACCCCTCACATTTTTGTAAATATTTTATTATATCGTTTCATGTGACAACACTGAAATAATGAATCTTTGCTACAATGTAAAGTATTGAGAGTACAGCTTGTATAACAGTGTAAATTTGCTGTCCCCTCAAAATACCTCAACACACAGCCATTAATGTCTAAACCGCTGGCAACAAAAGCGAGTACCCCCTTAAGTGAAATTGTCCAAATTGGGCCCAAAGTGTCAATATTTTGTGTAGCCACCATTACGTTCCAGCACTGCCTTAACCCTCTTGGGCATGGAGTTCACCAGAGCCTCACAGGTTGCCACTGGAGTCCTCGTCCACTCCTCCATGACAACATCACAGAGCTGGTGGATGTTAGAGACCTTGCGCTCCTCCATCTTCCATTTGAGGATGCCCCACAGATGCTCAATAGGGTTTAGGTCTGGAGACATGCTTGGCCAGTCCATCACCTTTACCTTCAGCTTTTTTAACAAGGCAGTGGTCGTCTTGAAGGTGTTTTTGGGGTCGTTATGTTAGAATACTGCCCTGCGGTCCACTCTCCAAAGGGAGGGGATCATGCTCTGCTCTTGCCACTGGAGTCCTCGTCCACTCCTCCATGACAACATCACAGAGCTAGAAAACAAGAGAAAAACAAGAGAAAAAGAAAGGCGCACGCACCTAGTGCATTACCAAAAACAATTTTATTAAAATTGATAGCAAGAGAGGGTACTCACAAAATGGTGGGTGCACAACCTGTGCAAACTGAGACAGAATAAAAGCTGACGCGTTTCGGGGGCGCACCCCCTTCCTCAGAGCTTTGTGCCGAAGTACGAAGCTCTGAGGAAGGGGGTGCGCCCCCGAAACGCGTCAGCTTTTATTCTGTCTCAGTTTGCACAGGTTGTGCACCCACCATTTTGTGAGTACCCTCTCTTGCTATCAATTTTAATAAAATTGTTTTTGGTAATGCACTAGGTGCGTGCGCCTTTCCTTTTCTCTTGTTTTCTAGTAGTTTTCGGATTTCCCCGTCCGAGGAGGGCTGCACGCATCGATTAATTTACCTTCGTCCAGTCGGTAGTCTGCCATACAGGAGGACTTACCAGCGCGGGAATATCTCAATTTCTTTTTGTATAACATCACAGAGCTGGTGGATGTTAGAGACCTTGCGCTCCTCCATCTTCCGTTTGAGGATGCCCCACAGATGCTCAATAGGGTTTAGGTCTGTGGACATGCTTGGCCAGTCCATTACCTTTACCCTCAGCTTCTTTAGCAAGGCAGTGGTCATCTTGGAGGTATGTTTGGGGTCATTATCATATTGGAATATTACCCTGAGGCCCAGTCTCCGAAGGGAGGGGATCATGCTCTGCTTCAGTATGTCACAGTACATGTTGGCATTCATGGTTCCCTCAATGAACTGTAGCTCCCCAGTGCCGGCAGCACTAATGCAGCCCCAGACCATGACACTCCCACCACCATGCTTGACTGTAGGCAAGACACACTTGTCTTTGCATTTCATCATCTTTAGAATAGACTTCCTTCTGGGACGACAGCCATGCAGACCAATTTGATGCAGTGTGCGGCGTATGGTCTGAGCACTGACAGGCTGACCCCCCACCCCTTCTACCTCTGCAGCAATGCTGGCAGCACTCATACGTCTATTTCCCAAAGACAACCTCTGGATATGACGTTGAGCACATGCACTCAACCTCTTTGGTCGACCATGGCGAGGACTGTTCTGAATGGAACCTGTCCTGTTAAACCACTGTGTGGTCTTGGCCACCATGCTGAACCTCAGTCTCAGGGTCTTGGCAATCTTCTTATAGCCTAGGCCATCTTTATGTAGAGCAACAATTCTTTTTCTCAGATCCTCAGAGAGTTCTTTGCCATGAGGTGCCATGTTGAACTTCCAATGACCAGTATGAGAGAGTGAGAGCAATAACACCAAATTTAACACACCTGCTAACCATTCACACCTGAGACCTTGTAACACTAACAAGTCACATGAAACCGGGGAGGGAAAATGGCTAATTGGGCCCAATTTACAAAAACATGAGGGGTGTACTTTTGTGAGATACTGAATCTGCCTGTATTTCTCAGCATTGAGGACACCATTGATCCTCACCAAACTCCAACTCCATTTACAGAAATGCAGCCGCCAACTTGCAAGGAACGTCCACCATGCTTCACCGTTACCTGCAGACACTCATTATTTTACCGCTCTCCAACCCTTCGGCAAACAAACTGGCTTCTGCTATTTCTGCACCCCAGTTTCTATGTGCATTTTGTGCATAGTTTGTGCTTAGCCTTGTTTCCACGACAGAAGTATGTACTTCTGGCCGGACTTCTCTGCATAGTAAATGGGTATACCTGAGTCCCACTGGTTTCTGCCAGTTCTGTCCTGATGGCACTTCTGAACATCTTCCAATGTCAAAGGGAAGTAAACATAATGTGTCATTCATCTGCTGCATTAAAGTGGTTGTAAAGGTAGAAGTTTTTTTTTATCTTAATGCATTCTATGCATTAAGATAAAAACCTTCTCTGTGTAGCAGCCTCCCCAACCCCCCTAATATTTACCCTGACCCCCTTCTCTCTCCAGCAATGTCCACAATCCCCTCAGCCGTCCAGTACACTCCTCCTTATTGGCTGAGACACAGCAGCGGCGCGATTTGGCTCATGCAGCTGTCAATCAAAGTTTGTCAGCCAATCAGGGGAGAGAGGAGACAGGGCCAGGTCAGGGCTCTGTGTCTGAATGGATACCCGGAGCTCTAACTCTGCTCTGGGTGCCTCCATAGAGAGCTGCTGGCCGAGGGGGTACTGGAAGGAGGGAGGGGCCAGGAGCAGCAAAGAGGGACCCGAGAAGAGGAGGATCCGGGCTGCTCTGTGCAAAAAAAGCGAGTCTTTACAATCACTTTAAGTTTCCTTGGTCATCCGCTGCATCTACAGTCCTCAACATTGCCCATTTCTTTGTACTTCTTCAAAAGAGCTTGAACAGCATAACTAGAAACTCCAGTCGGCTTGGAATATCCCCCTTAGTAGCAGAGTTTGGCTGCTCCTCACCCAGTTGTAAGCCTCCTAGACAGTTTTTATTTCAGTTAATGACTGTGTTTTAACCTACATACAGTATGACACTGGTGATCATTAGCACCTGCTTGGTTAATCATACATTTCCCTTTAATCCTACAAAATCCCTGACTCTGCACAAGTGTACAAAGTGTGCAAGTGTAAGAGTTGATGCTGGTTTGAATCCAAAGGGTAGTCACACCAAATATTGATTTGATTTGATTTGATTTAGACTATTCTTCTGTTTGCTCACTTCTGTTCGGTCACTTTGCATTTTGCATTCAAGTTGATATAAAGAAACAATTAAAATATATATTTTTGAAAGCACTATTACTTTACAGCATGTCTTCACACCTGCCGAAAACATTTGCACAGTACTGTATTCTAACTTCAGCTTGTTCAATTAAGCTCAGCTACACCAGATTCTGTGTACACCAGTTTTAATAAATATCCCCCATAGTATATATATATATATATATATATATATATATATTATACACAGCATATAGTCATGCAAAGCACACTCAACAGAAGTAATTGACTTTATCAAAATATTTAATTAGGCAAACATTAAATCTTCATTCAAACAGTGACTACAGATAAATGTGATATGCTTAAATAAAAACACAGTTACCCTTTGTCCCTTATACAAAAATAGAAATACATTTGTAGAGGAAAAAGTACTCAGAAGCTGGTATTGCCCCCATCAGCAGAAATTACTTCTTGTAAACGTTTTGTATAACTGCATTTCAGTCTCTGACATCAACTTCCATTAATCTTTTATGCAAAAATCCTTAAGTTGCATGATGTTTGTGGAGTTCCTCGAATGAACTGCATATTTCATATACCACCATTATATTTTTTTCTTACTTGTTCAATAAGTATTTATTTGAATATAAAAGATAGTAGACAGTCAAAAAAAAAACATAAAAAGTTTGACTTGCATGACAATTATTTGTGGCAGTAATGATTCACGTATGAGAGCAATGTTCAACAAAACAAACTGTACATACGGGGCAGCAAACCCCAGGTAAGCAGCACTGATTCTGCATATGGCCTACAGATCAATATGAAACAAGAAGGGAAAAAAAGGAAACAGTCAGGAGAAAAGGTAAAGTGATGAAGGGTGGGTCTGGATAGGTAGAAAGAGGGAAGGGGGTGTTGAGAAGTCAGCCAGGGAGAGGCGACAGGAAGCACGGGTCTATTGACTTAAAAGTGATGTCCAATAATTCAATAGATCAAAATCTTGTGAGAGGTAGCTAGCAATTTATAGTTGAAAGTCAAAAAAAGTTGCGCTAAACACCCATATAGAAACATAAATTCCTACAGAATCATAAACTGATGTATTCAAGGTGCTAATACCTCAGATTCAAGTAATATATAAAGTGAACATATAGTAAAGTGCAAAAAAAAAAAAATTTCAGTGCAATAAATAAACATATATATAAAAAAAACGTGTGAATAGCTCAGCAGCCACAGTACAATCCAATGCAAGTCTCTTAACCAGAAAGAACAGATAATAGTTCCACAGGCCACTAAGGGTTAAACGAAAGATCGTGGATCAGTGATAATTCACACAGGGGGAGTGTAAATGGAGACACCCGAAATCCAAGAATTTGCACTTTCAACTCCGCCACCACTAGATATAGACACCTCCAGTGACAAGGGGGGTAAGGCTGAACTCTTACCAGAGGGTGTGACCCACTATCGCTAGTAAGGGTCAGACACACAAGCAGATATAACCCTCTGCGGGGTATAAACAGCAGTAGGGCGACTCTCCCAATGTCAGCGGGGCTCCGTACCAGATAAGCGAGGAGGCTCTCCTTGGGTCAGCTGGATTCCGTATCCAATGGGGGGTCAGCTAATGGACTCTCACCTGTGGATCATATAAAAACAATAGAGGCCACATAGTGTAACACCGTAGGATATTTATTAAAAAACTAAAAGCAAGGTACTCACAATAGTTTTTTTAATAATAGTAATTTTACTATTGTGAGTACCTTGCTTTTAGTTTTTTAATAAATATCCTACGGTGTTACACTATGTGGCCTCTATTGTTTTTATATGATCCACGGGTGAGAGTCCATTAGCTGACCCCCATTGGATACGGAATCCAGCTGACCCAAGGAGAGCCGCCTCCCTTATCTGGTATGGAGCCCCGCTGACATTGGGAGAGTCGCCCTACTGCTGTTTATACCCCGCAGAGGGTTATATCTGCTTGTGTGTCTGACCCTTATTGGCGATAGTGGGTCACACCCTCTGGTAAGAGTCCAGCCTTACCCCCCTTGTCACTGGAGGTGTCTATATCTAGTGGTGGCGGAGTTGAAAGTGGAAATTCTTGGATTTCGGGTGTCTTCATTTACACTCCCCCTGTGTGAATTATCACTGATCCACAATCTTTCGTTTAACCCTTAGTGGCCTGTGGAACTATTATCTGTTCTTTCTGGTTAAGAGACTTGCATTGGATTGTACTGTGGCTGCTGAGCCAGCTATTCACAAGGTTTTTTTATATATATGTTTATTTATTGCACTGAAAACATTTTTTTGCACTTTACTATATGTTCACTTTATATATTACTTGAATCTGAGGTATTAGCACCTTGAATACATCACTTTATGATTCTGTAGGAATTTATGTTTCTATATGGGTGTTTAGCGCAACTTTTTTTGACTTTCATTTACTGTATGGTGGATTATCGCACTATTAATTGTTGCAGCTGCACTTATTATCCTAAATTCTAAGCGCGGTATACGTGAACCTAATTTGAGCAATTCATAGTTCCCAAGCTCGCCAAAAGGTAGACATATTGCCCTGGAGCCTAGCCATCATCTTCTCATTAAGCAAAGTCCAATGGACTCGGGATTTGACCTTAGGCACAGATATGTGTTTCAAGAGTTAGGTTTTCACTATAATTTGTTTCATGGCTGTTAGAACATGGATCATGAAAATAAATTGGGATTCAGGCAACCCCTCTGGTTTCTTTCTTGATATGATAGTAGTGCACCCTGCACAATATGTCACACAGACTGGTAGCCGAGAGATTCCTGGGTCCTACAACTCTTTGCACCCTATCTAATTCAATAGGCTCATCCGAGGATCTCTCCAGTACCTTATTCAGAATTGCTGAGACTGTAGCATATAGACCAGAGTTAGGAAAACCTTAGGGATACCACATAATTTGACACTTTTTCTCCTAGAGTAGTTTTTCCGCTTCTTCCATTCTCAAATGGATGGCTACAAGGGCTTGATGCTGCTGGACCTGCATTTTCTCTAGCACATCCAACCGAGTACATAGTTGCATTGAAGTAGCAGATAGTTGCTCTGCTGTAGTTGCTATGCCCGATACCTGCTGTTTGTTAGTGTCCACTTCCAGCCTAAAAGCCTCCTTAATCTCTGCTGTCCAGTTATTCATGTCAGCTTTAGTAGGGAGGGTTCTTATCATCAATTGAAGCTCCTGAGTTGAAACTACTGGAGCTGAGTCTATATGCAGAGGCTCAGCCAACGCCACTTGCAAGGATACAGGCCCTGCAGAGACAGTTGTGGGGGAGATAGGTTGCTGTCTGGAATGCTCCAAAACTGCAGGGCTTTTTGGCATAGACACTGTCTGCTCCTTCTTCTTAATGACTGTCTTAGTCGGTACCATGCTCAGAGAGCCAGTATCTGGTACAGCGGGAGCGGCAGGTAATAGGGCTGTTAATGGTGCAAGGTATCCCCACAAATCCTGATAGGATGGATCACTGGCAGTTGTCTTGGACCTACGCAGAAATGGGTTATCGCCCCTGGATGCTTCACTGAATGCTGGCGGGGCTGCTCAGTCAGTACAGAGCTCAGCTCACCTGTGTCCACTCAGCTCCATAGCCAGCAACCACTCTGGTTTCTGATTAAGATTAGCTTCAAGTGGATTTATTGGCAGCATACAAGAGAATAGACTATGCATTATGCTATACACACTTGTAGCCCATCATTAAATTTTAATGGGATTTAAATCAGTGCTTTCACTAGGCCAGAGCTAACCCTCCATTCCTCTTTTTTGAGCCATTCCTTGGTGAATTTTATAGTATGCTTCACATCATTATCATATTGGTAGACATGGTTTTGATTTCTAGTTCAACTTTAGGCAGATGGCCTCACATTTTCAACAAGCATGCATTGATATTATGCAGAATTCATAGTTAACACAATGATTGCACGCTGCCCAGGCCCTGAAGCAGTAAAACAACTCCAAACCATTTTTTCCATTACCTTCATTCACAGCTGGTATGAGGTTCTTCTTCTGAAATTGTGTCTTCAGTTTGCAGTAAACATGTCTATTGTTACTGTTGCCAAACAACACTACCTTTGATTCCTCAGTCAATGTTTCAGAAGGCCTGGTCTTTGCCTATATGTTCAATGGTAAAGTGTAGTATTACTCTAATGTAGTTTTTAGATGGCAAAGTTTTTTTTCCTGGCACACCTCCAATGTAGGTTTTACTTGTGCAGTCACTTTCTAATTCTCTTTAACGCCAGCTGTTGCAAGAGTTACCTGCATATCCCACAATAATATTTTGGCATTCTTGGAGAATTGCTTTAGCTTCAAATGATCAGCTCTTGGGCTGATTTTGTGGAAAAAGGCAACTTTGTTTGCAAAGTAAACAGCCTATTAGCCTTTAGTAAATCAACCCCTATCTGTCCTCTGTAGAAGATCATCTGTACATGCAGCAGTTTACTAATATAGTACAATATAATATTTTTACCAAATCAATAGCTGTGGCTTAAAAAGAGTTAAACTAATTAAGCATTACAAAAGTGAATTGTTCTGTGTAAAAGGACAGTAATCCAGTAAATTGCACTTTCTCAAGCAAATAGCAGGAAAATTAATAAAAAGTGTTGCTTAAAAAAATTAAGTGTCGCTATAAGTTACTGCTTTGCCTTTCACTTCCTATAGTGCATCTAAAGCCAAATGATTTTGTTTTGGATAGAGTGACGAGTGGTTAGATCACTTGCCAGATTTTTATCTTTGTATGTGTACCTGCTAGGGATAAACCCTCTCTCTTTGTCTTGGTGACCATTGTCATCAAGTGCATTGCTGAAGTGCGTTGTCATTGGGTCCTAACAGAGGATTTGCCAAACTATTTTCTATTGCTCTATTTACTTTATGCTTTATGTATAGGGCAGGAAGTAAAAGAATATCTATCAAATGAATCACATAAGACACAGGTGGAAAAAATTATGCATTATTCCAAAAAAAAACTCTCTCTATATATATACACTATGTGGCCAAAAGTATTGGGGCGCCTGCCTTTACACGCACATGAACTTTAATGGCATCCCAGTCTTAGTCCGTAGGGGTTCAATATTGAGTTGGCCCACCCTTTGCAACTATAATAGCTTTAACTCTTCTGGGAAGGGAATGTTTGACCATTCTTCCAGAAGTGCATTCGTGAAGTCAGGCACTGATGTTGGATGAGAAGCCCTAGCTCGCAGTCTCTGCTCTAATTCATCCCAAAGGTGTCCTATCAGGTTGAAGTCAGGACTCTGTGCAGGCCCGTCAAGTTTCTGCACCCCAAACTCGCTCATCCATCTTTTTATGGAGCTTGCTTTGTGCACTGCTGCACAATCATGTTGGAACAGGACGAGGCCATCCCCCAAACTCTTCCCACAAAGTTGGGAACATGAAATTGTCCAAAATTTATTGATATGTTGATGCCTTAAAGCGATTGTAAAGTCTATTTTTTTTTCTTTTTTTTTAAATAACAAACATGCCCACAGCCAGCAGCTTCCTATGGGAGCTCTGTGTACCCATTCAGACACGGAGCCCTGACCTGGCCCCACCCTCTCTCTCCTCTGATTGGCTGACTGACTTTGATTGACAGTCGCTGAAGCCAATGGCGCCACTGCTGTGTCTCAGCCAATCAGGAGGAGTGTCTTGGATAGCTTAGACATTCATGGACATCGTTGGAGAGAGATGGGCTCAGGTAAGTAATTAGGGGGTGCTGGGATGGCTGCTACACACAGAAGGTTTGCTTATCTTAATGCATAGAATGCATTAAGGGGGCATGGCCTGGTACGAGCGGCGAGAGGATGTGCATCGCATGAGCTCCGAATCTTTAATCCGGAGGAATCCTCATGCCACAGAGACGGGTGAGAGATAAAAACACCCCAACTAGATAGCCTACACTCCCTGCTACAGTCCAGACTAATTTTTGAGCGAAAAATACACCGCGGGCTAGAGTGACATAGGCCGCGATGCCATCCCTGGTCTCAATTACCGGACAGCGGAGCCTCTGCCCCGCATTAGGCTACTCCTCAACCCATCCAACAAAAGGGACTCTGTACTACACTGCCCCAGAGACTTTAACATCTCCACAGAGCATCCCGACTAAAAACGGGAACAAGGATGGAACGGCCAGCTACGTGAGTCCAGGGTCTCAGTGCGGTCTAAGCGGTCGCTACTTGGCTCTGCTTCTAGATCAATTTTACCTTCCTGGAAACTACCCAGCCCTGCCACTACAAGCCCAGAAGCAATTACCCACCTGTTACTAACTGCTTTGGGCGCCCGGTCTCCCCCTTTTGTGACACATTACCCCTGTCGGAGATCCCAGGGCCTCGTTGTGGCAGCCATATTGGCACACCCAGCAGAGCAACACCCTCACTCCCCATAGCATATTTAATTTATTGAAACTGTTGATCTTTACTTGGATGGCTACTTAGCAGAAACTCTTGATGCAGACTGGAGGCTGAGAGGCACTAAGGGGCCCTTTTTTCCCCACAAACTATGAACAAACACTTAAATACAGGACCACCGGGCCGATCACTTCGCTCCACTTCTACACTTAACCACAAGCAAATTCCATCTTATTTCCAGAAATACTCTTACAAAAGTAAAGGGGGAGAAGATAAGATGGCACCTTCTAAGAAAAATGCAAGAAACACTGAGGAAGAGGACAACAACATCTCCTTAACAACATCGGATGATCTGGTAACATACACTGCACACCAAAATATGCCATTAACATATGCTGATATGACAGAAATGGCAGCAGATATTAAAAACTCTTTCTCAATGGCAATAACTGACCTAAAAGCAGACATTTTAATGCTTACTGAACAAATGGCATCAAATGAGCGTGCAGGTAAAAGAAGGGACGGGGCCTTAACCACATTAGACAATGTCACTACCAACCATTCTCAGCATTTAATTGCAATGAATTGATAACTGGAGGACTTGGACAACCGAGGGAGACGGAATAATATCAGAGTAAGGGGGATCACTAAAACCATTTCAGCTGAACAGATCAGACCAGCACTGTGCTCTATATTTAACAATCTAACCGATTGACCGGCTGAATCCCCAATTGAATTCGACCAAGCCCACAGAGCTCTCAAACCCAGAGCTTCAGAGGATGCACCACCGAGAGACATCATATGCTGTTTAACAAGTTTCTCTTTAAAAGAGGAAATCCTCCATAGGGCAAGACAGAATGGTTCCATCGTGTTTAATGAAAAATAAATTTTCCTCTACCCGTATCTCTCTTCGATTACACTGAAAAACAGGAGAGCAATTAAACCACTGCTTGAAACCTTGAAAGAGAAAAATATAGCTTATAGATGGAAATTTCCATTTGCTCTACAAGCTACATTCCATGGTAAACAATTCTTTCTAGGTACTCCTGATGATCTGGCCACCTTCTGTGAGAATGTACAGATTAACCTCATAGACCTCCAGGACTGGTACGCCAAATTTCTACTCCCTCCTCCAATCAATCAAGACCCATCTTCACCTGGCCCTTCATCATGCAACTCCCCTCTTGCAAAAGGCAAACACCGCAGAAATGCGAACCAAGGTGGAAAATATTCACCCGCTGCCAAAACACCTAGAACCAGAGAGCAACAATAAAAGCTTCTTCAAACATCATCTTTTGGCCTCAATACCAATCGCAGATACACTTTTCAATGAGCTCGAGTTCCACCTGTTTGTTGAATGATTTGCACCTATTACATTTTTCAAACGCTAGATGGCACTGTTACCTTTTCCACACAGTTCAGGAAATCAATGACGGAAAGCTTCATTTATTGAGTTATATTTCTAGAGCTGAGATTCCATCAACCATCAATAACAATCAAATGGTTCATCATTTTTTCTAAAGACTTTGATGCCTGCTTAAACATACTACATTATTCTATACATGACTCAAATCATTAACCTTAGACACCTGGCCTAACCATTTTAAAGAAGCTGTTCTTTCTTCAACTGGGTGTGATGGGTTTAGCCTCCCACTTATAATGACATAAGGTTTAATTGTTTACTAATCACTAGAGTTGAGCGAACTTCTAGAAGTCCGGGTTCTGCTGGTTCGGCAGAACTTCGGGACAAAGTCCGGGTTCGGGTCCGGACAGAACCCGAACTTTGTCTCGGACCCCGAACCCCATTGAAATCAATGGAGACCCGGACTTTTAGGTACAAAAAGTGCTATAAAATAGTCCTGGAAGGTCCTAGAGGTCTGCAAAAGGAAGGAAATGTGGGTAAGGGTGGGACAAGTGACCTACAAAGAAATGGGGACAGGGAAATAACTTAACATATTTAAAAAAAAATAAAAACATAAAAAATGCAAAAATGGAGATCATCTTCAAAATGGGTCTGAAAAGTATTAATTAACATTAGAGGTCATAGAACTGTTCTAAAATCATCTTCAAACTGTGTCAAAAAAGTATAAATAAGCCGGGAGTACCCATATCACTGTTCTGCAAAATGTGTGTATCACTTTAAAGCAAACCGGAAATCATTCCACATCTTTTATTCACACTTCTTTTTAAAATGTGTGTATCACTTTAATTGAAACCGTCAAACATTGCACATCTCTTCTGCACAATTATTTCAATTGTGTGTGTCACTTTAAATCAAACCGTCAATCAGTCAACATCTTTTATTCACACTTCTTTTTAAAATGTGTGTATCACTTTAAATGAAACTGTCAAACATTACACGTCTCTTCTGCACAATTATTTCAAGTGTGTGTGTCACTTTAAATCAAACCGTCAATCATTCAACATCTTTTATTCACACTTCTTTTTAAAATGTGTGTATCACTTTAAATCAAACTGTCAAACATTGCACATCTCTTCTGCACAATTATTTCAAGTGTGTGTGTCACTTTAAATCAAACCGTCAATCATTGAACATCTTTTATTCACACTTCTTTTTAAAATGTGTGTATCACTTTAAATCAAAACGTCAGTCATTGCACATCTGCTATTCACACACATGTGTTCTGCACCATAACAGATGTCCTTCACACATTCAATCTTTTCTTCATACATCTGGAAATAGAATAGAACACGTTACCTAAAACCGGGGAGAAACCCTATTCATGCACTTGAAACATCTGGATAGTGTGTTTGACACTTATCGTCTACACGTTACTGACTGCAAAACTAAATTTCACTATGTGTGTAAAATTTTTCTTCACACTTATTTTCTACAACTTA
>BLSH010514232.1:454773-479537 GCA_018402905.1 Glandirana rugosa
ACTGAAAAAAAAAAAAAGGAAATACTTCCGGTCCTTAAGTGGTTAAAAATCTCCATTGGCGAAATTCAACATTTCTACAGGTTACCAGTTTTGAGTTACAGAAGAGGTCAAGTGCTAGAATTATTGCTCTCGCTTTAACGATTGCAGCAATATCTCACATGTGTGGTTTAAACACAGGACTTATGTACTCGTTCGCTTCTGCGCGTGAGCTCTTATGCGTGCAAGCTTTTTATTTATTTTACTTTTTATTTTTATTTTTACACGGTCCTTTAAAAAAAAAAATGGGTTACTTTTATTCCTTTTACAAGGAATGTAAACATTCTGTGTAATAGAAAAAAAAAGCATGACAGGACCTCTTAAATATGAGATCTGGGGACAAAAAGACCTCAGATCTCATATTTACACTAAATTGCAAAAAAAAAAAAAAAAAAGTCACTTGAAAAAGAAATTGTCTCCTTTAACCTCCCTGGCAGTATGATTATATCAGAATTTTGCATCTCAAAACTTACATTTTTTCGCAGCGAAATTTGTCGTTTTATATTGTAGGCCTGTAATTCTTAGGAATAACTCACTTAAATCTGTCCAAACAAGAGTCTAGTAGACATTTCGGGTATGATAAAGTTTGAAACAACTAAATCATAAATTATGATATAATAAATAACTATAAAGAATTATCAAAAATATTAATACAATAATAATAACATTTATTCAATAATTTAATCAAATCAAAACACTGAAATTTTGCTCAGTTGCAGAATTGTCGCTGTCGTCACTTTCAGTGTCTGATTACGAATTTCCCCACAAATCAGTATCGCTCAATTCTGCAAAGGATTCTTATTTACTATCACTGTTTTCTAGCGGGTCCAAAACCACTTTTGACATAAAGGGATGCTTTTTGGATGCCATGGACATTCTCAAGTTTCCAGGCAGAAAGAATGGCATATATAATATCAAAGTGCATGCAGGGCACTGGACAAAGCACTAGGGACAAATGGGATGGGAAATGATTTGATACAGTAATGTAATCTTACAGATTACAGTGTACTGTATGTGTTGTGTGTGTGTTTCACTTTTTGAATTTGCCGCCGGTCTCCACCCCCATGCGACGCGACGCTCGCAGGGAACGGAGGCCGGAACCGAGAGGCGAAAGATTCTGCCAGAGGACACAGTGGGGGGACATTGCAGGATCCTGGGGACAAGGCAAGTAATTTTTCAAGGATCCTGCAATGCGTTCCCGAGTGTCGCTTGGGGTTACCGCTTTTGGTAATGAAAACTCACCCCGAGCCACACTCGGGAATACTGCCAGTGAGGTTAAGAGCATTGGGCGGAAGTGATGTTTGATGTTGCTTCCGCCCTTGAATGCCATGTTGCCCTCACTTGGCATCCAGGCAGTGAGGGGAGCGGACCCGATCATCTCCGCTGCTACCGATTGATCCGGTAAGCGGCAGAGATGACCGGAAAGTGGTGGGGGGCCCTCTCCCGCCCCTGATAAAATTGATCTTGCGGCAAATCTGCCACAGAGCCCACTTTTATTTGAAAGCCGACCACCCACTGAAAATAATGATGCCGGGGTTATGGTAGCTATCTGCTACCATGACAATGGTATTCAACGTCAAAGTAGCAACGAACGATGGCAGGCGGCCGGTAAGTGGTTAAAGTGGAATTCAAAGCTACAACTAACTAAGCTTAAAACTGCTCTCACCCACCTTCTAACACCTATAATACCATTTAAAAGGAAAAGTCATATACTTACATATTCTCAGGGCGCTCTGGCCTGGTCACATGATCTCCCCAGTGGCCAGCTTCAGGGGAGAGGAGAGCACCATTGGCTGTTACTCTTCTCACCTGAAGCAGGGTAGTTAGTGTAAGTGTTGGAAGAGAACAGGAGCAGTTTTAGCATTAGTTAGTTCTAGTCTGGAATTTCACTTTGAGCTAAACATCCTATTTTTGTCCAAACTGCTAATTAGATTGAATTGTAATGGTTCTGCAGTCCTAACTACTTAACCACTTCCGTACCGCCGGACGTCATATGATGTCCTTGGGTTTGAGTGGTGATATCTGAATGGTGCCTGCAGTTGTAGGCACCATTCAGATACCTTTTTTTCTGCCAGCGATTCTGAACAAGATAAATGTGGTCTTAGCGGCGGATTGGCCGTGAGATCATTTTTATCAGCGACGGGAGAGGTGCCCGCCCCCCTCCTGCTGATTTCCCGTCATCTCCGCCGCTTACCGGACCCGCCGGCAGCGGCGGAGATGATCGGATCCGTCCCCCCCAGTGTCACTCGGCTCCATAGTACGGCAGGGCGGAAATGACGTCAGAAGTCAGTTCCGCCCAACGGTCTTAAAGGGCCCATTTTTTTTCTGGGCTGTCATTTTTTTCAAATAATTTTTTTTTTTTTTTTTGCATTTTACTGTAAATATGAGATCTGAGGTCTTTTTGACCCCAGATCTCATATTTAAGAGGTCCTGTCATGTTTTTTTTCTATTACAAGGAATGTTTACATTTCTTGTAATAGGACTAAAAGTGATCATTTTTTTTTTTAAAAAAAGAACAGTGTAAAAATAAAAAGTAAAAAGCAAAATAAATAATAAAAAAATTTTTTTTAAAGCGCTCCGTCCCCGCGAGCTCGCGTGCAGAAGCGAACGCATACGTAAGTCCCGCCCACATATGAAAACGGTGTTCAAACCACACATGTGAGGTATTGCCACCATCAGTAGAGTGAGAGCAATAATTCTAGCACTAGACCTCCTCTGTAACTCAAAACTGCTAACCTTTAGAATTTTTTAAATGTCGCCAATGGAGATTTTTAAGTTACAAAGCTTGTTGCCATTCCGCGAGCGGACGCAATTTTGAAGCATGACATGTTGGGTATCATTTTACTCGGCATAACATTATCTTTCACAATATGGAAAAAAAATGGCCCTCACCATTGCTTCTCATTTTCAAAACATATTTCAGTCCTACTATTTTTACCTTTGCAATTTCAATGCAAAATATTCCCCTTCCTAACTTAAGAACCTACGTACTTGTTCATGTCCTCACACCTCTTCCCTTGACTACAGCAATATGCCTCTTTCTAGCATTCTATTAAAAGAGAAGTGTGGTGTTTTAAAAAAACAAACAATCATACTCACCTATCTGAATGCAGCATTGCTGTGATGCTGCATCTGTCCCCTGCTGCCTCTATAACCAAGAACTGAGCAATCAAGGGCCGCTGATTGCTCAGTTCTCGGCTTTCAGTGAGCAGAGAGCTGGTGACTGTCAGTCACCGGCTTTCTGCTCTACCACTCCTGCGCTCAATAGAGCACCGGTCTGTGGAGGGGGGCTGGAACAGCTAGCTGAGGCTCTCAGGAGCACCCTGAGAGACTGAGTCAGCTGCTGGTCAGGGCAGCTGGTCCAGACTTTAATGCCAGGATTTCTCCAGAGCCTGGACTGGCTGAGTGACATCAGCAGCCAGTGGACTTTAGCCCGATGTTGGCTGAAAATGAGTCACAGGAGTGAAGAACGAAGTGCACTTCTGTGACCCACAGGAGAAGCAGGGTCAAAAGAGCTTTGGCTCTACTTCTTTTTTTTTTTTTTTTTAACATTTGACATTTTATTGAAGGAAGAAGAAGTGCATGGTATGATCACATGAATTGACATTGTTATACAAGGTGGTATCTGATGTGATTGGGTACAAGTAAGAAAATATGGCAAAGTAATATAACACGCTATATATTTCAGAGCAATGGCAATTCCTCTTATATGTTAATTCCTCTTATATGGAAACATCTGAGATAGTCTGCTTTGATCTACAACTTTTGGGGTAGTTATATGGTACAATCCTAGTATCCCGGACACCATGAGTTGGAGCTTCTGATTCTGCAGCGTAGGTGGGGTTTGGTGAAATGCATCTATTGGGTGATCTTTTCCGCTCCCAGACAACCCCAATGGGTACTAGCTGTGTCCGGTAGTGGGCTGACGATGAGCCCTTTCTTGAGTTTACTCAGGTTAATTTGCCCCAGGTCCGCTGTGTCGCCAGAATAGACGAAGGGTTATCAACCTTGGTAATATTTAGTATTCAACCATGGATGTCCGGGATTTCATTCTGGTTGATGTGTGGATGGTAGTCGTGTAAATATAGACACTTGCGATATATGTTGTGTATCTATATGTGTAGGTGGTATTTTGATTTGGGTGTTAATGTCTATGGAGGACTGGTAGTATGTTTAGTTTAGATGACTTGTGGCTAGCTTCCCTTAGGGGTGCGGGGGGACCATCGATTATTCCTGCCCACCAGTTGAGGGATTTAGGTAATTAAGGATGCTATAATATTGTAGGTGTGGTTGTGATAATTGATTCAGTCTTTTAATAGCTGGTTATATCGATCTGAGTAGCGGAAGACTATCCATGGTGTCCATAGTGTATGAAATTTCTGGAAGGATGCTTTGGCGATAGTGGTGGTTTCCTCTAGTTGGTAAATTGCGTCTATCTCTCGTAGCCACTCCCCAATTATTGGTGCGCAGTCGGTTCTCCAATGTCTGGGCACCAAAAGTTTGGCGGCATTAAGGAGGTGCTTGGTTAGAGAGTGCTTATAGCGTTTAATAGTGGTATTGGCGATATGTAATAGGCAGCAAGCCGGGTCAAGGGCAATATGTGTGTCTGTGATGCGTATTATGAGCTCCTTAACTTTGTCCCAAAAAGGCTCTACTTTTCCTTTAATAAGACTCTCTTCATGCCACCATTTCTTACCCATCTCTGTCATTCCCTTAACTGGCTTCCAGTCAACCTACAAATGAAGTTCAGGTTACTATTTTCTTTGCTATCAGTGCAATTTTGGACTCATTCCCTGTCCATATTTTTGACTTATGCATTAACACTCCCCAAACCACCTTCTCTTTTTCATTGACCTACTAATGTCCTCCTCACGCCTAGAGGTCTATTTATAAAGAAAGAAAAATGCATAGCCATTATGCATTATGAAGGAGTTATCCTTTCTCTTCTCCTGGCTGTAGAGGGAACGCTGGCGCATTATGGCTGCCGCATCTCACACCACCATTTACTATTTCTTCTATTTTTTTCATTTTATATATATATTTTTTTTTCTCTCTCTTTTTCTCAACCTCCTCCTTTTTCTGACTATAGGAGTGATTTATCAGGTTTGTAGATTCCCTGGATTGATTTTTATGATCTCTCGGCTCTCTGGGACTGTTAGTCTATAAGTGACTACCTCCTATCTCACATCCTGCCCCAGCTTACTGCTGATGGACCTCCAAATTTTCCCAGATCTTTTTCATCACCCTGCACTGGTCCACTGCTTCACAACCTGCCCCAGCTCGATCTCTTTGATTGCCCTGCACTGGACCGCTGCTTAAAAACCTGCCTCTTGCTGCTGACCCAACCCCGAACCTTTCTTGGATTGCTGGACTTATTTCCTTGTGCTGCACTGTAAACAACTGGACATTTTCTCCACCACTTTACCCGGATCTCTCTGTCATGCTGCTCAGGTACACTGCAATGCAACTCCAGCAACTAAAACAAAATTATTTCTTGTCCAAAGGCGCATATGATCTCTGTCGGAATATTTTACGACCAAAGAGATATATGCATCGTGGCACTGGGCGTCTTCTTCATCCTTCAAGTACCAGTGTTGTCTCAATCCCTGCTTATCAGTGTAAGGCTGCAAGACCACCTCGCACTGGTGCAGACCTCAAAAGCTTGCTTTCACTATCATGCCCTGACCCCACTTTGACTTCCTTTGACTCTCCAAGGAAGGCCAGATCAGCACTCCTGCACACACATTCTGCTAACAATAAGGCACCACTTATTTCGGACTTTATTGTAAGTAATAAGTTAGACTTTCTGTGCTTAACTGAAACCTGGCACAAACAAAATGATGGCATCATTTTCAACCAACTCACCCCTTCGGGGTATGGTTTGTTTGACCTCCCATGTCTCTTAAAGGTGGAGGTATAATTGTTATTTACAGCCTGCTGTACACTGTATCCCCTGTAAATGTTCTCTCTTTCTCCTCGTTTGAATGTCTTGCTCTCAAAGTCTGTGTTCCCCACTCATCTGTTATTGCTACAGTTTATCGTCCACCAAAGCCTTGTAGAGATTTTTTAGGTGACCTTGCGGATCTGCTGTCATTTTGTTATTAAGTATTGTTATACTTGGGGATTTTAATATACACATTGATTCAGAATTTTCAAGTATACCTAAAGACTTCCTGTCTCTTCTTGAATGCTTTGACCTAACCCAATTTGTCTGCACCCCTACACATATCAAAGGACACACCTTAGACCAGTGGTTCGCAACTCCGGTCCTCGGGACCCACTAACAGGCCAGGTTTGCAGGATAACTGAAATATATCACAGGTGATGGAATTTGCTGCTCAGTGATTGCAGCATTCTAGTCTGCATCTCTCCGAGGTAATACTTAAAATCTAGCCTGTTGGTGGGTCTCGAGGACAGACGTTGAGAACCACTGCCTTAGACCTTATAATTTGAAATGGCCCTATTGTCTCTGACTGCTCTCCCCATGACCCAGGTTTGTCTGACCACCTGGCTATTCTTTTCAATCTGGAATTATCAATTCCTAACTCCTCCATGTCTTGATCTGTAAATTATAGCAACTGGACTTCTATTGACCAGCCCAAATATGCTAATTCTGCTATTTCCTCCCTAACCTGCATCTCCCCTTTTGACACCCTTGTTGACAAAATAAATGCCCTTAATCAAGCTCTTTAACTTCCCTTGATAACTATGCCCCATTAAAAACTCGAACCGTCTCATTCTCCCGTCCGGCTCCATGGATATAATTCTTACCTTCACTCTATGAAAGCAGTCTCACTGAGACTGGAGAGAAATTGGCGCGCAGATACGGCTTGACTGTCCATTATCATGCATGGAAAGACTATTTGTGTGTCTATAAGGGTAAACTTGAGACTGTTAGATCAGACTTTTTCTCCCATGCTATAGAAATAAATCTTAGCAACCCTAGACAACTTTTTTGCACCACTGACAGATTATTAAAACATCACAGACCCTCCCCACACTACCTGCTTCAACACAGCTCTGTAACACATTCCTAGATTATTTCTCCTCAAAAATTGACAAAATAAGACACCAAATTTTTACCACACCACATGTTTTATCCACATCACTTCCTGACCCATTTAGCTTCACTGGCTCCTCTCTCTCCCACTTCTCTTTACTTGGCTATTTGTATCTAACTAAATTGGTCTCACATATGAAATCCTCCACCTGCACACTTGACCCTATTCCCACCCACTTATTTAAATCTTGTTTTAGTTCTCTATGCCTCATTATCCTCAATATCATAAATGACTCCCTTAGCACTGGTTTTGTACCAACAAACCTCAAAACTGCTGCTATCACCCCGGAACCAAAAAAAACCCAACACAGCCCTGGACAATTTAAATGATTTTCGCCTAATATCTAACTTACCCTTCCTTGCCAAGATCCTCGAGCGGGCTGTGGCATCTCAGTTACTTAATCACCTGACTTTAAATAATCTATTTGAACCTCTCCAATCTGGGTTTCGGCAGCTACACAGCACAGAAACCTTCTTGGTCAGAGACACTAACGACCTTCTGTTAGCCTCTGATTCCCGGTCACCAACTCTTCTTATTCTTTTAGATCTTAGTTCTGCCTTTGATACTGTAGACCACAATCTATTACTCTCTTGCCTTGAAACTATATTTGGAGTCTCAGACTTGGCTCTGAAATGGATTAAGTCATATCTCACTGATCACTGTCACTTTGTTTCTCTTGGTGGATTCAAGTCTGAATCTGGCCCAGTCAAGTACGGTGTTCTTCAGGGCTCAATCTTGGGTCCCTTACTTTTTAACATATACATGTTTTCCACTTGGCCAACTGCTTAGATCACATGGGCTCAAGTATCACTTCTATGCTGATGACACTCAGATATACATCCACACTACAGATTCTACCGTGACTGCTTCTCTCCCATCTAACTGTATTAGTGATATAAAAACTTGGATGGCCCATAATTACCTTCAATTAAACTGTGACAAGGCTGAAGTCATGCTTATTGGCACCCCCCCATCAATTACATAATGCCAGTCCAAATAGCTTTTCTATAGATGGTACTGTACTTGAGCTTCAGTCCAAATTGAAAACTCTAGGGGTGATATTTGATGCTAGTCTAACATTTGAGCCACATTTACAAAATGTTGTCAGAACATCTTTTTTCCACTTGATAAACATTGCTCGGCTGTGTCCCATGCTATCATACACTGTAGCTGAAAAGCTGATCCATACATTTGTGTTCTCCCGACTTGACTACTGCAATGCTCTACTTGCTGGTGTACCTAAATCCATCATAAATAGGCTCCAATATGTTCAAAATTCTGCAGCCAGAATCCTGACTAGGTCCTGTAGAAGTGATCATATTACCCGTATCCTGGAGTCCTTGCACTGGCTACCTGTCAGGTTTCGCATAGACTTTAAGATCCTCTTGCTCACCTGCAAGGCTCTTCATGGCTTAGCACCCCATTATCTCTCTGAACTTTTTTCAACTTACTCCCCCCCCTCGTATCCTCAGCTCCTCAAGCTCTGGTCTGCTGTGTGTGTCCCCTACACTCAATGAGGGACAGAGCCTTCTCCTGCTATGATCCAAAGCTATGGAATTTACTTCCTAAAAATATCAGAGAGTCCTCTTCTCTAAACTCATTCAAATCAAATCTAAAAACTGTTTTCTTTAGACAAGCTTCCACTTAATTGTCCCCTTATCCCTTATGTATGTTATCCTGTGTATTTCTTATGTTTTATCCTGTGTATTTCCGGTTATCCTGTGTATTTCTTGTGTTTTATCCTGTGTATTTCCTGTTATCCTGTGTATTTCCTGTTATCCTGTGTATTTCCTGTTATCCTGTGTATTTCTTGTGTTTTATCCTGTGTATTTCCTGTTATCCTGTGTATTTCCTGTTATCCTGTGTATTTCTTGTGTTTTATCCTGTGTATTTTCTGTTATCCTGTGTATTTCCTGTTATCCTATGTAGTTCTTGTGTTTTATCCTGTGTATTTCCTGTTATCCTGTGTATTTCTTGTTATCCTGTGTATTTCTTGTGTTTTATCCTGTGCATTTCCTGTTATCCCTTGGTTATTTTCTGTTATCCTGTGTATTTCTTGTGTTTTATCCTGTGCATTTCCTGTTATCCCTTGGTTATTTTCTGTTATCCTGTGTATTTCTTGTGTCTTCCTTGTAAAGCGCTTTGAGAAGCCACCTTTAAATGTGCTATATAAAATAAAGTTTATTATTATTATTATTGTGTGCAGCAAATCTGTATGTGCATTCAATTTGTGTTAATTGGGCACAAATAAATGCTTTTTAGTCTATTTTCTTTTCTGAACGAATGCTCTTTTTTGTGCGCAGTAGTGCAGTAGTAAAATAATGCATTATGGTCACTAGATGGAGCTGAGGAGCATATGTCTTTTTAACAAGAGACGCAATGGAGTTTATTTACTAGAGCTGGAGAGTGCAAAATCAGTCTCACTTTTGCATAGAAAACAACCAGGTTTTATTGAATGAAAATTAGGTGACAATTGATGGCACGAAAAAATATTAAATATGACCGTGAGCGCAGTTGCCCCTTTTAAAAGTGAAACAAACCACGTTAAATGTGATCAAATGGTAATGAAAAAGATATGGCGCTAACTCAAACACAAATATTACTAATCATAAACACAAATCCAAAAAAATCAGTGGTCATCAGCATAAATTATACAGTCCACGGTATAAAAATTCCATGATGTGACAGTTCCATAAAAAATATAACAAATAATCTTCACAGAATGATCCAATCATCGTGATGGAAGGATAGGTGCAGAAACAAATGATTCCTTTAAACCATGCTCCACCACAAACCAGGTGTGAGAAATGCAAACTCACCAGACATCTATAATAAATGTGCCTTGCAACAATCAAAATCTGTATGAAGGTGATGATTCTTAGCCCCAGAGACGTCTCCTTATTATTAATCTACCATTAAAGCTTGGGAGAAGCATATTAAAAATCATCCAATATGTTTATTAAAAATGAAATTCGAACAGATCAGTAAAAAATGCACACTTGCATTTGTAAGTGCTGTAAGTCAGCACCAACATATACAGCTTAGTAGGTGCACTCAACGTCTCTCCAGGATGTGGCATGCTTTCCAAAACACTGGAGGTAGGAACCAGGAAGCCGGAAGTGACGTCAATACACGCAGACGCGCAACCTCAATGCATTTCCTGATCAACACATCATCGGGAAGTATTTTGTGGATTTGTGCTTGTGCTTTAATTCCACAGCCAAAGATACTGGTTAACTATATTTTTTAGGTTATGACACACCATAGTGAAACATTTAATATTTATGACACATAGAGGTTGATTTAGTAAAGGTAAATAGTTAGTAAATGCAAGTGCAATAGCTCCAGAGCTTAGTAAATGAGGAGTAGCTTTGCTGACTTCCATCATCTAATCACATGCAAGCAAAAATGCTGTGTTTTTTTTTTTCTTACATGTGATTGGGTATTGTTTTAAGATAATGCTTAACCGCATTAAAATTAAGCTTTAACCTCATTTACTAAGCTCTGGAGCAACTGCACTAGTAGAGTGCAACTGCACTTGCAAAATGCACTGCCTATTTGCCTTTAGTAAATCCACAACATCAAACAGTTGAACTTTTTATGGGTTTTTGTACTCAATAACTGAACAGACTTAATAGTAATCAAATGCCTGTGCAGAAAATAGTCATGTTTTACAGGCTATTCTACACCAAAACATGCATAATATACATGCATAGTACACTCACGGCCTGAAGAAGGGGCAGAGCCCCGTAAACGCATCGCCGTTGCTGTGGTAACCCCGCCTACACTAGCTGGATCCGGTCGGATTGAAAGCTGCTGATCACTGTCTCCAGAGAAGGTACCCCCGGGACACAACGAAGGACCCTCCTCCCACAGTACAGTTGGATCCTCTCTCTCCACCACTCCAGCCCAGCAACGGCGACGCGTTTACGGGGCTCCGCCCCTTCTTCAGGCCGTGAGTACACTCACGGCCTGAAGACGGGGCGGAGCCCTGTAAACGTGTCGCCGTTGCTGGGCTGGAGTGCTGGAGAGAGAGGATCAGCAAGGTAAAAATTTCAAAGCAGACTGGGGTTTCAAGATATGTTATTCAAGCTCCTTTGAGGAAGCACAAAGAAGCAGGCAACATTGAGGACCATAGATGCAGTGGACAAGAAACTTAATGCAGCAAATGAAAAACACATAATGCTGATTTTCCCTTTAACATCGGAAGATGTCCAGCAGTGCCATCAGCACAGAACTGGCGGAAACCAGTGGTACCAAGGTATACCCATCTATTGTCCGGAGAAGTCTGAGCAGAAGTGGTCTTCATTGAAGAATTGTAGCCAAAAAGCCATACCTCTGATGTGGAAACAACGTTAAGTGACTTGACTATGCAGTAAAACATGAGGACTGGGGTGAACATTTATTCTGCAGCAGGACAACGGCCCTAAACATACAGCCAATATCATTAAGAACTATCTTCTGCATAGAGGAAGAACAAGGAGTCATGGAAGTGATGGTTTGGCCACCATAGAGCCCTGATCTCACCATCATTGAGTCTGTCTGGGATTATATGAAGAGACAAAGATTTGAAGCAGCTTACATCTGCAGAACATCTGTTTTTAGTTATTAAATATCCTTGGAACAACCTACCTGCCGAGTTCCTTCAAAAACTGTGTGCAAGTGTACCTAGAAGAATTGGTGCTGTTTTGAAGGCAAAGAGTGGCCACACCAAATATTGATTTGATATGGAACTTTCTTCTGTTCATTTATTTTCCATTTTGCTAATTGACGAAAATAAATGGATACATTTAACCACTTAAGGACTGGAAGGATTTCACACTTCAGGACCGGAGCCCTTTTTGCGATTTGGCACTGCGTCGCTTTGACTGAAAATTGCGCGGTCGTGCGACGTTGTACCCAAACTAAATTTGCGTCCTTTTTTTCCCACAAATAGAGCTTTCTTTTGGTGGTATTTGATCACCGCTGCGTCATTTCTGATCGCCGCTATAAACAAAAGAAGAGCGACAATTTTGCAAAAAAAACCCAAATTTCTTACTTTTTGCTAAAATACAAATCCAAAAAAAAAAAATATAAAAAAACATTTTTTTCATCGGTTTTGGCCGATTTATATTCTTCCTCATATTTGCGATAAAAAAATCGCAATCTGCGTTTATTGATTGGTTTGCGCAAAAGTGGTCGCGTTTACGGATGATGAGAATTCATTTCTGGGGTTTTTATTTTTTTTTTATTTTTTACTAGTAATGGCGGCGATCTGCGATTTTTAGCGGTACTGCGATATTTCAGCGGACATGTGCCATTTTGACACTTTTTTGGGACCATTGGCATTTATACAGCGATCAATGCTATAAAAATGCACTGATTACTGTGTAAATGCCATTGGCAGTGAAGGGGTTAACCTGCAGGGGTCGTTCTAAGGGTTAACTATGTTCCCTGGGCGTGTTCTAACTGTGTGGGGACTGCCCTAGCTGGGGAAGGGAAGCGATCACAGCTTCCGTGTAGAGGAAGGCTGTGATCACAGCCCTTCCCCCCTCACAGAACGGAGGTCCGTGTTTACTTACACGGACCTCCATTCTTTCACTCCGGGGGGGATCGCGGGTGGCCGGCGGAGATCGAATCCGTGGCCCTCCCCGGACAGAGTGAGCGCACGGGCGCACCTCCGGCGGCGCGCGCGCGCTCACTGGGCGCAATCTCGCAGCCGCCGTCATATGACGGCGATTTGCGCTACAGAGCCACCTTCTCACCGTCAGATGCCGATCGGTGGTCGGCAAGTGGTTAATTGATAAAAATAAAGTATTAACACTTCTATTTCTAAAAGCATTCTTAATTTATAGCATTTTTTCACACCTGCCTAAAACTTTTGCACAGTAGTATATACTCTTTTTTTACAAGTAAGCATAAAGTATTATGGGTTAGCAAAAAAACAGTGAACCATCCAATAAAGTCATCCAATAAGGGATGCGTCAGTCCCATGATCATTAAGCTAAGTGAAAATTTGAAATTAGTTTGACAGCTAAGCACACCACAATTACATGGACCTGTGTCTTTTCTTAAACCTTATCTACTATGTAACATTGCCTCAATCTTCCCCCCTTCTGTTTGATGTTTCATGGACTTTAAGCTGGCCACACACATTCCAATCTGATTTACTACCCCCATAACATCTCTATTAGGTTATCCAACAAAAAAACTATTTAACCACTTCAGCACCGGAAGAATTTCCCAGGTTAGGACCAGAGCACTTTTTGCGATTCGGCATGTGAAATGCATGCTCAATTGGATTCAGGTCAGGTGATTGACTTGGCCATTGCATAACATTCCACTTCTTTCCCTTAAAAAACTCGTTGGTTGCTTTTGCAGTATGCTTCGGGTCATTGTCCATCTGCACTGTGAAGCGCCGTCCAATGATTTCTGAAGCATTTGGCTGAATATGAGCAGATAATATTGCCCAAAACACTTCAGAATTCCTCCTGCTGCTTTTGTCAGCAGTCACATCATCCATAAATACAAGAGAACCAGTTCCATTGGCAGCCATACATGCCTATGCCCATTGCATAACATTCCACTTCTTTCCCTTAAAAAACTATTTGGCTGCTTTTGCAGTATGAATCGGGTCATTGTCTATCTGCACTGTGAGGCGCCGTCCAATGAGTTCTGAAGCATTTGGCTGAATATGAGCAGATAATATTGCCCGAAACACTTCAGAATTCATCCTGCTGCTTTTGTCAGCAGTCACATCATCAATAAATACAACAGAACCAGTTCCATTGGCAGTCATACATGCCCACGCCATGACACTACCACCACCATGCTTCACTGATGAGGTGGTATGCTTTGGATCATGAGCAGTTCCTTTCCTTCTCCATACTCTTCTCTTCCCATCACTCTGGTACAAGTTGATCTTGGTCTCATCTGTCCATAGGATGTTGTTCCAGAACTGTGCAGGCTTTTTTAGCTGTTGTTTGGCAAACTCTAATCTGGCCTTCCTGTTTTTGAGGCTCACCAATGGTTTACATCTTGTGGTGAACCCTCTGTATTCACTCTGGTGAAGTCTTCTCTTGATTGTTGACTTTGACACACATACACCGACCTCCTGGAGAGTGTTCTTCATTTGGCCAACTGTTGTGAAGGGTGTTTTCTTCACCAGGGAAAGAATTCTTTGGTCATCCACCACAGTTGTTTTCCGTGGTCTTCCAAACAGTTGATTTGGACACACCAAATGTTTCTGCTATCTCTCTGATGGGTTTGTTTTGTTTTTTCAGCCTAACGATGGCTTGCTTCACTGATAGTGACAGCTCTTTGGATCTCATATTGAGAGTTGACAGCAACAGATTCCAAATGCAAATAGCACACTTGAAATGAACTCTGGACCTTTTATCTGCTCCTTGTAAATGGGATAATGAGGGAATAACAGCATGGAACAGCTGAGCAGCCAATTGTCCCATTACTCTGCATGTTGTGACTGAATAGCACTACCAACAGCAGAAAAAAAGGACAAAATTAAATATACTAATCCAGGACTGATTCATTTGGCAAATGTCAACCGGTCAACAGAGTTTGTGGACAGACATGCTCTTTTATCTGTCACAACAACCACCTCCGCCAGCATCTAAATTGCAAGTTCTGGCCAATGGTCTATTCTCATGACCCAGTAACCCAGTGGATCGTCTACTGGAAAGCTCTCCATGTCTGTTTTTGCCCCTAGATAATCTTCCAACATATGATGCAGACGCTGCCAATAGGATGTAGAAGCTGACAGCTCTGGGTGCCGAGGAGTTTTTTTAAAAGTATCATTTAGGCGGCCCCCTTCTCCACCGCTCCTCCTTTGACCAACAGAAGCCTCAAAACTACCTTTTCCATGAGACTGTAACCTACCAGAGTCTGGAGATGTGTTACATAAACTCCTCTTGTCCTCAAGGTGTCCTCAAGATAATTCATCCTGTGCTCTCTCTGCGAGGGGCGGATGAGTTCCGAAACGTTCTCCTTGTAACAGTGGTTAAAGAGGGTTGCCAACCAATAATGATCCTTCTCCTTGATGCCACCAATTCTCGGGTATTTTTGCAGGCTTTGAAGAATAAGGGAGCCCATGCACTGCAAGTTTGCAGAGGCATGAGAAGCAGAGTCTTCAGGGTCACTTAGGATTACTCTATCTGGAACTGCCTCCTCCCAGACACATACTGCTCCCAAGGTTTCTGGGGACTGAAAACCATCACTTAAGGTTTGAGGTATGTCTTCCTCTGCTTCAATGCCTCCAAAACTGACAGAACCCTCCTCCTCCCTTTCCCTGTTTTCTGTAGTGTCGCAAGAATGGTGTCTGCATGAAGCGGGCCTTGAGAGGAAGGGAAGTTCTCCTCTTCCTCCCGCTGCTCTGCCTCGAGTGCCCTGTCCTTAATGCCACAAAGAGTATGCTCCAGCAGGAACATAAGAGGAATAGTGTCACTGATGCATGCACTGTCGGGGCTCACTATCCTTGTTGCCTCCTCAAATGTTGACAGTAAAGTAGCCATTGGTGTGGGGAAAAAAGCCAAGCTCCCCTGAGTCTGTCCTTGTACCATACTCACGCAGGTACTTGTTGATGGCCATCTGCTGCATCTGCAGCCACTGCAGCATTGCCAAAGTTGAGTTCCACCTTGTGGGCATGTCACAAATCAGGCAGTTTATGGGCAGGTGGAATTCCCACTGAATTTCAGCCAACTGAACACTGGCTGTGTTTGACTGCCTGGAAAGGCTACAGACTCTTCTGGCCTGCCTTAGAAGATCTTGCAAACCTGGGTGCCTGATTAAGAAATGCTGCACCACCAAATTGAGGACATGTGCCACGCATGGCGCATGTGTCAACCTTCCCTGTCGAAGGGTGGACAGAAGGTTATTGCCATTATCGCATACTACCATTCCTGGCTCAAGCTTCAGTGGCATGAACTACCTCTGGGCTTGCCCCTGAAGAGCTGAAAGAAACTCTACTCCGGTGTGGCTCCTGTCCCCTAGACAGATCAGAAGAAGCACTGCATGGCATCTTTTAGCCTGACTCATTGAATAGTCCCTTGAATGCTTAGGGGGTACTGGTGGTTCATAGGACAGATCTCTCATCATCACCACCAGCTGTATGGAGACATGGCAGCAAAACAAGCTCCAGCACTGTGTGCTGTGAACTACTTATATTGTCCCTAACCATGCTTGCTGGACCACGTGTCAGCATTAAGGTAGACCTTGCTGCTGACTGACTTGCCCAACAATGCCAAAACATTGCCTTCCACGTGATGGTACAGAGCTGGAATGGCCTTACATGCAAAGAAATTGCAACTGGGGACCCGCCATTGTGGTACAGCACATTCTGCAAATTCACAGAAGGGGACAGAATCCACCAGATGGAAAGGCAAGAGTTGTAAAGCAAGCAATTTGGAAAGCTGTGGGTGGAAGGGAGTCTATTTATTATCAATGCAGCAGCTGGGGCAGAGAAATTTGCCTGCTATATTCTACAGCTGATGGTGTGCTGCTAGCCGACGTATTACAAGGACCTGTGACACTCTTTGCTTTACCATCATCACTGTCAGCAGAGACTGCTGAGAGGTCATGAGATATAGTGGGGGTAGACATGAAAGGTGAAGAGAGAGGAGGAGAAGAATTGTGTCCCTTTTGTGTGGCTTTCAGGTGCTCTTGCCAATGGGCTGAGTGGTGGGAGGGTCAGATGTCTTTGCAAGCATGAAATACCCAAATGGCTGGTGTTTGTGCCAAGCTTGATCTGCTTCTGCCAGAGATTGTAAATTGCAACAGTGTGAAGAGCTGCACATATGCTAAAAAAGGCCCATACAGCTGAGCTGTGGAAGTGGGTTGGGAGATAACAGCTCCTCAATTTAATGGAATAGGGTGGCTGCTCTCTACTGTTCCATGATGGCAGCCTCTGGAGGACATCCTGCCTCATTGGGGTTGTGTCTCCCCTCCCTTTCCTTCTCTGCTTTATCTGGTACCCAAGTCACATCAGTGACCTCATCAACATCATCCCCTCCAGCCTCATCATCACTGGAGCCAATTTGGCAATATTCTGCCGCTGGGGGAACATGACTGCCCATATGGTGTTTATCAGTGTTTTCCCTTCTCTGTAAGCTCATGTTTCTCCCTTCCTCAACCTCAGAACCAACATCAGAATCAAGTAATGCCTGTGCCTCATCAAGGAGCAAGACTGACAAGGCTGACACTGTGTTCAAATAATTCAGCTGACTCCTCCATGCATGTTGTGGGGGTTATGGCAGAAGTAGCTGTGGACAAGGAGGCAGAATAAGCCGCTCTGGAAGCTGTGGTGGACTGTGCACTAGACTGCGCACTAGTCTGGGTGATAGAGGATGAGGATGGTTTAGTAAGCCAGTCCACCACCTCCTCTGCATGCTGTGGCTGGATAGCATGGGCAACATCACTAAACAGAGAAAAAGGACAGACCATGTTCACCTTTGCCTGTGGACACAGATGCTGCTGGGCCCCTCATAGTGGCATGGGGACATCTGCCTCTGCTTGTTGGCCTCCCAGACATGATGAGGGTGGCTTATTACCTACATTTAATAGATAGAAAAAAAAAGGGGGGTATACATCACTGTATACAGCACTGTATATGGCACTAAATGTTATGCAATGCTGTATTAACCTCCTTAGCGGTATTCCCGAGTGTGGCTCGGGATGGATTTTCAGAACCAAGAGCGGTAACCCCGAGCCACACTCGGGCTTGCATCGCTGGATCCAGGCAGAGTTACTCACCTTGTCCCCTGGATCCAGCGATGTCCCCCGCAGTGTCTGCGGGCTGTGTCCGCCGCTCCGATGCCTCTGTGGGCCGGGCTCCGTTCCCTGCGAGTGTCGCGTCGCACGGGGATGGAGACCGGCGGGAAATTCAAAAAGTGAAACACACAGTATACATACAGTACACTGTAATCTTATAGATTACATTACTGTATGAAAACATTTCACATCCCCTTTGTCCCTAGTGGTTTGCCCAGAGCCCTGCATGCACTTTTATATAATAAATGTCATTCTTTCTGCCTGGAAACATGAGAATGTCCATGGCAACCAAAAAGTGTCCCTTTACGTCAAAAGTGGTTTTTGATCAGCTAGAAAACACCGATAGTAAATAAGAATCATTTGTAGAATTGAGTGATACTGATTTTTGAGGAAATTTATCATCAGAAACTGAAAGTGACGACAGCGACAATTCTGCAACTGAGCAAATTTCTGAGTTTTTGGTTTGATTACATTATTGAATAAATGTTATTACTATTATATTATTATTTTTGATAATTATTTTTAGTTATTTATTATATTATAATTTATGATTTCATTTTTCAAACTTTTTCATACCCGGGATGTCTACTAGACTCTTGTTTGGACAGTTTTAAGTGAGTTATTCCTAAGAATTACAGGCCTACAATATAAAACGCCAAATTTTCATGCAAAATAATTGTACCGCTTTCAGCAATAAATTCCAGACTCAGTCATACCGCCAGGGAGGTTAAACACGGCACTACACGAACACTAACACTACCCTCACATTACACTATACTCACACTACACACACACTGTACTGACACTACACTGACACACTTCACTATACTCACACTACACTATACTCACACTACACTATCACTGCACTTACACACTACAGTGACACTACACTATACTCACAGTATACTCAAACCGCACTAACACTCTGCATTCAGAGTCACAATAACACATTAACTCGCTAGTAGCAAACAGAGCCCTGCTCTATCTATCTCCACTGCAGCAACACACTGCAAAAGGCTCCTGTGGGGTGGGACTATGAGCACTGAGCCATTATTGGGCAAATTCATTGTGACTTTAGCCAATCATGGCTCTGACTGTGCTCTGTGCCCTGAGTGGGCAAAGCCTTGCACCTGACCATAGGCAGTGCATTGTAGGGTGCTCGGTGGGCGAACATCCCACCAAGCGCCCCGCAAATTCAGGTGTTCGCCAAACGGTGATGTTTGGGTCAAACTTTTGCTCGGCTCGAACTGCTTGCTACACTCTACTCACTGCCCACTGCCTTGTTAAAATCTCACTGTGCTAGGACAGAATTACTTAGACAATAAAGGGCGGAATGTGCAGGACAGGATAAGTGATGTGATGTGTCTCCACAGCGCCTGTTTCAGCCTCACTGATAATGTAATTCACTGGCTCTTCTCTGTGGAATTGGTGGTAAATTCTGTTCTCCTTGACTGATTTTTCAGCATAGCATTAAAGAGTTGTAGAGTTGTGAGAAATGCCAGCTTTTTACCACCCACCAGATACATTCCTGTATCTCCCTCCTACCTTGGAAAAATAGCACAAAATGTTCTCTCAATTAGGAGACTATGAAGATGCATCACTCATTTTATCTATACAATTATCCATATAACTAGAGGAAGTGGTATTTGATTGAGCTATTTGTCCCCTTAATTAGAATTCACAGAACATAGCACAATATATGCCCGGCTAAACATTTACTAGGCATAAAACGTCATTCTGTATCTGCAAGTGTCTGCCCAGACACATTATCATTTATTGCAGGGTCATCACACTCTGTATGCAGTATACCTAATTTTACAACCATAAATGTAATGTAGACCTAATGTTCATTCATAGTACATTTAAATCCTAATTACATCCTTTTTTGACAGGGAGGGGAAGAGTTAAACCATTTTGTTGGGTATTAATTCTGTCTTTGCTCCTATTATGGAAATTTCCCTCAAGGAGATTATGCCCCTGTGACAACTATACAAAAATAGAAGATGCAGTTGTCATAAAAACAGAAATAAGGCATGGATAGCAACAAATCATTGTAAAACGTTCTAAACCCTTCATCACTGTACTATGAGTCCATTCACACATATTCATTGTAGTGCATAGCACGTGTTAATGTGCATATTACCGCAACACGTGGTAATACACCATACGTGCGCTTGTGCATTGTGTTGCCATTTATCTTTGATGGCACCCCAATGCACTACAGCAACACACTTCTGATGCACATGTTTTGCAGCCCACCACAACACTTGGTGCTCTGCATCAGAAAAAATGGTGCTTTTTTATATTTTTGGTGCATTAGCAGTCCATTCAAACAAATGGACTGTCTTAACACAACATGCATCAATGTGCATTAGCTAGCACACTATTATAAACCACCTGAAATTTGAATGGGCAGTAAAAAATGTGTTAGTGTTTTACCTATTCCAAATCTCTTAAGCTAGCTAGATTTACTAAAGGCAAATAGACTGTGCAAAAAACAGCATTTTGGCTTGCACATGAATGGATGATGGAAGTCAGCAGAGCTTCTGCTCATTTACTAAGTTCTGGGGCACCTGCATTTGCAGACTGCAACTGCACTTTTCAAAGTGCACAGCCTATTTGCCCTTAGTGAATCCACCCCTATCAATTATTTTTTTTTGTTCAACCCAGCGGGCTGAACATAAAAAAAATTAGGAGCTCAAGAGGAGTTCACTGTACTAACTATTCAATGTTAGTACATCAATCCCGCTGCTGAGCTATTGTGTTTGGACAGGGGGACTGTCCCCATGCCAGAACACACCAGTCAGCCAATGGCTGAGAGTGCTGATCAGATGCCGATTAACAGATGTTTTTCGGTCATGCCCCTTCAACAAAAGCCAAACACTCAGCTGGCTTCTGTCAAAAAAGGCTGCCATATACACGGACCGAATGTTGGCCGGTTTCTGTTGAACCGGCTGATACCGTCCGATATTCGGCCCGTGTGTACAGGGTTTTAGTCTTAATCTGAATCATACAATTACAGGTAGTTCTGTTTCTATAAGATGCCAGAATCCCTACAGTCCAGGAGGTGGTTAATTATGCACAGTGTACAACTAAAGGAAACAAAAAAGATAGATATTCTAAAATATACCTAGGGAACAGTATAAATCATACTAAATTATTACAACAAAATGCAATAGGGTTGATTTACTAAAGCAAAATAGGCTATTTCGTTTCAAAGGGAATTTTCCCTTAGCTTAGTAAATGTGGTGAAAATTCCCTTTGCAAAGAATACCCAATCGCATGCAAGGAAAAAGAAAAACCTCTTTGTTCTGGCGCAGTTCTTCTGCCCCACACCCTCTCTCAGATATATGCCCTTCTACTCACCAGCCTCAGGATTATAAAACCTGCACATTTACAGAACTGGGAAAGGGAGTTGGGTAGAGAATTTTCCGCAGATCAAGAGCGATATATTACTAGTTTTTGCCCTAAAATCCTCTATTTTTACACAGGTACAGGAAAACAACTAAGATTCTCACCAGGTGGTATAGCATGCCCGCAGTACTTCATAAGTACGTCCCTGCTGTTACAGATCGTTGTTGGAGATGCCAGGAGGAGCATGGGACTATGCTATATATATTTGGGTCCTGCCTGAAATAAGCGCACTTCTGGTTTGAAGTCTGCAGGATCTCATAGAAGATGATATATACAACCTACAACTGATATATTGCGCATTCTTCAGGCTTTGGTGACTATCTGCAGATGATCAGCTCCATTGGGCACTGTGGATGGGATATTAGCTCATTCCATAATGCAATGTATTTTGGTTGTCTAGCCAACCACTATCTGGAATGTCATTTCATGTCGCTGCTATGATGCGTAGCTATTGTTGATATGCTTGTGAATCTTGTTATGTACCTACCAAGCTGTAACATCTGCATGTGGGTGAGGCCTACTCACCCTGCATGCGGGGGTACCTTTCACAATGAGCGCGCTCATCAATGCCCAGGACCTGATGGACACTGCGGTCATATAAATAATCTAAAATTAAGACCCCGACTTAGAGCCTTTGCTGTGTGCAGTAAAAATACAGATTTCCACTGAAAAGTGTCTTGTCCCATGTCACTACACACTGTTACTTATATGTTGCATTAGGAGGGACGTGCTGAGCCTGCGCCCACTCCACCAGTCCAGCGTACCTCTATTACCTCATTACCATAACAAAATGGGGTCCCGCTGTGCACCTAGCCCAAATCTCGTGTGTGCACATATTAACTCTTCACTTCCCGTACCTCGTGACCAGGCCATAGATCTCCATAAAGTGGGCTTAGATCCGGTTGCTATTAGATACCAGAAATTGGCTGTACACCATTGCCAATCCAACAGGTATATTGAACATGTAATTAACTGACACCAGGACAAGGATGGAGGTAATGCGTTTCACACTGACATTGTGCTTGTTTGCCTGGTATGCTTCAGGAGGGGGGTGCTCTTCCTCCGCCTTTCCTGGCCTGCCAGGCTGCATGCTCGGATAAGGGTCTGGTATGGATTTTGGGGGGGACTCCACACCAATTTTTTTTAAATTTTGGCATTGGGTTCCCCTTAAAATTCATACCAGACCCAAAGGTTTGGTATGGATTGGAGGGACTCCCAAGCTGTTTTTTTCCAAATTTTTCTATTGCTGGCAATTTTTTTTTTATTCAACTGTCAGTGGGGAAGCCCATTGACAGCTGATAACTCAGCCTTTGTTAATGTTGTGGCAGCTTCCTGGCCCGCTCCATGACAACTAGCAGCTATTCACTGTGCACTCAGCGGTGTGGTCGACGGGTGAACATCCCGCCGAGTGCCCTGAAAATTCGGGTGTTCGGCGAACACCCAAATGAGCACTGTTCTGGGCCAAATCAATGCTCAGCCAGAACAGTTCGTCCATCTCTGCCCAACAGCTATTTTGCATGTGGCACACACAGACTTGTGCAAGTCTCTGTACACTACAGAAAATGCTTCCAGAGGTTAAAAGAGCTTGGTATCACAATAGTTTGCATTAGAGGACAGGTAGTGACAAATAATAATGGCGCACAGTTAGCAACAAGACTGACGTTAGGAGGAAAAAGATTCCAGAGAAACACACGCTTGGACAAAGCATACGTTCACATTCACTTTAAGTTGACTTAAGAAAACAAAACAAAGTACATACAATGTTTATGTGACAGTTACATTTCAGGCTGCTATATACAGCATGTAACTGTTAGGAGGACAGCTCTGTTCAGCATGTAAAGCCTTATGGGACTAAGGCCCCATTCCTCAGCTCTCAATGATCTGATAGAGCGTTAAGAGCCATCAATTAAAGGCTATTCAAAGTGTCAGTCACGATGATTGCCAATTGGCAAAGCTAATCTGATAAAAAAAAAAAACAGGGCTGTGAGTTACTAAGAGTGCATGATGCAGGCTGGGAAGCCTGCCAAGTGTGAAAGAAGGAACGGAAAGTGCAGTGAGAAGAAAAAAGAGGAGTGGGTGGGAAGAAGGATTATAAAGAGTGGGGGCTAGAACAGGTACCAGCAGCATTTAAATCTAAATAGAAAAAATAAAAACAGAAAAACCTAAAACGATGGGAAACAGGTCCGAGATATGTTAACATTTTATTTTATTTTTTAGATGGTAGAGAGTTCTCAATATCAAATTGGCTAATAAAAAAGAATCTGATTACATGAAAAGACATGTAAAAATAGAACAGCACAAGGAAAATAAAGAAGCACTACATTTGCAAGAATTGCAATTCTATCTGTAAACCACAGCCAGCAGCATTGCAAGACATACAGTATTTGCTAAAGTATATTTCCATAAGTTTTATGTCCATAAATATTTCATATGTTCGGGTTTCATAGGTACTTTGAAAAAGAGAATTGACACATACAATCTATTACGTGTATTTTTTTTTTAATTAGATGTTGTACACATGCTATTTTATGCCAGTAGTATTCCCATGCAGTCCCAAATTAAACAGCACTACAATATTATTCAAACATTTCCAAGCCAGGCTTGCTATAGAAAGGTTGTCTATTATTCACCATGGTTGTGGCCTTTCCATTGGAATACATTGAGATTCTAGCCCTCCGTGTTGATTCAAGGACTATCTGGTTACCTTATGGAGAATCAGGAAGGTATTTATTTTTTCACTGCTTGAGCAAATTGGACCAATGCTTATAGGGTTTTTTTTATTTCTGCTAGATTAAAGGAGAAGTATAGCCAAAGCTCATTTGGCTGTACTTCTCCTATGGATCACAGGAGTGCAATTAGTTTTGCACTCCTGTGACCCGTTTTCAGCAGACAGCAGGCTGAAGTCCGCTCTCTGCTGACGTCACAGATATCAGTCCAGGCACCGCGTCATCCTGACCATGGAGTCTGGATCTGCCAGGTGCCTGGACTGACACCCTGCTCAGCCTTTCAGTGAGAGAGACTGAACTGGCCGATCCCCGCCCCTCCACAGCTTAGAGCTCCAATGAGCGAGGAGGAAGCAGAGCAGAGAGCTGGTGACTTACAGTTCTCTGCTAGGGGAGGTGTTCAATCGCCCAGTTCTCAGTGCAGAGGTGCCGGGGAACAGATGCAGCATCGGACCCAAGCTGCATCCACCTAGGTAAGTATGATACTGAAAAAAAATCCTTTACTTCTCTTTTTTTTTTTTTTTTTTTTTTTTCAATAGATTTTATTGATAAAGAGGACCAGATACCAATACTACAAAATATGGCGAGTAACGCCTTGCTTACACAGGTTACATTTACATGACTTGTAGTGTTAGAATACATACGTGAAACTTGAATGGCTCTGATCATACACTTACAACCTGCTGGTGGCGACTGTGAGGAGGGTATGCGTAGTATCAGAATAACAGAAGGAAACAAATAACATGAGAATGCTCTAGTCCAAACAAGG
>BLSH010514232.1:491687-505191 GCA_018402905.1 Glandirana rugosa
ATTTTGCTTGCTTTGGAAACCGCAGCTTGGAATTGCATGCCATTATTAAGCTTATGATCTACCAAAACCCCCAGATCCTTCTCCACTATGGATTCCTCCAGTTGTACTCCCCCTAGCATGTACGATACATGCATATTCTTAGCCCCCAAGTGCATAACTTTACATTTATCAACATTAAACCTCATTTGCCACACAGTCGCCCAATTAGACAGTGCATTGAGGTCTGCTTGTAAGTTGGAGACATCCTGACGTTATTCCACTGCATAGCTTGGTGTCATCTGCAAACACTGAAATGGTACTTTTAATCCCAGACTCTATATCATTTATAAATATATTGAAAAGTAAGGGTCCCAACACTGAGCCTTGGGGTACACCACTGATAACCTTAGACCATTCAGAATAAGAATCATTAACCACTACTCTCTAAATTCGGTCTTTTAGCCAGTTTTCTATCCATTTGCAAATTGATCTTTCCAAGGCTGTAGACTTTACCTTACACATTAGCTGTGTGTGGGGAACGGTGTCAAACGCTTTCGCAAAATCCAAGTATACCACGTCCACAGCCACCCCTCTGTCCAAGGTTTTACTTAAGCCACCCCTCTGTCCAAGGTTTTACTTACCTCCTCATAAAAAGAAATCAGGTTTGTTTGACAACTTCTGTCTTTCACGAATCCATGCTGTCTGTTGCTTAAAATATTTTTGTCCAACAAGAACTCATCTATGTGGTCTTTTATTAAACTCTCCAGTATCTTCCCAGCTATAGAAGTTAAACTAACAGGTCTACAGTTACTTGGTAAAGACTTTAATCCCTTTTTAAATATGGGCACCACATTGGCCCTACGCCAATCCAGTGGTACTATTCCAGTCATTAAGGAGTCCCTAAAAATGAGATACAATGGCTTTGAAATAACAGAGCTCAGTTCCTTTAGGATCCATGGATGGATGCCATCTGGTCCAGGTACTTTATCTACCTTTATTCTGTCTAAATACTTCTGGACCATTTCACTTTTGAGCCATTGTGGATCATTTGGGGCTGTGTCACTACATTTGGGATTTGGTGCAATGCCATGTGCCCCCATGTGTGTCTTCTGCTGTATTTTATTTACTGTTTTTAATTTTGTAAACTTATAAGAAGGAATATAGTATTTTGCAAGGAGCAATATACATAGTATATGTAAGTGTATACATGTATACACTTACATTAATAGAGTATTTTGTACATTTCTAAATAGAAGTGCATTGTTTCATACAGCATTTTGTTTTCTTTGTGAATTTTTCCTGCTGTGTATTAATAAGTCATTGTGTTATTGATCCTATATATAACAAATTAGGGAAAAACACAAAGGTTTTAGAAGACACAACAACTACTTAAACACAGAAAACTATTTTAGCCTGCTACTGATCTGATTGAATCAATTATGTTTAAGGTTGGAGGCTGTAGAGCTATACACAAAATAACTGAAATTTTCAAGCAAACCTGTAAGAACACTGCCATTTTTTTTCTCTTACGCTCTTTTGTTTATTCGAAACATAAAGTTGTTAAACATAAAGTCTATTGTCTGACATTCTATAGAATATCTTGTGCATCCTAGGTAAAATCCTATAAAATAGGACAATGTGTATATGACCAGAAAGTTGTGTTGCTCTTAAACCGCCTTTTGAATGTTAGTTTATACAAACTGCAGCAATGTTGTATTTACGAATAGCACTGTCTATCAGTGTTAAACCCCACTGTCCCATTAAAGAAAGCAATGTTTTTGACAATCACTATTTTTATACGCATTCTTTTCATCCTTTTCAACACATAATAATGTAGAAAAGAAAGAAATGTCCCAATGTGCACAATTATAAGTGTCCATGTCTAAAAACCTATTTCTAGTGTGATGTACATGTCAAATGCTTCAATATGTAACCATGTTTACAATGTGTGCAGTTTAGTTGTGAGTTCCTGCTATACCATGTGGGAATGTAGTAAAAGTGATTTCAAACTAATATTATGCCTATTCCTTCACATCTCAAAATAAATATATTTTGCTTGGAAAAACATTTGTCTTTATGCAAAAGGAGAGACTACCAAAAAAACGCTTTGGGTAAAAGTATACAGTTAGGGCCGGTTCACACCGGTGCGATGCGGGAACCCTGCGAATCCACAAATCCATCGCACCGGACTCACAGGCAGTTCACACTGCCATAAGCGAACTGCGGGGGGTGTCAATAGAAAGCAAATGACACCCCCAAATCAGTTTGCATATTGCAGTGCGAACTGCAAACTCAGACAGGAATCGGATTGCATGGATGTGAACACCCATGTGATCAGATTCTACTACGGACCAAAAAAAGGATCCTGTGCAAGTTTGGTCCGAATGCGATCCGCTTTCAGCCATACTATCTGTTTGGCTGAAATTGTATCGCACAGAGATCGCATGTGATTCACACTGCAATGCGGTGCGAATCATATCCGTTCTTGGACCCCGCTGCAGTGTGAACCGGACCTTAAAAGCAGAACTTACCTACAATGACTTAAAGCAGTATTAATCACTTCAATACTGGGCACTTTCACCCCCCTTCCAGCCCAGGCCAATTTGCAGCTTTCAGTGCTGTCACACTGCTGTCGCCGATGTGCTTTGTCATTACTTGACAAAGCACATTGACGTGAAACGTGTTGTCATAGCAACATGTCTCCATGCATGCCCCGTGTCTACAGCTCCATTACTCCTCCATCCTAGCGACTTCTTCCTGGTTCCTTTGGCCGCCCAGCTGGCATAATCTCCGTCACATACAGCTGTGATTGCGATCCATTGCTCCCAGCAACCGAACCCTCAAGCCACGGCCATTTCATCATTTCACTGTTGATGCTGCCCATGGGGTTCTCTTGTCCGGTATTACCGCTACTCAAGAGGCTCATGTAAATTAGTATCCTCACACAGGGGAGCAATGTTTACATCTAGGTTGTATTGAGTGAAATCTTCTCCTAGAACCAGCAGTGGACTTTGCTTTGGTTTCATTGAATGACATTTTTTCTTTTCTGGCATTGCTTTTTTAACAATAAACTGATTGTTGGACACACATCTCTTGCTTTTTATCCTGCATTACCTCAGAAAGGTGACTATCTATGAAATACAATTCTTATCGTCATTAATAAACGCTTATATGGATATTTTTAATACATGAGATACACTAACAAATTGAATCCAAACTTCAGCTAACATCAAACTTTTTTTTTTCTTTTGGAATAAAGGTTTTGCATGAATAAAAAAAAAGCTGATCATTTTAATCAACCCTGTCAGTGTTAAGTGGTTTGTCTCATCCATATAAACTGATGCATTCCGTGGGCGAGCTTGTGCTGTAAAAAAAACAAAAGACTTCCTGGCTGGATTACCAGATGAAAATAGAAAAAACGAAAGCCTATAAAGGAAACGAATACAGCCATCACATCTAAGAATTGGTAAGCTTCAATTTAATAAAAGTTTCCTTTTGAATTTAATACTTCTTTAAAAAACAGGTGGCCTATGTATTCGTGACATATGCTTAATAGGCATCTACTGGTCAATCAAAAAATAATCAAAGGGTATTAACCCATTCCTAACCGAGTCATTGAAATGACGTCGGCAGGAACCCTTCGTCGATCCGGGCCGACGCCACATGACGTTGGACGCTTCTCGCCGCTACTGTGGGCCCCTGGGGGCTCATAGAGCGGCGATCGTGGATTGATTGTTTCCCCGGGGGTCGTGTCCCCCTGATCGGGATAAAGAGCCAATAGATTTGGCTCTTTACCACATGACCGGCTGTGTTCAATCACACGCACGTGTTCCACGTGCACGCCGCTCGTGCGCGCCCCCGGGGGCGCGCAGCGTAGCGATCAGGGCTGGGGCTTGGAATTGGCTCTTTACCACGTGACCTGTTGTGTTCAATCACAGCCGGTCACATGATGTAAACAAACCGTGGTAACGAGCTGTTACAGGGTTCTCCCTCTCACACACACCGATCGTGTATGAGAGGGAGATTGCGGTAACAGCTTCTTACCGCCGAATGTACACACCAAGCACACTGATCACCCCCCCAATAAAGAGGACCTGTCACCACCCCATCAAAGTACCTGTCACAGCCCATCAGAGTACCTGTCACCTGTCCATCAAAGTACCCGAGTACCTGTCCATCAAAGTACCCGAGTACCTATCACCTGCCCATCAAAGTACCCGAGTACCTGTCACCTGTCCATCAAAGTACCCGAGTACCTGTCACAGCCCATCAAAGTACCCGAGTACCTGTCACAGCCCATCAGAGTACCCGAGTACCTGTCAGCATCCCATCTGAGTACCCAAGTACCTGTAATCATCCCATCTGAGTGCCCGAGTTTTTTTTTCAAAATTTTATAATTTTTTCACTTAGGTCGCAAAAAATAAAAAACCCAGAGGTTATTAAATACCACCAAAAGAAAGCTATATTTGTTTGAAAAAAATTATACAAATTTTGTTTGGGTACAGTGTAGCATGAGAGAGTAATTGTCATTCAAAGTGTGAGAGCGCTGAAACCTAAAAATTGGTCTGGGCAGGAAGAGGGTATAAACGTCCTGTATTGAAGTGGTTAAGGCACATACTTGTGAGGCCCAACTTGGTACATGTACGGTATGCTGTGTTGTAGATGACATACTGTAGGTGTTACTTTCTGTGATATTCTGAGGCACTAAACCTACCATTTAAAGGTACAAGCCAGTTAAATTTGAAATGTGAACCTTGAGATGCAAAGAGTGGGCCCCAGCTATCTGCACAGTACTTCCTACTCTTACATCTAGCCTAGAGCACAAATCCTGCCTAGTCATTTCTTTTACTATCTTGCTGCTTAACCACTTGATGACCACCTGCCGCAGTTATACTGTGGCAAGTTGGCTCAGCTGCACGAATCGCTGTAGCTGTACGTTGGTCCGTGCACAAGAGATAGCGGGTGCATGCTGCCAGCAGCACGCAGGCGACCCGCGATCCCGGTATACAGAGAAAGAACGGGTGGATTCCAGTTCTGATAGGGGACATTTCAGAGATCTGCTATTCCCAGTAATCGGGAACAGCGATCTCTGTGGTGTTCCAGGCAGCCCATCCCCCCTAAAGTTAGAACCCACCCAGGGAACACAGTTAACCCCTTAATCGCACCCTAGTGTTAACCCCGTCCCTACCGGTATCATTTATACATTAATTAGTGCATTTTTTGCATTTTTATAGCACTGATCAATGTAATAATGTCACACAAAAAGTGTCATTTGGGGTCAGATTTGTCCGCCACAATGTTGCAGACCCGCTAAAAATCGCAGATCGCCACCATTATCAGTAAAAAGTCCCTAAATCTATCCCATAGTTTGTAGACACAATAACTTTTGTGCAAACCAATCAATATACTCCTATTTTTTTACCAAAAATATTGTTGGTGTGTACCTTTAATAATATTGCTTGAGATATGTATAACATAATTAAAAATATATATTGGCCTAAACTGATAAATACATTTTTTATATATTTTTGGGGATATGTATTATAGCAGAAAGTAAAAAAAAAGTTTTTTTTTTTTTTTAAATTGTCACTGTTTTTTTGTTTATAGCGCAAAAAATAAAAACCGCAGAGGTTATCAAATACCACCAAAAGAAAGCTCTATTTGTGGGAAAAAAGGACATCAATCTTGTTTTGGTACAGCATTGCACGACCGTGCAATTGTCAGTTAAAGCAGCGCAGTGCCTTATCGCAAAAAATGCCATGGTCGTTAAGGGGGTAAATCCTTCCGGGGCTGAAGTGGTTAATAAACACACACACAGAATGCCTGCAAAAATGGTAATACTAAGATGTTTCCCACAATCTCCAATAAATTTCAAACCGCCATGGCAGCTTGAAATGTGATTTTGATACAGTCAGCAGTATACAGTAAATAAATATATAAAAATCAATCAATCCTGATGTACAGATGGCCCATCTCATTTCTTGAGGCCTGAAAATGTCAGGACAGTGCACATATTCCCCAAATTAACCCTTTTTGGAAAGTAGACAGTTCAAGATATTTAGCATGGTGATTTTAAAGTTGTAATTTTTTTGTCACAACTTTTTGGAAAATGAAGAATTTAAAAAAAAATGTTTTTTTTTTTAATTTTAATTTTTTTTTATTTTTATTTTTTTTTAAATCACATACTGTCACCAGTGCATTACAGCGTCATCATATACCTGGTGTGGCGGTGATCAGAAACACTGACTGATAACAGTATGTAAAGAAAAAATATTAAATTTGTTTTTTTCATTCGGTGGCCAGAGCAATACAGTGTTACCATAGTAACTCTGTACTACTCTGGGGAGTATCAGACTATGATTGCTTATAACTAGGGATGAGCCGAACACCCCCGGCTCAGTTCGCACCAGAACATGCAAACAAACAAAAAGTTCAGGGCGAACATCCGAACACCGTTAAAGTCTATGGGACGCGAACATGAAAAATCAGAAGTGCTCATTTTAAAGGCTTATATGCAATGTTATTGCCCTAAAAAGTGTATGGGGACCCGGGTCCTGCCCTAGGGGACATGTATCAATGAAAACAAAAGTTTTTAAATCAATCGTTTTTTCAGGAGCAGTGATTTTGTGCTTAAAGTGAAAAAAAATTAAAAATTCCTTTAAATATTGTGCCTGTGGGGTGTCCTTAGTCTGTGTGTAAAAGGGCGCATCTCTGTGAGGTGTAGAACATAGCCAGAGCAAAATGAAATTTCCATAGGAAAAATTGTCATTTAAAATCGCGGCTGTAATATATTGCCGGTTCCTGGCAATATACAAAAAATCACTGGAAAAAAGTGCGTGGGGTCCCCCCCCCCCAGTCCAAACCAGGCTCTTCAGGTCTGGTTTGGATATTAAGGGGAACCCTGTGCCAAATTAAAAAAAAAATTCAAACCAGACCCTTATCTGAGCATGCAGCCCTGGCCGGTTAGGGTAGGGGGTTAGGAACCGTACCAGGCTACATACCCTCAACATGGGGAGTATGGGTGCTTTGGGGGAGGGGGGCTCCGCCCCCCACCTCAAAGCACCTTGTCCCCATGTTGATGGGGACAAGAGCCTCTTCCCCACAAGCCTGGCCGGTGCTTGTGGGAGTCTGTGGGCGGGGGGGCTTATCGGAATCTGGAAGCCCCCTTTAATAAGGGGGCCCCCAGATTCCAACCCCCCTATGTGAACAGGTTTGGGGTACATTGTAGGAGTGTAGTGTAAAAAAAAAAACATTAGGCAGTTTTTGACAAGTCCTTTATTTTGTATTATAGCTATTTTCTTCTTTCTTCCTCCATCTTCTCCTGACCCGTTCCTTCTTCTGGTCTTCTTCTTCTTTTAGTCTTCTTGCTTCCTCTCTTTGTCTTCAATCTTCATCTTCATCTTGATATTCTTTCTCCTTTCCCTGCCGCCGCGCTCTCCACTGGTGCAGTCCGCCCCTGCGCGTCTTGCTGAATGGACGGTCTTCGCGATGACAGTTCTTTATAAGAAGGGACGGGGCAACCCGTGACGTAAATGGGTGACCCGCTCCCTCTGACATCACATGACATCAGAAGGGGGTGGGTTCACTCAGTTATGTCACTGGGTGGCCCCGCCCCTTCTTATAAAAGTACTGTAATCGTGAAGATCCCCCATTCGGCAAGACGCGCAGGGGCCGGACTGCACCAGCAGAGAGAGCGGCGGCGGGGAAAGAAGATGAAGATGAAGATGAAGATGAAGATGAAGATTGAAGATTGAAGATGAAGAGAGGAAGCAAGAAGTCTACAAGAAGAAGAAGAAGACCAGAAGAAGGATCGGGCCAGGAGAAGAAGAAAGAAGAAAGAGCTATAATACAAAATAAAGGACTTGTCAAAAACTGCCTATTGTTTTTTTTACACTACACTCCTTTTTTGGTGAATTGGTAGGGGTACAAAGTACCTCAAACCTATTCACATGGGGGGGTCGGATCTGGGGGCCCCCTTATTAAAGGGGGCTTCCAGATTCTGATAAGCCCCCTGCCCGCTGTGTAGGGTTGTGAGGATGAGGCCCTTCTCCCCATCAACACAGGGACAAGGTGCTTTGGGGGGGACCTCAAAGCATCCTCCCCATGTTGAGGGCATGTGGCCTGGTATGGTTCGGAGGGGGGGCTCTCTCGTCCCCACCCCCTCCTGTCATGCCAGGACTGCATGCACGGATAAGGGTCTGGTTTGGATTTTGGATGGGACCCCACGCCATTTTTTTTTTACATTTGGTGCGTAGTTCCCCTTAAAATCCATACCAGACTTGAAGGGCCTGTTTGGATTTTGGAGGGAATAGCACGTTTTTTAAAGAAAAAAAAAATTGGTATGGGGTTTCCCTTAAATTCCATACCAGACTTGCAGGGCCTGGTTTGGATTTTGGGGGGAACCACACGTCATTTATTTAAAAAAAAAAAATGGCACGGTGTTCTCCTTAAATTCCATACCAGACCTGAAGGGCCTGGTTTGGATTTTGGGGGGAACCGCACGTCATTTTTTTGTTTATTTTGGAGCGGGCCCTGCTGTTGTAAATTAGTTAAAAAATTGTGATAAAATCCCCCAGTCAAACAGGTGGCGAAAAATTGAGCCTTTGCAGTTACTCTTGTTGGACTTGAGGAACTGGGCCTGATGTTGTAAATTAGTTTACAAATTCTGACGAAAGCCCCCAGTCAAACAGGTGGCCAAAAATTGGGCCTTGTGTGCTGGTGGTGCCAGAACACTGTAACCTCTTGCAGTTACTCTTGTTGGACGGATGAACTGGGCCTGATGTAAATTAGTTTACAAATTCTGACGAAAGCCCCCAGTGAAACAGGTGGCCAAAAATCGTGCCTTGCTTCTTGGCGGTGCCAGAACACTGTAACCCCTTGCAGTTGCTCTTGTTGGATGGAGGAACTGGGCCCAATGTTGTAAATTAGTTTAACCACTTAAGCCCTGAAGCCCTTTTTTACACTTGTTGTTTACAAGTTAAAATCATTTTTTTTGCTAGAAAATTACTTAGAACCCCCAAACATTATATATTTTTTTCAAACACCCTAGAGAATAAAATGGCGATTGGTGCAATACTATTTTTCACACTGTATTTGCACAGCGGTCTTTCAAGCGCAATATTTTTTTTTAAAAAAAACAAGACAACAGTAAAGTTAGCTAAATTATTTTTGTATATTGTGAAAGAGGATGTTACGCCGAGTAAATAGATACCATACATGTTAGGGTTGAAAATTGCACACACTTTCGGAATGGTGACAAACTCGGGTACTTAAAAATCTCCATAGGCGACACTTTAATTTTTTTTTTTACGGTTACCCGGTTAGAGGTGCAAAGGAGGTCTTTTAATAGAATAACTGCTCACACTTTGGCAATCGCAGCGATATCTCATGTGTGGTTTGAACACTGTTTTCATATGCGGGCGTGACTTACATATGTGTTTTCTTTGCTGCGCGAACTCCTGGTTATGGTGGCGCTTTAAATTTTTTTTTTTAGTTCCAAAAGTCTTTTATTGACAACATATTCAGACAATACATACATGTCGATAAAGGGTGCGTTACAGTTTCAACTTCTGTTTTTGAGCAGAATAAACATAATATGACTTCTGTCAACGTGTGAGGCTTCCACCTTATATATAACATGGAGTAACATCTGTTCATGTCAAAGTTCCAAATATGTTAAGCTATATTGTGTTATTCGTTAGAGAATCCTAGCGTTTGCATCTTGAGTATTGAGAATACCAGGGTTATGGTTTATGAGTTCATGGTTTAGGGTGTTTTGCCCCACCCGGGACACCCCGCGGCGCCTCCAGACCGCCCGGCCACCCCCATCGGGGGACAAGAGGCATGGCGGGGGCGCCGCGGAGGGTCCCTCCGGGATGGGCCAACAGGTAAAGGACTTTTCTCTTTTTGTGTGTTTATTTGGAGGCGACCTAGGGGTCTTCTCTTGCGTGTGACTTCAGGTATTTATCGTTATGTGTTATGTGAGATCATGTTTGTCTTTACGAGATTGGTGTGTGTGTGGAGTATTCTGTCGATGATTTGAAATGTTGCCAACAGGCCCATATGGTTTGAAATTTTTGTGAGGTGTCATTTGCTTGGTGTATTAGATCCTCCATTTCTTGTATTTTATTGATTCTCTTGAACCAGTCCTGTATAGTGGGGGGGTTGGATGATTGCCAGTTGGCCGGAAGGGTCATTTTGGCCGCATTGAGTAGGTGTAGTGTGAGGGATTTCCTGTAATGTCTTTGGGGAATTGAAGTGTGATAGAGGAGTAGTTGTGCTGGTGAGAACTCTAGGGTATATGAGGAGATCTGGGAAGTCAGACGGTGTACTTCCTTCCAAAAGGGAACAATCTTGGGACAGGACCACCAAATATGCAGAAAGGAACCTATTTCTTCGGAACAGCGCCAGCATTTTGGCGTGATGGATGGGTTCATTTTGTGAAGTCGTTGAGGGGTTTTGTACCATTTTGAGAGTATTTTGAACCCATTTTCTTGGGCTGAGACATTGATCGACCCTTTGTGGATGTGTGTAAAGATATTCTCCCATTCCGTTGGAGATAACTCCATATTCAGGTCTTTCTCCCAAGATTTGATGTAAGTATTTTGTTTGATGTCTGAGTTGGTGAATAGGGTGGCATATAGTGTCGAGATCAAATGTCTTTGTGGTTCAGCCTGCATGCAAAGTTCCTCAAATGTCGTGCGTGATCTGGAGAATTTCATTTTGTCTCTGGGCTTATTTAGGTAGTGTTGTAGCTGCCGGTAAGTCCAGAAGTACGAAGAGTTGTTTGAGTTTACCGCTAAGAATTTCTCGTATGTTATGAATGAACTTTTTTCAAAGAAGAAGTCTGCCCGCAGGTTGTGGTTTGGGTTGATTTCTGGGAGGAGATGGGTATTGAGTCCCGGGGTAAAGTCGGGATTGAATGAGATGGGGGTGAGTGGACCCGGCGTTGAGGATATGTTAAAATGTCTACAGCATCTTCCGAGTGTTGTAAGAGGTGGGTGGATCAGTGGGTGTTGTTTGATTTCTTGGAGGGAATGTGTAGTAGGTAGCCAAGTTAAGCAATGTAGTGGGGTATGTAGAAAGGCTTGTTCAATTGCCACCCATGCCTTAGAACTAGCATGTATATGCCAGTCCACAATTTTTGTGAGTTGGCATGCTGTTTGGTACTTGGAGAAATCCGGGAATCCTATTCCTCCTTTCGTTTTGGGGAGTGTCAATTTGTCCATACTAATTCTGGGGGTTTTTTTTGCCCAGATAAAGTCTGAGCAGGCTTTTTTGAGAGATGCCAAGTAGGGCTTGGGGAGGGTGATGGGTATGGTTTGCATGAGATACAATATTCTGGGGAGGATATTCATTTTTATTAGTGCCGCTCGGCCAAACCAGGAAAGTAGATTGTTGGACCAGACTGTAAGCTCTTTTTGGATAGATCGTAAATTTTTTTTTTTATTATTATTTATTTTATTATGTTTTTCCTTTTAACACTGTTCCTTTAAAAAAAAAAATCTGATCACTTTTATTGCTATCACAAGGAATGTAAACATCCCTTGTGATAGTAATATATGGTGACAGGTACACTTTAAGGAAGGATGGGGGTCGAAAAGACCCCCCATCCCTCCTTTGCACTTCACAGTATTCAGATCGCCAAAAACCGCGATTCTGAATACTGTAATTTTTTTAACACCGGTGTCGTTTCCTGCCGAGTAAACCAGAAGTGACGTTCTGACGTTGCTTCCGGAAATGTACGAAGGAGTCCCAATTGAAGCCGATTCCGGCTACCACAGGGACTCCACACAGCGGCCAGAAGTGTCGGATCGGAGCTCCGGTCTCCTGGTGGGACAGGATACCGGAGACGGTGGCGGGAGGGGGGATGGCCCCTCCCTGGGATGAAGACCGAGCGGCTTCCGAGCTCTAAAAAAATTATACCGGGGTATAGCCTGTAGCTGCAGACTATACCCCGATACATCCACTTAAAGCTGCCGCCGTTTATAAACAACGATTCATGTTAAGTGGTTAAAAATCGTGATGACATGCTCCAGTCCAACATGTGGTGAAAACTTGGGCCTTGGGTGTTGTCGGAGCCAGAACACTGTAACCCCTTGCAGTTACTTTTGTTGGGCGCAGGAATGGGCCCTGCTGTTGTAAATTAGTGTAACCACTTAACGCGAAACGCTGTTTATAAACGGTGGCTGCTTTAAGTGGAAGTATCGGGGTATAGTCTGCAGCTGTAGGCTATACCCTGTTACCGTTTTATAGAGCAGGGGGCCAGCTACACGTTGATAACAGCCGATCCGACTCGGGAGCCGCTCAGTCGTTATCCCAGGCAGCGGGAGGGGACATCCCCCCCTTCCCGCCACCGTCCGCCACTCTTCTCCGGCCTCCTATCCCACCGGGAGACCGGAGCTCCGATCTGTTGCTTCTGTCCGCTGTGTGGAGTCCCTGTGGAAGTCGGAATCGGCTTTGATCGGGACTCCTTCGTACATTTCCGGAAGAAACGTTACGTCACTTCCGGTTTGCTCGGCCGCTAACAGCGCCGGTTTAAAAAAATTACAGTATTCTGAATCGCCCATTTTGATGATATGAATACTGTGAAGTGTAAAGGAGGGATGGGGGGTCTTTTAAACCCTCCATCCTTCCATAAATAGTACCTGTCACCATATATTACTATCACAAGATTTTACATTCCTTGTTATAGCAATAAAAGTGATCAGATTTTTTTTTTAAAGGAACAGTGTTAAGATGAAAAATATAATAAAAGAAAAAAAAAAGAAAAAAAAAAAGAAATTTAAAGCGACACCGTCCCCGCAAGCTCGTGCAGCAAAGAAAACACATACGTAAGTCACGCCCGCATATGAAAACGGTGTTAAAACCACACATGTGAGGTATCGCCGCAATTGCCAGAGTGTGAGCAGTAATTCTAGCAAAAGACCTCCTCTGCACCTCTAACCTGGTAACCGTTAAAAAATTTTAAAGCGTCGCCTATGGAGATTTTTAAGTACCGGAGTTTGTCACCATTCCGCGAGTGTGCGCAATTTTCAACCGTGTCATGTATGGTATCTATTTACTTGACGTAACATCCTCTTTCACAATATACAAAAACTTGGGCTAACTTTACTGTTGTCTTATTTTGTACTCAAAAAAGTTGGGTTTTTTTAAAAAAAAAAAAAGTGCTTGAAAGACCGCTGCGCAAATACTGTGTAACAAAAAGTATTGCAATGATTGACATTTTATTCTCTAGGGTGTTTGAAAAAATATATAATGTTTGAGGGTTCTAAGTAATTTTCTATAAAAAAAAACTGATTTTAACTTGTAAACAACAAATGTAAAAAAGGGCTCTGGGGGTTAAGGGGTTAAAAACTGTATATATTTTAATACACTCCTACAATGCAGTTCATTTATCTATGGTATGTACTGTGCCAACTTTTAACGCGTGTGAGCGCCTTACCACTGTTTGAGGCCATGAATTTTTAGAGGTATCCGCTGCGAAATTTTAAAAAATTGCCAATGGTCCAATCTCCACGTCTCC
>BLSH010514232.1:505201-529294 GCA_018402905.1 Glandirana rugosa
TATATATATATATATATATATATATATATAGATATATAGATATCTATATATATAGATTTATATATATATATATATATATATATATATATATATAGATCTATATGGGTTTTTTTATATTTTTTTCCCTACACTAACCTGTCTGCACTGACAGATTTCGAACTATCTATCTAGTTAACTATCTATTTTCTTTGCTTTTTTTAAGATATTTAAAATTCTATCTATCTAAACTGCCTGTCTTCAGGAACCTACACTAACTCTCTACACCGACACAATATCATAGAGCCGCTGTACAAGCGGCTTTATATAGTGTGGGGCGTGGATTGAGACTGCTGCGCAGTGATTGGCTAAAGGCAGGATGCCTTTAGTCAATCAAAGCTCTCACAGCAGGCCGTCCGCTGATTGGCCAAAGCATGCAGGACATTTTAAAACATTAAGGGGCGTGAAAAGTTGCCGCGAATGCCCCATAATGTTCGGGAAACCCGGAACCAGCGAACAGGGGATGTTCGGATCGAACCAAACACGAACCTCATCCCTAGTTATAACTGTGAATTTTACAGTTATAAGCAACCATTTTTTCAGAATGAAAACTATTCATTTAATGTTTACTATTGTGATTAGCTGTGATTTGCCACAGCTAATCACATAGTTAGGTTGAAAAAAGACACAAGTCCATTTAGTTCAAACAAAAAAAATTGAAAAATTATAAATAACCATACAATCCCATATCCTTCACCCACAGTTGATCCAGAGGAAGGTAAAAACCACAGCAAGCATGATCCAATTTGCTACAGCGGGGGGGGGGATGAAAAAATCCTTCCTCATCCCCCGAGAGGCAATCGGATTCACCCCGAATCAACTTTACCTAAAAATGTTAGTACCCAGTTATAATATTTACATTAAGGAAAGAATCCAGGCCTTTTTTAAAGCAATCTACCGTGCTGGCCAAAACCACCTCTGGAGGGAGTCTATTCCACATTTTTACAGCTCTAACTGTGAAGAAACCTTTCCGTATTTGGAGATGAAATCTTTTTTCCTCCAGAAGTAAAGAGTGCCCCCTTGTCCTTTGAGATGACCTTAAATCCCCCCTTAATCTCTTAATACAAGAAAGGATTTTGCATGCTTTGGAAACTGCAGTTTGGCACTGCATGCCATTATTTAGCTTATGATCTACCAAAACCCCTAGATCCTTCTCCACTATGGATTCCCCCAGTTGTACTCCCCCAGTATGTACGATGCATGTATATTCTTAGCCCCCAAATGCATAACTTTACATTTATCAATATTAAACTTCATTTGCCACATAGTCGCCCAATTAGACAGTGCATTGAGGTCTGCTTGTAAGTTGGAGACATCCTGTAAGGACATTATTCCACTGCATAGCTTGGTGTCATCTGCAAACACTGAAATTGTACTTTTAATCCTAGACCCGATATCATTTATAAATATATTAAAAAGTAAGGGTCCCAACACTGAACCTTGGGGTGCACCACTGATAACCTTAGACCATTCAGAGTAAGAATCATTAACCACTACTCTCTGAATTCTGTCTTTTAGCCAGTTTTCTATCCATTTACAAACTGATCTGTCCAAGCCTGTAGACTTTACCTTACACATTAGCCATGTATGGGGAACGGTGTAAAACGCTTTTGCAAAATCCAAGTATACCACGTCCACAGCCACCCCTCTGTCCAAGGTTTTACTTACATCCTCATAAAAAGAAATCAGGTTTTCTGTCAACTTTTGTCTTTCATGAATCCATGCTGTCTGTTGCTTAAAACATTTTCTTCCAACAAGAACTCATCTATGTGGTCTTTTATTAAACTCTCTTGTATCTTCCCAGCTATAGAAGTTAAACTAACAGGTCTATAGCTACTTGGTAAAGACTTTGATCCCTTTAGGAGTCCCTAAAAATTCAAATCACATGGTACAGATGGGCTGTGATTGGCCCAAAATCAAATCAATGACTTTGCTAGGCTGTCATATTATTGGGCAGCAGGGGGTTAGTAACATGCGGTGACAACATACTTATAACACATAAATAAATAATATATTCAATGTTCCACAGGAAAATATATAACATGCACAATAAAGTAGTCCCTTGTAGTAAAAGTCCAGCTCTCCACATGAAAATAGATACTTGAATAGGTGCTCCACATAAAATCAATGTGCTCCACATAAAATCAATGTGCTCCACCATAAACTGAAAACACTCCACCACTGACCACTCCATGACCTCTCACCTGACTCCTGGACCTATATAAATTTATATACAGGTCACAACACGCTTTCACTTGTCATCCTTTGGTGCATATGTCCATCCATACTGCAGGTGACTCACAGAGGTAGAAAAACAAGGCCTCCCATAGTGTGATAATGCTTCAAAAAATTAAAACTGCACAATCCTGTCAGTGGTCACATTTGACAAAATTTTCTGACACCAAGTGAAAAAAAAGGAGGGAGCTCCAGCACACAGCCTGTAATTGACAGACTCAGTTGTTCTCCTGTGTGCTGATAGAAGGGGATAAACTGTGTAAATACTGGACTTTTAACAGATGCAGAGGCTGCACATAAACAAGTACAAATTATGTAGCAGGAATTGTTTTATTTATGTGTATCACATGAGGCCAGTGTTGCAAACTGTCAGTATTTTTACTGGCAGCCAGTAAAAGACAGGCAATTTTCTCCAGCTAGTAAAAGCAAGTGACAGGAAAAGGTTGCCAGTTACAAATATGGCTGTGACGCTCAGCCAAGACCATACAAGTGCCTGCTACAGTGTGTTTGGGCAGCACTAGCAGGGAGCGGGTCTGGCAGAGGCAGTGCTTGAGCGTGTTGTGTGATGTCAAGGTGCAAAGGAGCCGAGCAGAGTGGCTGAAGCCTTGTGTGTGGGTCTGTGGGACAGGAGCAAGATAACCCGGGAGTGGGACTGTCAGTGCTGTTTGGACTGGAGTGGAGAGAGACTGTCACTATGACTCAGGAGGAGACGTGTCATGTTGGTGAGGTGTCATCATCATCTGTGCTGCTGCCCACTGCTGTCACTTTGAGAGTCAATGTCATGTGTATATGCATGCCCGTTCTAATTTCTTGCCCTACCGAGTCCTGTCCCTGAGCTACTTACTTACTATAAAGTTAATAAAATAAGAAATATGTTTTTTCCTTAATATCTACCTTAATATCCTTAATATCTAATCTTAAATCACATTGATAATTGCATATTGTACTTTCTGTAGCCTAAATACAAAAAGTGTGCACTTAAAACTGTAATTTTGTAACTTCTGGAGATGTCAGTAAAAACATGGTGGTGTCAGTAAATTTTGGATGTCATGTCAGTAAATTTGAATCTGGTAGGTTGGCAGCACTGCATGAGGCCAGTCACTTCACTAGGTATGTGCAAAGTTTTACAGCCACTTTAAAGTGATATTAAAGTCTTTGTTAAAAAAAAATAATAATAACAAACATGTTATACATACCTGCTCTATGCAGTGGTTTTCCACAGAGCAGCCCAGATCCTCTTCTTCTTGGGTCCCCCTCCGGTGCTCCGGGTCCCTCCCTCCTGCCTGATCCAAGCAGGCTTACTGCTGAGCTGTCCATCCACACACAGAGCCATGGCTTGGCCCCACCTCCTCTATCTCCTCATTGGCTCACTGATTTTGAGCCAATGGCCTCAGCCAATGAGTGAGAGTCCTTGGAGAGCCAAGGCACTCGTGCACATCACTGGGTCGACATTGGGCTCAGGTAAGTATTGGGGGGGGGGCTGCTGGACACAGAAGGTTTTTTACCTTCATGCATAGAATGCATGAGGGTAAAAAACCCTGAGCCTTTAGAACCACTTTATGGTTGTTGCCTGTGCCTTGCATTTGAAGTCTTATTTATATTATACATTTGGTCACATATTTATACAGAGGTGAAAGATCCATTTAACAATTTCCTGTTTTTGTTTTTTGTTTTTTTGCTGCACATGTATTGGGACATAAGCTGTATTTCTAAAGCCCATGTGTTGGCCAGATTTCCCCACATGTTCACACAATTGATCTTTGCAATCAGATATGCAGGTCTCAGTAACATTTGCTGTATTTATAATACAGCCATCATTACATTCTCTGGTCAATATCAATTTCAGGCATTCACTATTTTTTTATATTAAATCATTTATTATAGAACACTCACTGTGTTTTATCCGGCAGCATTGCTAAACTTTCTCTGCATATCCAACTTACTGCAAATGAGGATGTTAGCCTAAAAAAAAAACCTTTTTAGCATCCTTCCACCTGTCACAAGAAACTTCAAATGAGGTCAGATCCGAAATGGGTATATATTTGGATTTTTATTTATTTTTTACTGTTTTGGTTATAGACCTCATATTCAGATAAAAAAGTTCAATGCATGTTTTTAGCAGTAGCGTTCATAATTTTGAAAAATAAAGAAGAAATAACACTGGAAAAATCAAGAAAATGTCAACTGAACGTTTCCTACAGCTACAGATGAAAGCTTAAACTGAAAAGCCACAGAAAAGTGGGAACTCAGTTTTAAGGAGACACTACAGGTATATTCAGCTTCTTGAGGCATTTGAACACCACAGCAGGATATCTTCAGCATTTGGAGCTCCAGGCTGCTATGGCCTCAATGATCTTCCTCAGTTCTATAATAAGTACAAAACCAGCAAAACAGTTACATTCGCAGCATACTGATTGTAATAAAGAAACCCTGTTATAAAAATGGCTAATTCAAAGTGAGCATATGATTAAAAAGCACTAAATTGGAGGATTCCTTCAAATAAAACTGCATGCCAAAATTAGCAGTAGGGATTGGCTGAATGTTCGACTCCAACCTCAGCATATGGGGCACTCGCAGCAAGTTCACCCGCCGCAAAGCACCCCATAAAGCACTGCGAGATTGCAGTGCATTGACGGCTGCTGATTGGCCAAAGCATTCACCTGGCCTGCATGCTTTGGGCAATCACAGCGCGATGTGCTGCGAGAGCCATGATTGGCCAAAGGCAGTATGCTTTTGGCCAATCATGGCTCAGGGGCTAAGTCCACTCCCCACATTATATAAGGTTGCTGCTTACACGGCAGGCGTACGTAGTAAATGAATGGAGTTTAGGCAGGTAGTTAGTGTAGTGTGCAGTCAGTCAGGGTATGATATATAATACAGTTCAGAGTATATAGTGCAGTTAGTGTAGTATATAGTAGCAAACATTTTGGAGGAATGTATGTGTGCAAGACCAGATGGGTCCAATCCAACAATGAAAATAGAAGTAATAAATGATGCTATGAACAGCAACCTAATCCTGTTTAGGATTGATCTGGTATATTTGTAAAAGTTAATTTTATTACAAAATTAAAAGGGTTATTGCTCGAGTTGAGAGAACCCGAACTGTAAAGTTCGGGTTCGTACCGGACTTTAGGGTGTCCGTGTCCCGAACCCGGACATTTGAGGAAAAGTCCGGGTTTGGGGTTTGGGTATTTTTACGTGCCTGTTGAATAGCTGCAGGGCAGCCAATCAACAAGCGTTTCACTCGTTTGCCCTTAGAAGCCATCACAGCCATGCCTACTAAGGGCATGGCTGTGATTGGCCAGTGCATCCACGTAGTGCTGCATGTCACATCATCTCATACTAGTGTAGGGAGAAGATGCTGCTGCTGCTGTGAGGGACAGATTAGCTTTAGAAAATCTGTTAAAATGTATTGGTGAATGGGTGCTAGAAGAGATTTTTGTTTGCTAGAGTACATTTTGTTTGCTAAGCAAAGTGCTCTCATGTAAAACCTTAGCAATTTTTCTGTTTGTTAGGTGGGCGTTTGCAGCCATTTTTGCAAGTGCAGTGCACTTGCAACTGCTTGTGTGTCAGGGACACTACTTTAATCATGTTCTGTTAGTTCAGTTGGCAACATTTTGGCATATTTAAATACTGCTTTTACATTGCAGTTAGACAAATTAAACTTTTTTTTTTTTTTTTTTTTTGTGCAAAATATTACATTTGCGGCCAGGCGGGGCATTTCTTGCACAAAATTAAAAAGTGCGTCTACATTGCTGGTTTAAAAAAAAAAATATTCTAAATACTATATTTGTGGCCAGCGGTGCATTTCTTGCACAAAAATAAAAAGTGCGTCTACATTGCTGGTTTAAAAAAAAAAAATATTCTAAATACTACATTTGCGGCCAGCGGTGCATTTCTTGCACAAAAATAAAAAGTGTGTCTACATTGCACAAAATTAAAAAGTGCGTCGACATTGCTGGTTTAAAAAAAAAAAAATAGTGCTACATAGTAAATTTGCACCTTGCTGTGCATCTCTTGCACAAAATTAAAAAGTGCGTCTACTTTGCTGGTTTAAAAAAAAATAAAAAATAGTGCTACATAGTACATTTGCGCCTTGCTGTGCATTTCTTGCACAAAATTAAAAAGTGCGTCTACTTTGCTGGTTTAAAAAAAAAAAAGAATAATAAATAGTGCTACATAGTACATTTGCACCTTGCTGTGCATTTCTTGCACAAAATTAAAAAGTGTGTCAACATTGCTGGTTTAAAAAAAATAAAATAAACAGTGCTACATAGTACATTTGCACCTTGCTGTGCATTTCTTGCATAAAATTAAAAAGTGTGTTTACATTGCCGGTTTAAAAAATAATATAAATTTGTGTTAAATAGTACATTTGCATCCAGAATGAGGAGAGCGTCAAATAAGGGAAGTGGTCGTGGTGCTGCTGGTGTTGGTGATATTGGTGAAGCTCCTGTTGCAAGGAGAGGACGTGGTCGATCTGTGCCAGCTACACGCACAAGTGAAACACCTTCCTCAGGTGCGAGTAGCCGACAGAACCTTCAACGTTATATGGTAGGCCCGAATGCCGCTCAATGAATGGTAAGGCCAGAACAAGTACAGGCGATAGTAGATTGGGTGGCTGACAATGCCTCCAGTTCCTTCACATTGTCTCCCACCCAGTCCCTTGCTGAAAGGTCAGAGTTGTTACCTGAACCCCATGGCCATCTGTCTTTCACCTCATCCCCTTGTAAATCAGCCAAGCAGTCTGAACCCCAAGTCATGCAGCAGTCTCTTATGCTTTTTGATGACTCTGCTGGTGTGCTTCAAAGGAGTTCCCTGGCGTGGCAGTTCTTCAGACAATGTGCTGACGACAAGACATGAGTGGTTTGCACGCTGTGCAATCAGAGCCTGAAGCGAGGCATAAATGTTCTAAACCTGAGCACAACCTGCATGACCAGGCATCTACATGCAAAGCACGAGCTGCAGTGGAATAAGCCCCTCAAAATCCAAGAAAGGTCTCGGGCTCCTCCTGCTTCCTCTTCTGCTGCTGCCTCGGCCTCTTCCTCCACCTCTACAGTGCCAGTGTCACCTACCAGCAAACAGACGATGTGACAGCAACGCCACCATGTCCGCCACCGTCCCCAGGCATTTCCACACAGTCCCATGGAAGCTTACAGCTGTCCATCTCCCAAACACTGGAAATAAAGAGGAAGTATCCCCCTACCCACTTGCGATCCCAGGCCCTGAATGCCAGCATTTCAAAATTCCTGGCCTTTGAAATGCTGTCATTCCGTCTGGTGGACACGGACAGTTTTAAAAACCTGATGGCGGTGACTGTCCCACAATACGTGGTTCCCAGTCGCCACTACTTTTCCAGGTGAGCCATCCCTTCCCTGCACAAACAAGTTGGGGACAAGATCAAGTGTGCACTGCGCAACGCCATCTGTGGCAAGGTCCATATAACCCCTGATACTCTTTGTCTCCTGTTGCCTCCTCCTCCTACTCCGCTTCCTCCTCCTCTACCACCTCCTCATCCGGTCAGCGTAACACCTTCACCACCAACTTCAGCACATCCAGGGGGAAACGAGAGCAGGCTGTTTTAAAACTGATATGTTTGGGGGATAAACCCCACACTGCGCAGGAGCTGTGGATGGGCATTGAACAACAGACCGATGAATGGTTGTTGCCACTGAGCCTCAAGCCTGACCTGGTGGTGTGCGATAATGAGTGAAATCTCGTAGAAGCTCTGGGCCTAGCCGGTTTGATGCACATCCCTTGCCTAACGCATATGCTGAATTTGGTGGTGCAGAAATTTCTAAAAAACTACCCCGATATGTCAGAGCTGCTGCAGAAAGTGCGGGCCGTCTGTGCGTGCTTTCGGCTTTCTCACCCTGCTGCTGCTTACCTGTCTGCGCTGCAGTGGAACTTCGGTCTTCCCGCTCACTGCCTCCTATGCGACGTGCCCACAAGGTGGAACTCCACCTTGCACATGCTGGAAAGACTGTGCGAGCAGCAGCAGGCAATAGTGGAGTTTCAGCTGCAGCACGCACGGGTCAGTCGCTCTGCGGAACTGCACCACTTCACCACCAACGAGTGGACCTCCATGCGAGACCTGTGTACCATATTGCGGTGTTTCGAGTACTCCACCAACATGGCCAGTGCTGATGACGCTGTTCTCAGCGTTACTATCCCACTTCTATGTCTCCTTAAAAAAACACTTTGGGCGATGATGGAAGAGGATGTGGCACAGGAGGCAGAGGAGGAGGAAGAGGGGTCATTTCCGTGGTTATCAGGCCAGTCATTCACAAGTGGCTCAGAGGGTGGGTTTCTGCACCAGCATAGGCCAGGTAAAAATTTTTCAAGCCAGGGCACAGTTCTGGAGGATGAGGAGGACGAGGATGATGAGGAGGAGGAGGAACCGTGTTCACAGCAGGGTGGCACCCAACGCAGCTCGTGGGCATCACTGGAGTGTGGCTGGGGGGATACAGAGGACACAGATGATACACCTCCCACAGAGGACAGCTTGTCTTTGCCTCTGGGCAGCCTGGCACACATGAGCGACTACATGCTGCACTGCCTGCGCAACGATAGCCGAGTTGCCCACATTTTAATTTGTGCTGAGTACTGGGTGGCCACCCTGCTGGATCGCCGTTACAAGGACAACGTACCGTCCTTAATTCCCTCAGTGGAGTGTGATCGGAAGATGGGCGACTACAAGCGCACGCTGGTAGATGCGCTGCTGAGGGCATTCCCAAATGACACCAGGGGCTCAGTGGAAGCACAAGGCGAAGGCAGAGGAGGAGGAAGAGGTCACCAACACAGCTGTGGCACCGTCAGCACCTCAGAAGGCAGGGTTGCATGCCACAACAAACAGCACCACCAGCTTATAGGCAACATTTTAGCAGGAGGCAGCATTTCAGCAACATCGTGGAACAGTATGTGTGCACACGCCTACACGTACTGACTGATGGGTCTGCCCCATTCAACTTCTGGGTCTCCAAATTGGGCCTGAGCTTGCCCTTTATGCCTTGGAGGTGCTGGCCTAGCAGGGCACGGGGCGTTATAACAGACAAGCGCAGCCACCTGTCCACAGCCAAGGTGGACAAGCTAACTTTTATTAAAATGAACCAGGCATGGATCCCACAAGACTTGTCTGTACCTTGTGCAGAATAGACATTTATACCGGCCTCACTCAGCCATTGGTATACTTAAGTGAATTTATTCTTTTTTCTTTTTTTTTTTTTATAGAACATAAGTCTTTATTGAATTTGTAACAGGAGAAACATGAAAAATAAACCATGGTACATTTTATATGGAAAAAGTGAACCCGTGCTAGAACATCTCTGGGTTTGTCTGCACATAGTGATCTTTTTTTTTTTTTTTTATATGTCTCAATATTTTGGGGGCTATTTTTCTATGTGATTTTAAGTTATTTTCCTATCCACATTTGTTTGCATGGCACTTGTCCTACTCTTACCCCCATTTTGCTTCCCTTTGCAGCCCTCTAGCCCTTTCCAGGGCTTTTTAGAGCCATTTTAGTGCCCAAAGGTTTGGGTCACCATTGACTTCAATGGGGTTCGGGGCCGAACTCGAACTTTTTCGCGAAGTTCAGTCCAACCCGAACATCCAGGTGTCCGCTCAACTCCAGTTATTACAAAATATAAAAAGACATACCATATAGATAAAAGACCACCAAGGTCTGTAATATAGGATCTATGGTACAGTAAAAGACCACAAAGGATCAATGATACAAAGTATACCCAAGAGACGCATGAGCAGGTTGAGAACGTGGTCCCCAATCCAGAGATGAGTGTAGTATATATAATACAGTTCAGAGCATATAGTGCAGTCAGTGTAGTATATATAATACAGTTCAGTGTATATATTGCAGTCAGCATTGTATATTTAAAACAGTTCAGAGTATAAAGTGCAATCCGCACAGTTTATATGTAGCCACGTGCTCCCTTGAGAGTGTCTGGTAATAGTGGTTCACCTTATAGCTGCCCTCACACCATATTTCACACATCCATAGACACTGACCAGGCCGGCTCTTGTTTTTGTTGTTTTATTTAGGGGAAATACCTTGGATGGGGATAAGGGATGACTGTGGGATGCCCAAAAGAATTATAGTACACAAACTCCATATACACTCCTGTATATGAGCACTTTCACTGCAGACTATGCCTCTGCAGACTGTTACTCCTCACAACTCTCCAGCACTCAACTTGCTGACCGTTTCTCCTACAGTTCTTTCTCTAGCACTGAACTTAGTAAATCATAACTTCATTACTTCTCTCCAGCACTGAACTTTTCCAGGTGAAAGGAAATTTATCAAGCTTCTCTGTTCCTTTCTCTTCACTGCGGCTAGCACATGGTGAGGCCTACTCTCAGCAGAACCTCCGGAACACCCATTACAGGCCAGGGATAACGGATCCCTGAATGTGTAGCAAAAGTACTTGAGTGCTAGCCGGGCCTTTGATGGACTACAACTCCCAGCCCATCCCTCTTCCAGGTCCCACTGACCTGCTTTTCCCCAGTGACTCTCCTTTCCCTGAACTGGCTCCCAAGGCTTCCACAGAATGTCCACTATTCCTCTCCCAGCCTGCTCCAGCACTTTTTCTTGCAGTTCCCAGGGACCATCACTCACCAAACCGGTGGATCACTTTAAAGTCTCTCACTGTGTAGCACCTCCGCTTTTCTCCAGGAATCATCACCACTCCTGGCTGCACCCAAACCTCCAGGCCCCAATGTCACCCTCCCCAGACTGGGGCGACCTCCCGAGTAGGGGCCCCCACAGCACCTCTGCTACATCTCCAGACTTCCACCCGACACTTCTCCCTAGATTGTGCTGACTCAGAGTATTTAAGGAGGCCTGTCTCCTGCCAATCCTGCTTGGGGATTGGTCAGGGCTCCTTAGAACACTAAAGATAGTTCCACCTATCTCCCAGCTCTCTGACCAGAAACCCTCCTCCAAGTTTCTAGAAAGAAGTGGAAGGTTCTGGTGAGCTCATCTGTCAAGTCCACTCAATCCTCCCTGAGCCACTCCTTCTGGCCCAGACCAAAACATTCAGGCCTGCTCTTACACTCAGCCCTGACTAAATTTTACCTCACATAGCAAACCCTTCTAGAAAAACACACCTACACTTTGGGGGCGCTACATATATAATAAAGTTCAGAGTATATAGTTCAGTCCGTGTAGTATATATAATACAATTCAGAGTATATAGTGCAGTCAATGTAGTATATATAATACAGTAGAGAATATATAGTGCAGTCAGTGTAGTATATATAACACAGTGTATTGAAGTGGTTAAGGGAAACCCTATGACAGAATTAAGAAAAAAAATGGCATGGGGTCCCCACCAAAATCCAATCCAGACCCTTGGAGTCTCGCATAGATTTTTAGGGAACTCCGCGCCAAATTTGCCAAAATTGCCAAAATTGCCAAAAATTGGCGTTGGCGTGAGGTACCCCCCAAAATCCATACCAGACAAAGTTCCAATAAAAATCGCAGATCGCCGCCATTAACAGTAAAACACATTTAAAAATAATAAAAACGCCATAAATCATTTCTCATAGTTTATAGACGAGATAACTTTTGCGCAAACCAATCAATAAACGCTTATTGCGATTTTATCTACTAAAAATATTTAGAAGAATACATTTTGGCCTGAACTGATGAATACATTCATTTTTTTATATTTTTTTTGGATATGTATTATAGCAAAAAGTAAAATATATATATTCTTTTCAAAATTGTCACTCTTTTTTTGTTTATAACGCAAAAAATAAAACCCAAAGAGGTGATCAAATACCACCAAAAGAAAGCTCTATTTATGGGGAAAAAAGGATGTCAATTTTGTTTGGGTACAACATCGCATGACTGCGCAATTGTCAGTTAAAGCGGCGCAGTGCTGAAAAAGTGCTCTGGTCAGGAAGGGGGTAAATCCTTCCGTGGCTGAAGTGGTTGAAAAAGAAAAAAAAAGTGTCCCACAAAGTACATCCATCATCAATCAAGCTCTGCCTCGATGGAAGGCCTCACGGCAACTGCTGTCTCTTGGCTTTGACAGCTGTTAAGCAGTTAGGCAAGGGCGGGGCCACCCGGTGACGTAACTGAGTGACCCCGTTCCCCATCAGAAGGAGGTGGGGTTATCCAGTTATGTCAGTGGATCACCCCGCCCTGGCCTATATAAGAGCTGAGTGAAAAGACAGCAGTCGGTCAGAGCCCTCCCATGGAGGTTGAGTTTTAGTTTTTTCTACTTTTCGGTTCTGTCGGGAGTCATGATTTTTTATTTTTTAATAAAGGAATTGTCAAAAACTCCTGTGGTTTTTACTTTTTGACTCTTTTTTTGGTAATGGGTAGGGGTACAATGTACTTGATACCCATTCACATGGGGGGGGGGCTGGGATCTGAGGGCCCCCTTATTAAAGGGGGCTTCCAGATTCCGATAAGCCCCCTGCCTGCAGGCCCCGACAACCACCGGACAGGGTTGTCGGGAAGAGGTCCTTGTCCCCAAAGCACCCTCCCCATGTTGAGGGCAAGCAGCCTGGTATGGTTCAGGAGGGGGCACTCACTCGTCCCCCCATCCTAACCTGTCAGGTTGCTTGCTTGGATAAGGGTCTGGTTTGGATTTTGGGGGGGACTCCACGCCAATTTTTTTTTAAATTTTGGTGTGGAGTTCCCCTTAAAAGCCATTCCATACCCTAAGGGCCTGGTATGGACCAGAGGGGCGGGATCCTATGCCTTTTTTTTCATTGATTTTTTTATCTATATTGCCGGGAGCCGGCAATACATTACAGCCGCAAGCTAGTTTAAATTACATTTTTTCCAAAATCATTATTGCTGCTGCATTTTCTATACATCACACAGATGCACCACTATACAGACAGACTAAGGGGACCCCCCAAGCACGATATTTAAATGAATATTTCATTTTATTGTTTCACTTTAAGCATCATTAAAATCACTGCTCCTGAAAAAATGATTGTTTTAAAAACTTTTTTTTGCATTGATACATGTCCCCCAGGGCAGGACCCGGGTCGCTATACACTTTTAAGGGCAATAACTTGCATAAAAGCCTTTAAAATTAGCACTTTTTCATGTTTGTGTCCCATAGACTTTAATAGGTTTTGCATGTTCGCCAGAACTTTTTGCCTGTTACCCAGATATTTAGTGGAGTTGGGACAAGTTAAAATCTCAAAGGAAAAATGGATTATTGCATAAAATGTTTTAAACCCAAAAGTAAGCATTTATTATAGACAAGAGAATACGAAAGCGCTACAGACTGGGGTAAAGGCTATAGGGCCGGATATCAGTGCTCCAGGATGACCATGCAGTGCACTAGATATGTGATCAATCTACCCACCCATCCAATCAGGAATATACCTGATTCAGTGGTACCAATCAATTACAATATAAAAGTGCATCAATAGATAGGGTAAATCTGTCAATGTAGTCCACCGTCACCACACCTCGTGAGAAAGCAAGGGGTTCCCCCCTATGTGGAAAGACTCACCAACAGGTTGCCAATTATGAGCCCAGCAACAATGTAACACAAGGATGCTAGCGTCCACCACTCCTTCACTCAGTATGATTGATCAGGTTGATGCAAATAGAAGAGCTAGAACCGTCCTGTTCAGACTAGATAGTTCCTTAAAAGAACAAATCACTCACATAGTGCATTACCTTGAGGCAAATGTATTAATGTTGTGCTCTTTAAAAATCCCCCCTTTAGGAAATACACTTACGATAAAAACACAAATCCAACATAAATGCAATATGCTCTGTAGCATGACAAGTATGCAAACAGCATCGGACGAGTCTGTCTCACCACTCGTAACTTGTTTTGCGGTGTTCCTGGGAATGGACCATCCAAGCTAAATCTGGCTGACAGCAGAGTGGGTACTCACTGACGCGTTTCGTCATCACTTCGTCTGAGGGCGTGACCACCCGGTGCGGCATCGTCATTATATGCATAGGCAGCAAGCAGGGGAGTTAACCCTTGCTGCACACGGTCAACTGAAACCGCACAGCAACTGTTACTGCCTATCAAGGAAACACCAGCTGCTGTGGACATAGCGTCCCAACCAAATCGTCCTTACATAAACAATGCATAATCAGGAATACATAAAAAATTGCTCTAATGGTGGTAATAGTATGATAAACTACAACCTGCAGTTTCCCATCACTAGCGTGAATGTAAAACCCTAACCAGTGCTCAGTTTACAAGCAAGAATACGACCAGATTGTCCCATATATGTGTTTTCTAACACTGGAAAGTACAGAAAACATGTCCAGCAGCTGGTGAATCCTTATAAACATAAAAACATCATCACTAATATGTTAAGCATCATATAAAAAATATATTATAAACATACAAATATGAATATAAATTATAAAAACATAATATCCATTTTATAGCATATTGCATGTGCACTACTTAAAATAGACAGACACTGATGCCAGAAGTAGCTAATAAAGTCTACAGCTCAATAGCCTTCTGCCATAGATACGTCCTTGACGTTAAGCTGCAACCAAAGCCAACAGCATCCCATCACCATATAATATGATGACTAAAAAAATAATAACTTTAAAAAATGGTCTTATAAACCAATCACTATAGCAGATCACAAAAATAGGAAACCCAATTAATATCTATATATATATCATTCAACCACAACTTGGACACTATATCCTACATTCTGGGCCTATTTATAGAGCTAATCGCAACACCAAGCCTATGAGTCGCTAATAAAACAATTCACATTAAGTTTGAAGTTCAAGCCTCTGGGTTGGAGCAAATCCGTGAGGTAAATCCACTTAGTCTCACATTTGGAGATCTCCCTGACCTTATTCACTCCCCTCTAGTTTGCAGCTAGTTTTTCAATTCCCCAAAATTTCAGCCCAGCAGGGTCCCCTATTATGTTTAAGGCGGGAATGTAATGAGACGCTATGGTCCTTGTACCCCATTTTGATATTATTGATATGTTCGGATACTCTTTTACCCAGTTTTCATTTTGTACGACCAATGTACATGAGATTACATGGACATTGCAACGCGTACACGACATACTGTACGTCGTGTTACTTGTGATAAAATCCATAATAGAAAATTGCCTGCCATTTGAGGTGGCAGTAAAACTGTGACAGACAAAAAAAACTTTTCTGTCCCAAAACATAAGGGGGAGGGTAGGAGGGTCAATGACCTTCTTAACTAAACTGTCAGCAAATGAGGGGGCCTTTCTATACACAAAAACCGGATCCATAGGTATTTTGTCCTTCAAGATTTTATCAAGACTCAGAATGGACCAATATTTTTTGAAAATAGCTTCTACCTCACGGAATTGAGCATAAAAGTTGCTAAAAAAAACCCCACTCATGTTTATTGTCATTTGACCATACAGAATTTTCCAAATTCTCGGTACTAGTGCCACCTCATTCATCACACGGTCCAGGTCAGCCGGCTTTTAGCCCTTATCTAAGAACCATTTTTTTATTACACCTGCTTGTTGTATGAAGTCCACATCACTGGAACAATTTTGACGCACTCTAATAAGCTGACCTTTTGGGATGTTCTTCAGCCAAACCGGATGGTGACCAATCTGAATGGCTAAATAACTATTCCGGTCAGTTGGCTTGAAGAACACCTTAGTGGTCAGCTCATTGTTCCTCAACATCACCGTGAGATCCAAGTAATCAACTTGGTCTTTACTCCAAAGGGATTCTAACCTGATGTTATTGATATTATTATTAAGTTCTTGAAGGAACTCTACCAATGAATTCTCCGTGCCCTTCCATATAAAGAATAGATCGTCTATGTATCTTTTATAGAACAACAACTCCTCGATCGGCCTGGCATAAATAGTCCTATCCTCCCACTCACTCATGAAGAGGTTGGCGAGGCTGGGCGCAAACTTTGCGCCCATAGCCACGCCCCTCTTCTGAGTGTAGAAGCTACCCCCGTACCAGAAATAATTGTGTGTGAGGCAAAAATCCATCATCAGGTCCAAGAATCTCTTCTGTACGTCAGGGAGGTCCTCACGTCTGCTGAAAGCCCAATTAAGTGCCAGGAGTGCATCTTCATGTTGGAAAATCGTATACAACGATGAAACATCAGCTGTAACGAGAAACATTTCCTGCTTCCCATTGATCTTAACTGTGGTTAATTGGTTAATAAAATCTTTGGTGTCTTTCAGATATGCTTTAGCAGAGATTACGCTGTCTTGCAAAAATTTGTCAAGATACTCGCCCACCCTGGCGGTCACCGACCCTATGCTATTAGCAATGGGCCGATCTGGGGAGCGTTCAGCATCTTTATGCACTTTGGGCAGCGTATATATCGTGGGTATCCTATTAAAGCTCAGGCGCAGGTATTTTTTCTCTTTTTTGTTCAACACCTGAATCTGATACCCATATTTGACCAACTTACTCAAATCTTTACGGTAGGCCGTATTTGGTTCCTTCCTTACTGTCCATATGTATCCGTATCTCCCAACATTTCAATCAACTGGGTATGATAGAAGTCCTTCCTTAAGAGGACAACCCCTCCTCCCTTATCAGCAGGTCATATTATGATCTCTTTCCTGTTCTCCAGGGATTTAATCCCATCAATAATATATTGAGGGTTCAAGTTTTTTCTAGGGGTAATTTCATCAAGATCCTTTAACACTAGCTTCTTGAATGTTTCAACATAGTGGTTTGAAGACAGAGGTGGGTTGAAGAGAGAGAGCGAGAGACTTATTGCGAAGTCCACTAACCACCCCCACCTGTGCTTCAATATTTCTATTGGATTTGTCCGACTCGTCCGACGCTGTTTGCATACTTGTCATGCTACAGAGCATATTGCATTTATGTTGGATTTGTGTTTTTATCTTTTAAGTTTATTTCCTATAGGGGGGATTTTAAAGAGCACAACATTAATAAATTTGCCTCAAGGTAATGCAATGTGAGTCATTTGAGAGTGTTTGTTACATTCTCTTTCACACTGCACAAAGCCGGCACTAACAATCCCCCCCAAACACACACACAGATGGGAGAGGAGAGAGGGCTTGATCTGCACCTCTTCCTCCCGCCCCTACCTCTTTGTGTCTGCCCACACTCCAATCCCCGGCACTGTGCCTCAGAAAAGGATAGTGGGGGCAGAAATTTGAGGTCCAGTAGCCTCAGATACATCTGCGTAAGAGGTGCTGACTGCCAAGGGTTGAGTGAGCTCACCATCCATCCCTGTCTGTAACTGAAGAAGCCCCCTTCTCTGTCCTGCCTTTGAGTGAGTACACTAAGGTAAATGAGGGTTCTCAGAGCACCCCTAACATCAGAGTTCCCCTTTACACAAGAGTCCACAGTGTTCCCCCTTACATCAGAGTCCTCTCCAGACATCAAAGTTTTCAGTGCCCCCCCCCCCAAATCAGGGTTCCCAGAGCATCCTTTATGTCAGAGTCCCCAGAGTTCTCCCTTACATCAGGGTCTGCAGAGTTCTCCCCTTGTTATTAACTTCATATGATTAGAAATGTTATGTAATATCAAAATATATGCATCGTTTATACTATAAAGAAAAATGTGCGCCGCTAAAGTGTTCAGGTTTGACTTGAAGAAAAGGTGGCAACTCTAGTGCTAATGGTCAGCATTTACTTATTTATGTAAAATCTTTGTGCAAATTCAGTGCACAATGCAAGGTACATAAAGACATGGATGTGTGAGTTTGGGGTGGAGGAACTTGACTGACCTGCACAGAGTCCTGGCCTCAACCGATAGAACACCTTTGTGATGAATTAGAGCGGAGACTGCAAGCCAGGCCTCCTCATCCACATCAGTACCTGACCTCACAAATGTGCATCTGGAAGAATGGTCAAACATTCCCATAGACACACTCCTAAATCTTGTGGACAGCCTTCCCAAGAGAATTGAAGCTGCAAAGGGTGAGCCAACTCAATATTGAACCCTACAGACTAAGACTGGGATGCCATTAAAGTTCTCGTGCATGTAAAGGCAGGCGTCCCAATATCACACAATTTGCTCACTATATTTTATTTCAAATTTGCCATAAGATTTCATTTCTGACTGACAGCCCAGGTTCACACTGAGTGCGGGAATGAAATGGTGCGAGTTCAGCTGAACTCGCACCATTTCATTCCCGCATGTCAGTCCCGATTTCAGCGGCGATTTCACAGGCATCTGTGCGGGTTTCTGCACAGATGCCTATGGACATTGCAAAAAGTAGTACAAGAACTACTTTTTTGAAATCGGTGCAGCGCCGCAAGTACGGCCGATTAGGACGGTGCCATTGCTGGCTATTGCCGCCGATTTGGCATATGATTTGACATGTCAAATCGCATTCCAAAATGCACCAATGTGAACCAGGGCACAGACTTATTTTTTTATACTAGTGCTGCTTTTTAGAGAGCTTGTTTACATTGTATGTTGTTTACCAGAACATAAGGCAATCTGCTCTGTCTCTTGATGGCTTTTTGGTTGTAAGCATCGTCTCTTTTTTATTTTTCCTAAACATCCATACTCCCCTCCATGCTGCATCGCTCGCTGGAGCTCCAGGCTGGGGTGGGGGGCAGGCATAGCTGAAAGGCAGAGCTTTCTGTCATTCAGGCAGTGGGGTGGATTCCAACAATATTTATTATTAATTAATCTTTATTTCAGGTACTAATAAAGCGCTGTCAATTTACATATCGCTTTCCATATACATTGTACATTCACACCAGTCCCTACCATCAAGGAGCTTACAATCTAAGATCCCTAACTCACATTCATACATACACATATTAGGGCCAATTTAGGCAGGATCCAATTAACCTACCAGTTTGTCTTTGGAGTGTGGGAGGAAACCGGAATATCCGGAGGAAACCCACGCAGGCACAGGGAGAACATGCAAACTCCAGGCAGGTAATGTCGGGATGCGAACCAGCAACTCTTTTTCTGCTAGGCGAAAGTGCCAACCGCTACACAGCTCTGCCCTATCAGCTGATAGAGGGAAATAGCCCATTATAAGCGGAGTCTGGGTCACAGCAGAAAATCCTGTGCTTTTTCAAGGAAGACAGATATTGGTAACAATATATCAGAAAAGAGAATGAGTTCACTCAAACAGAGCTGGGAAGCTGTGGCTGGGGCTGGGTTCACATCTATGCCTGTGCAGTTGATGTATTTATGAGGCCTGATTTCAGGTGCATTTTGCAATTTTTCATGTGTTTTTTTATGCGTTTTGAGTTTATGGAATATGTTAATTTTGCTAGGAGGAGGTGTCTGTTGACGCCAGCAGTAATAAAAACAATACCAGAAGCCTGAGGGGTCTGAGCCCCTTGACAAGATTCCTGTCACTTCTTCTCCTGACAGGAAGTAAGCTGAAATCTCACCAGTAGGGAAAAGATGGGAATAAAAACCTGACTGGAAATACAAAAATCTGGGTGCAAACCAAAAACTTCAATATATATGCTGCTTACATTCATAAAATATGATGAGCAAAATGACGACATATATTGAAAAGCAAATATGGTACAGCAAGTGTTGAGGGCTCAATCATAATTTAGAGAGGCAAAGACGTATAAAGGAAAAAATGAATAATTGTTTCCTAATTAGGGCTTGAAAAAAAAAGTGCAACCAGGGGGAGCTAAATATAGGCGGTTGAGTCATAGTTTTACCACTCCCTGACCACTCCTCTTAACCCAGCTCAGTGGCCAGAAGGGGTTCTACAAATGCCACAGCAAAAATGATACCCCTGTCACATCCGACAGGCTATACCACCACTGAATGTGACCAATTCTAGGGAATGGGCTGCCCTGCAACTGTCCTGCAACAGCATGCAATGCATGAAGTTGTGGCATGATGGTGCAGGCTTTTAGGAGTTAAAACAGATGGTGATGAGGAAGAATATTGCCTCCCAGCCATCTTTCATCCACAGTGGATCGCTTTCCAGAGGGGCAGCAAGGGCTGCTGCTAATATAAATAAGACCTTAAAGTAGAATTATGGGCAAAACTTTTTTTTTCATTTTTGATAGAGTAGTAAGGGAGGGCTATAACCCCTGTTAAATTTATTTTTGCCATTTGTGTCCCATTGCAGAGATTTAATTTCACTTCCTGTCCCATAGCCAATCAGGAAGTGACAGGAAATTCCTGAAAATGAACCACTTCAGCCCCGGAAAGGATTTTACCCCTTCCTGACCAGAGCACTTTTTGCGATTCGGCACTGCGTCGCTTTAACTGACAATTGCGTGGTCGTGCAATGTTGTACCCAAACGAAATTGGTGTCCTTTTTTTTCCCACAAATAGAGCTTTTTTCTGGTGGTATTTGATCACCTCTGCGATTTATATTTTTGAAAAAAAAACAATATTTTTTACTTTTAGCTATAATACATATCCAAAAAATAAAAAAATAAAATAAAAAAACAAATGTATTCATCAGTTTAGGCCAAAATGTATTCTTCTAAAAAATCACATTTAGACATATATTGATTGGTTTGCGCAAAAGATGTTGCGTTTACAAACGAGAATTCATTTTTTGCATTTTCTTTACTAGTAATGGCGGCGATCTGCAATTTTTATCTGGACTGCGACATTGCGGCGGACAGATCGGACAGTTTTGACACTTTTTTGGGACCATTGACATTTATACAGCGATCAGAGCTAAAAAGAACCACTGATTACTGTATACATATCATTGGCAGTGAAAGGGTTAACCTGTAGGGGGCGATCTAGGGGTTAACTGTGTTCCCCCACTGTGTTCTAACTGTATGGGGGCTGGGCTGGCGGGGGCATGACAGATCTAAATGATCCCGATCACAGGGATCATCAGTAGATCAGTGTCATGCCGCCTGTCAAAATGGAGAACCGCCATGTTTACATCGGCAGTTCCCTGTTCTTCCTCTCTCACAGGCGATCGTGGGTCACCGGCGGACATCGAGTCTGCTGGAACCATGGACCCACTCAGGGAGCGTGCGGTGGGCACAAAAGCGCACCGGCGCTTGCCCGCCCGCTATCGCGCCTGCGCCAATCGGCGTTTATAGACGGCGATCCGCAATATCATGCCACTTTGCTGCCGTATGTTGGCGCTGCACGGTCGGCAAGTGGTTAAGGGAATTCCTTTGGGACCCCCATGTCACCAGATCTAGTGTCCCCATTGGAAGATTTCCCCTCTATTACTTTTCTGAGGACAACCCAACATTTGGGATTTTCTTTTACTTTCACTTTCAATGATAATGGTAAATGATAAATTGAAAAAAAAAAAAAACAGGGCAAATTGAGTGGGTGAATCTCCTTAACAGGGGCACAGGCAGCAATAAGAAACTAACAGGGGTAGTAATCCCTCTCCACTCTACCCAAAACTATAAAAAAAGTTTTGCCTGTAGTTATACTTTAACCACTTCAATACCATGCACTTAGACACTTCCCTACCAGACCAATTTTCAGCTTTCAGTGCAGTTGCAATTTGAATGACAATTGCGACACTGTACCAAAACTAAATTTTTATAATTTTTTCCCCACAAATAGAGCTTTCTTTTGGTGGTATTTGATCACCTCTGGGGTTTTTATTTTTTGCGCTACAAATAAAAAAAGACCGAAAATGTTTTTTCTTTTTGTCCGTCACAAAACTTTGTAAATAATTAAATTTTCTCCTTCACTGATGGGCACTGATGAGGCTGCACTGACGGGCACTGATGAGGCAGTACTGATTGGCACTGATGAGGCCGCGCTGATGAGGTGGCACTTATATGCAGCGCTTATGGGCACTGATAGGCGGCACTGATAAGCAGCACTGACGGGCACTGATAGGTGGCACTGATAAGCGCCACTGATAAGTGGCACTGATTGGGCACTCATAGGCGGCATTGATGGGCAGTGATAGGTGGCACTGGGCACTGAGAGGTGGCACTGATGGGCACTGATAGGTGGCACTGATAGGTGGCACTAATGGGTGGCACTGATCGGCACTGATATGTGGCACTGAGAGGCTGCACTGGTATCGCAGAAGCTATAGGGATGGCACTGGCAAGCATCACAGATGGGCACAGTGCCATCCCTATTGGGCATTGTGTGCCCCTTACCTGGTGGTCTAGGGTGGCATCCCTGGTGGTCCCTGGGTGGCATCCCTAATGGTCCCTTGGTGGCATCCCTGGTGGTCCCTGAGTGTCATCACTGTATGGGCTCCCTGGTGGTCTAGGGTGGCGATCTAACAGCACAGATCCCCTCTGACAGGAGAGCCGCCGATCGGCTCTCCACTACTCGCATCTGCAGATGCGACTAAAGTAAAAGCCGATATAAGGAACTTCCTGTTTACACTGTGATCAGCCGTGATTCGTCACGGCTGATCACATGGTAATGAGCTTCTGACAGAAGCCCATTAACTAGATCGGAGATGTGGTGTATCAGACTGACACACCACATCACCGATCGCCGCGCTGCGTGGCTCGCGGGCACGCGCCGGCATGTTATCCTGCTGGATGTCATATGATGCCCAGTCAGGATAACTCAACCACTTCCCGGCCGTCATTCTGTATATGGCGGTAGGGAAGTGGTTAAAGATGCTTTATTCAATCATTTTAATCTTATCCAACATATCACAGGATTTTAGTATATATCCTTAATCAAGGCTATTCAATTATACAGTATAAAAATGAACATCGGAACCATAAGGGCCGGTTCACACATAGGCAATCCGACTTCAGGGGCGACTTTGCCAGGCAACTTCTAGGCAACGTGAAGGCAACATCAAGGCAACTTCAAGGCAACGTCAAGGCAACTTCAAACTCGACTATGCCAGGCAACTTTGCCTGTGGCCAATCAGAGAAGGGAGGGAGGGGGTTGCCCATTGTAATTCGTGGGGAGTACCTTGGTAAGTTCTTTTCTTTTTCCTGTAAATTCACTTCAATATATAAGGGGATCTGACTTGGAGGCGACTTTCATTGAATTATATGGGCAAAAGTCAGATAGAAGTCACCTTGAAGTAGTACAGGAACCTTTTTTGAAGTCTCATTCATTTCAATGGGATTTCTGATGTCAAGCGACTTGGGGTGACACATGTCGGCGCGTGAGTCGTGGCAGTGTGAACCGGCTCTAATACAAAATAGCACTTTGCTAGCAAATTGTATTTTGTTGCTGTTTTATTTTTTTTTTACTTTATAAGGCTTTGCCCCTCCAGATTACAGTAGAGCCTTTACATCTAAAATGAAATATATTTGGGCATTAACATTTTGTACATTCTTTAACCACTTCAGCCCCGGAAGGATTTCCAGCTTTAGGACCGGAGCCCTTTTTTCGATTCGGCGCTGCGTCGCTTTAACTGACAATTGCGCGGTCGTGCGACGTTGTACCCAAACAAAATTTGCGTCCTTTTTTTCCCACAAATAGAGCTTTCTTTTGGTGGTATTTGATCAGCACTGCGTCATTTCTGATCGCCGCTATAAACAAAAGAAAAGCGACAATTTTGCAAAAAAACCCAAATTTCTTACTTTTTCCTAAAATACAAATCCAAAAAAAAAATATAAAAATAAAAAAAAAACCTAAACATAAAATCCTTTTTCATTCTTTAAACCCAAAAAAACGTTTTAACAGCGAAAAGAAAACAAATATCGCCGCTAGTCTTTACTGCGTCACGACTAGTTTATGGTGGTTTTCTTTCGAGATAAACACCCTTTTTTTCCTGCGTTTAAAACAAACCCATGTTGCAGCGTGCTGGCGCGTTAACAGTCAATTTCGCTGCGTCGCGGCTTAGCTTTTTTCCCGAGGCCAGGATTTCGACCTTTAGGAAGGCCCCGACTTCACCAATTTCTTACATGTTTTACAATTACGGGTTTATATAAAGTAAAATCTACATTTCCGAGATGACATTAGACCTCCCCGTT
>BLSH010514232.1:545095-559956 GCA_018402905.1 Glandirana rugosa
TGTTTCATCCCATGAGTGTATCTACAGACATTTTTGTGCGCACATTTGTTACTTTCGGCCGTGTAAACATTGTCCACCACTGCAGTCGCGCGGGAGGGCTGCATGCAATAGGACGAAGATGGATTATGAGAAAGAAAGATGTAGTCGAGTAGGGGGTGTCGAAAATTGAAAACATAGTTAACTGGGAGGGAGAATCTAACATTCGAGATTGCTCGTCCCGGGAGACTAAGGATAACATGGTTTAACACTACATTGACATGACAGACGGAAGTAAAAACATTTCGCGACGCGTTTGACGATATATTTTAGGTACGTACATTTGGTACAATAGGAATCAGAGGGCCCTGCTCGTTAGAGCTTACAATCTAAGAGGGAGGGTCAATTGATACAAAAGTTAAAAGCTGTGGGGGATGAGCTGATGTAGAAAGAAAGAGTATTAGGTAGAAGCAGGATAACGTACGTCGGGAGGGCGCGCTGACGTCACCACCTGTTACAAATGTGCCGGCTTTCATTGTTTACACGCGTGTTTTTACAGACATCTATGTGAGTACCCTACTTTGTTTTTAAGGACAATAAATTGTTAACTGTACTTCACTATATTGAGTCCTTTCTTCTCCTCGGCACGGGCACGGGCATGGGATACCTTTTGCCTTATTTGTGAACCCGCCTTGATGTGAGCGAGCTGCTGTTAGGATCCAACTGTATCTGGCTGAGGCTGATTCTGTGTGAACGCAGTGGAGCAGTGAGAGACTCCTATTATCATCCTAAGCTGGGCTTCCAGCAGGGTCTGGTAAGCCTCCTCATTATTACGGTGGTGGATTCACAGAGTGTGCGGTGCACGGGGTGCTATACCAGTATTGGGAAGTCCTTTATGCCTTATTGAGGACTATTTATACATCTTCCAGCGCGGCTTTATTATTCTTTATCTAATCAATAAGCGCCGACTGCGTTTTTTTTTTACTAAAAATATGAGGAAGAATAATTTGGCCAAAACTGATGAATAGATTTTGTTTTTTTAGATTTGTTTTGGATTTGGATTTTAGCAAAAAAGTAAGAAATATTGTTTTTTGGGCAAAATTGTCGCTCTTTCTTTGTTTATAGCGGTGATCATAAATGATGCAGAGGTGATAAAATACAACCAAGAGAAATCTTTATTTGTGGGAAAAAAAGGATGCAAATTTTGTTTGGGTACAACGTCACACGACCGCACAATTGTTAGTTAAAATGACGCAGTGCCGAATCGCAGAAAGTGCTCTGGTCCTACAGTGGGAAATACTTCCGGGGCTGAAGTGGTTAAGTAAATATCTCCCAAACAGTACACATTTAGGCGATATTAACTGTAGGCTTACCTGTACGTATAAGTCACTAAAACACCTTTATTACCACTTTAAAATAGAAATATTGTTTTTTTTCCCCCCATTATACTTACCTTGGTGGATGCTGCATCCGTCCCCCAGCGCTTCTAAACTGAGAACCGAGCGATCGAACACCGCCGATTGCTCAGTTCTCACAGATGCCTGAGTGGAGAGCTGCTGGCTGTCAATCAGCAGCTCTCCTTTCTGCTCCTCCACGCTCACTGGCGCACTGAGCTGTGGAGGGGCGGAGCGGGCCACCTCAGGTTCCCAGCAGCTCGCTGAGAGACTGAGACAGGTTTCAGTCCAGGCACCTGGCGGATCCAGACGTCATTGTCGGGATGACATTGTGCCTGGTCCGACTCCTGTGACGTCAGCAGAGACTAGAGTTCAGCCCGTTCTCTGATGAAAATGGATCACAGGGGAGTGCAAAACGAATTGCACTCCTTTGATCCATGGGAGAGGTCCAGCCAAACGAGCTTTGTGTGGACTTCTCCTTTAAGGTTTTTACACTATGCAAAGCTTTCTGTTTTGTGCCTATGATTATCCAATGGAGATGATGATTAATGAGTCTAATACCTGTCCTTGAGAAAGCCCCATAGGAGAATCTTGGGAAAACCCCAGCCGGGTGGTTTGGCCATTTGTTCTGCAGACCCCTCTTTAATTAGAAGGTCCATTTAAGTCGGTAAGCCTGCTCTCCTTATTAAGGTGGCAGTGTCATGGCTTGGATGTGTTAATGGTGGTGATGGGGGTTCACTTTTCATATGGCTGTTTTTGAAAACGTATGAAGAGGATTATTACTTTTGCACATGAGTTTTTCACTATATTTTCCTTTCTGTATTAGGACTTTATTTTGTATCCCTAAAAAAAGGGATAATTGTATGGCCATCATTATTTTTATTAATATCACTTAATTTTAGCGTGGCTCTTTTGTTACATATTTTAATATAGTCTGTGTTAATTATCTCACACCAGAGTCCCTGCTTTCATCACCAATTGGTTGTGGTTTTAATAATGATGTTTGTCCAAGCGCAGTTTCAAATTTTGGAGTGTGTGTGTGTGCCTCTTTCCCTCGTGTGCTCCTCAGGCTAAAACTGCAGTGCAGAATTTCTTCCGGTCATTGATTCATACTCTAACTAGGTACAGGCTGTCCCCTAGTTACAAACACCCAACTTACAAATGACTCCTACTTACAAACGGAGGTAGACAACAGGAAGTGAGAGAAAATCTACCCCTAGGAAGGGAAATTCACTCCTGTAAGAGTTACCATGGGAAAAAGGTGTCTCCACTGATGCTTTATTACCAATCCTCGTTTCCACAACAACCCAAAATTTTCAAAATCCAAATATCATTGGGACAGGAAGTGAGGTGAAATCTTCTGAACAGAAACACAGACAGCAAAACAAACATTACAGGGGTGTTAACCCTTCCCTATGCTATCCAAAAAGCTTAAAAATATTTTTTTTGGCTGAAGCTACACTTAAAAAGTATACCTGTTCCGACTTACAAACAAATTCAACTTAAGAACAAACCTACAGTCCCTATCTTGTTTGTAACCCGGAGACCGCCTGTATCTGAGATTGTGGGAACTGCTGGCAAAGTTTGTTTATTGAGGCGCTGGCTGAGTCTTCTATAATTGGTGTTGTGTTAGGCCCTGACTGTTCACATGTAGAAAATTGGTATTGTGGGCAGAATATCGCTGTGATTCTGCCTGCCGCCACACTTGGATTCCAATCCAAATGGCACTGCAATTCTGGCAAAACACAGCATGTGTGTTTGTGTTCCATTGATTTTTTGTGGCACCAAAATGTGGTGAGGTTTTGGATCGGTGAGGGATTTATCGCACAAGGATCCAAAATCACACCGTGTTTCCATGCCAAAAAAAATGAATGGAACACAAACACACATGCTGCATTTTGCCAGAATTGCAGTGTGATTTGGAATTGTGGGCAGTATCATAGCTTTTTGCCCATCCACGATCCCAAATCGCTATGAACAGGGCCTTAATGACAGTGACAAAGGCTGGGCTGAGCCTTCCATTGCTGTTGTGATACTGTTGTGTTTCCCGGCTGCACCACATTCTCAGTATCACCTCTTGTTCTGCATGTATAGACTCTGCAGTGTCTGCACAGTACCACTTCTCTTGTCCTGTATGCCAGTTTAACAAAAACATCTGTGAGTGTGCTTCCTTCCACAAGATGGTGCCCTTTGCATCTGCCCAGTATAATTGGCTATTACAGTGCACCATCCTGTGGTTGGCACTGGCAAGGCATTCCCTTTTTTCTCTCTAAAGGTTAAAGAAAAAAGTCAGTATTGCAATGCTTAACACAAAAAGGTGCCCTGTCACCAATAACCAAACTTACTGAGCAGGTGACAAGGACACCATCTTGTGGTAGCTAGGCAGAAGCACATACACTTTGTATCTGTTCAGTTTGCACATTATACCTGGGTAATAGCCATCCTTACTGATCAAGTGAAGTACACTTTTTAACCTAGTGTAAACTGTGTCCTAAGAAAGTTTATTAAACATTTTCTTTTTCCTCTTAAAAACACTTCATAAAATGATGCCGTACACATTTAGTAGGCATACATCTAGTATTACTTTGTATTTGGGGACATTATTTCACACCCTCCTCCTGCTCCTTCATTTTTTTAGAGCTTTGGATCTTTAACCACCTCCCACCCGGCCACTGTATATATACGGCCGGGTGGGAGCTTCCCCGTTCTGACAGGAGCTCGCAGCGCGGCCACGCGGCGCGCTGCTGCTGGATCCTGTGATCATTATGATCACAGGATGCAGCCGAGCAGAGATCGGGGTACGGGCGCAGTGACTGGCCCTCCCGATCATGTGACGGCTGTGTCCAATCACAGCCGTCACATTGTAAACAGAGATGAATGTCTCTGTGACAGTTCTCCCCCCGCTGAGCTCAGTGAGAGCTCAGTGAGGGGGGGAAGGGGGGGGGGAGCTGCAGCTATGTGACAGTTCTCTGTATGATGAGGATTTCATGCAGAAAGCTGTCACAGATCGCCCCCCACACAGTGCACCAAGCACACTGATACCCCTGTCCCCATACACATAAGTGTCCCCATAAAACAGTCCCCAAAACATCTGTATGTCCCCAATAACATCTGTCACCATACACAAAACATCTGTCACAGTCCCCAAAACATATGTATGTCCCCAAAACATCTGTCACAGTCCCCAAACATCTGTATGTCCCCGTCACATCTGTCACCATACACAAAACATCTGTATGTCCCCGTCACATCTGTCACAGTCCCCAAAACATCTGTCTGTCCGCCAACACTAAATAAACTCCGATTTGGGTTATTTTTACCAAAGAAATGTAGCAGTATAATTTTTGGTCAAAATTTATGAAGAGAAATTACTTATTTGCAAAATTTTATAACAGAAACGAAGAAAATGCATTGTTTTTGAAAATTTTCAGTCTTTTTTTAATTTATAGCGCAAAAAATAAAAAACCCAGGGGTGATTAAATACCAGCAAAAGAAAGCTCTATTTGTGAGAAAAAAATGATAATAATTTCATATGGGTACAATGTTGCACGACCGTGCAATTGTCATTCAAACTGCAACAGCGCTGAAAGCTGAAAATTGGCCCGGGAAGGAAGGGGGTTTAAGTGCCCAGTATTGAAATGTTTAAAAAAAAAAAATTAGAATATGATGACCCACATATTCAGTAGCCATACATCTAGTATTACCTAATAGTGTTTCACACCCTCCTACTCCTTCATTTTTTTTAGAGGTTTGGATCTACATTTCTGTGCTGTGCTGCACCAGTCACTAGCTGATCTGCAAGGTGTTCGCACTTTGTTTTTTTGGTGACACATAATCCTGCTGAATCCTTGCTCCTCCTGGAAATATCTGCTCACCATCGGTCTTTAGAGGACCAGGTCTGTACTATAGTATTTCTATATTATGCATTAATCCATACAACGTTGTTTTGTTATCTCTCTTTTTTTGGAGGGATAGATGGTTCATGTTATGTACAGAGTTTTTTTTCTGTGTGTCAGATGGGATTTGAGGAAATCTTTTTATTAGATAAAAAGGGCACCGCTGTATTAGACAAAAGGCCCATAGCTTTCTAATTTTAGAACATGATGACCCACATATTAAGTAGCCATATCTCTAGTATTATATACAAATGTTGCGCTATATATGGCTGATAAACAATCTAATATCACATACAATACAAAAACATCACAGTCAAGTAAAAAAAAATAAAGTGCAAAAGTGCCAAGTAGAAACCACTAAACAAAAAAAAGTCTTAGTGAAGAAAGTCCAGATAACACAGATATCTGTCGCTGAAAATCAGCTGCAAATGGGCCACCACCAGAGACATGCACACCTTGTGAGGTTTATGGAAGGGGTACCCTTACCAAATATGATGGACTCGCTATCGCTAGTGGGTCAAACGAACTAGCAGATATAACCCTCTGCAGAGTATGTAAGGCGGGCTTTCTCCCTCTGCAAGCCTCCAATGGATGAACAGCTAGGTGGCTCGCTACATCAGCCTTTCATCTCCGTGGTGAATACTCCTCTACTGCCCCTTCCAGCGATGTGGATATATCTAGTATTACCTAATAGTGTTTCACAACCTCCTGTTCCTTCAATTTTTTGTAGAGCTTTGTATCTACATTTCTGTGCTGTGCTGCACCAGGCACTAGCTGATTTGCAAGGTGTTCACGCTTTGTTTTTTTTTTTGGTGACGTATAATCCTGCTGAATTCTTGCTCCTGCTGGAAATATCTGCTCACCTTCGGTCATTAGCAGACCAGGTCTGTACTATAGTATTTCTACATTATCTATTAATCCGTACAACATTGTTTTGTTGTTATTTTGCTTTGGATGGATAGATGGCTCATGTTATGTACAGAGTTTTTTTTTTTTAATCTGTGTCAGAAGGGATTTGAGGAAATCTTTTTAACCACTTCCTTACTGGGCACTTAAACCCCCCTCCTGCCCGAACCAATTTTCAGTTTTCAGCGCGGTCGCTCTTTGAATGACAATTGCGCGGTCGTGCGACGTTGTACCCAAACAAAATTTGCGTCCTTTTTTTCCCACAAATAGAGCTTTCTTTTGGTGGTATTTGATCCCCTCTGCGTCATTTCTGATCGCCGCTATAAACAAAAAAAGAGCGACAATTTTGAAAAAAAAAACCAATATTTTTTACTTTTTGCTATAATAAATATCCAAAAATAAAAAATAAAAAAACAAATTTATTCATCAGTTTTGACCGTTTTATATTCTTCTACATATTTTTGGTAAAAAAATCGCAATCTGCTTTTATTGATTGGGTTGCGCAAAAGTTATAGCATTTACAAACTATGGACATTGATTTATGGCGTTTTTATTTATTTTATTTTTTTTACTGGTAATGGCGGCGATCTGCGATTTTTATCGGGACTGCGATATCGGGGCGGACATGTCGGACATTTTTGACACATTTTTGGGACCAATGACATTTATACAGCGATCAGAAATTTAAATGTCCACTGATTACTGTATAAATGTCATTGGCAGTGAAGGGGTTAACCAGCAGGGGGCAGTGAAGTGGTTAACAAATGTTCCCTGGGTGTGTTCTAACTGTGGGGGGGCGGGGCTGGTCGGGACATAACAGATCTAACTGATCCCAGTGACAGGGATCAGTAGATCTGTTGTGTCCCGTTCACAGAACGGGGAACCGCCGTGTTTACTTCGGCGGTTCCCCGTTCCTCCTCTCTGAAAGGAGATCGCGGGTCTCCGGCGGACACCGGGTCCGCCCGACCCGCGGGCACGCTCCCGCGGGCGCGAGCACGTGCCGCTCGCGCCCGCGGGAGCGCGCCCAGCACAAGCCAAATGGGAGGACGTCATTCGGCTATGGCGCGGGCGGGAGGAGGTTAATAGATAAAAAAGGACACCACTGTAATAGACAATAGGCCCCCAGCTTTTTTTTTTTTATTTTTTTTTTTTTCTCCAAAAAAAAAAATAAAAAAAATAAATTTCAGAACATGGTGACCCACATATTCAGTAGCCATACATCTAGTATTGCTTATTTTTTCACACCCTCCTTCTTCAACTTTTCAGAGCTTTGGATCTACATTCCTGAAGTATGTTATACCACAGTCACTACCTAAGCAGCAAGGTGTCCGACGCAAAGTGTTTTTTCGTATAATACTGCTGAATTCTTCCTCCTGCTTCCAACCATACTCCTGCCACTTACTGTTCACCAGCGATCTAGAGGACCAGGTTTGTAATATAATATTTCTGCCTCTCACTGTAATCCATGCAACATTGCTTTGTTACTATCAGTATATAGTATACAGTACTTGTATATACTCACCGGCCACTTTATTAGGTATACCTTGCTAGTACTGGGTTGGACCCCTTTCTGCCTTCAGAACTGCCTTGATTCTTTGTGGCATCGTTTAAACAAGGTGTTGGAAATATTGCTCAGATTTGGTCATTCTGTGCCAATTGTAGCCTCAGTTTCCTGCTCTTAGCTGACAGGAGTGGCACCTGGTGTGGTCTTCTGCTGCTGTAGCCCATCTGCTTCAAGGTTTAATGTGTTCTGCGTCCAGAGATGGTATTTTGCATACCTTGGTTGTAACGAGTGGTTATTTGAATTACTTTTGCCTTTCTATCATCTGGAACCAGTCTGCCCATTCTCATCTGACATCAACAAGGCATTTTCATCTACATGAGAATTAAAAATTATAGAACCAGCACAACAGGAATTAACTGAATGTGGAGCTGCCTGTATCCCGGACTAAAAGGTGCTGTAAATTTACAGAACAAAATTAAACCGCGCTACCACATGATTAGTATACCATTACTGAAAATTAATAAAATGAATACAGTGCTAAATGGCATAGATACATAAAGTGCAAGAAATTGGTGAATATATATGTAATTGTATCAATCTACAGTACTCCGTGTTGTAGAGTTATAGAACAGAATTAAACCATGCTACCACATGATTGGTATACCATTACTGAAAATTAATAAAATGAATACAGCGCTAAATGGCATAAATACATAAAGTGCAAGAAATTGGTGAATATATATGTGATTATATCCATCTACAGTACTCCGCAATAGTGATAGAATGGTGCAAAACATGCAGAATACAGTCCAAAGTGCATTAACATCCAGCCATTGTAACTTGAATGTTGAAGCAAAAAATAAAAATAAAAATAGTATGAGTTCAATAGGTCCAATAGTTAATCCTCAAGAAACACAATGCATCACTTTTCATGTAACTGATTCCAGCAGAACAAATTCCTTCACCATGCACCCAGTGGCACATCCTACTCACCAGATATAAATGATTCCCATTACAGAAATCAAAAGCGCTTGATGCTGTTAGTTGTCTCTGTGTGTCAATATTCCCCTCCAACAGGGGCAGAAACAACAGCAACCAGACAGCCGGCCTCTCAAATGTGTAAGGTCCAATGGAGAGAAGGAGGGGGGCCAATATGGTGAAATACGTTCTTTTTTTTAAAAAAAATGGTAATCATTTTTATCTGGTGAGCAGGGTGTGCCACTTGGGTGCCTGGTGAAGGAATTTGTACTGCTGGAATTGGTTACATAAAAAGTGATGCATCATGTTTCTTGAGGATTAACTATTGGACCTATTGAACTCATACTATTTTTATTTTATTTTTTGCTTCAACATTCAAGTGACAATGGCTGGACGTTTATGCACTTTGGCCTATATTCTGCATGTTTTGCACCATTTTATCACTATTGAGTACAGTAGATGGATATAATCACATATATATTCATCAATTTCTTGCACTTTATGTATTTATGCCATTTAGCACTGTATTCATTTTATCAATTTTATTCATTTTCAATAATGGTATACTAATCATGTGGTAGCGCGGTTTAATTTTGTTCTATAAATCTTCAACACGGAGTACTGTAGATTGATACAATCACATATAAATTCACCAATTTCTTTCACTTTATGTATCTATGCCATTTAGCACTGTATTAATTATATTAATTGTATTAATTTTCAGTAATGGTATACTAATCATGTGGTAGCACGGTTTAATTTTCATCTACATAGCTACTGCTCACTGGATATTTCCTCTTTTTCGGACCATTCTCTGTAAACCTGAGAGTTGGTTGTGCATGAAAATCTCAGTAGATCAGCAGTTTTTAAATACTGAAATCAGCCTATATGGCACCAACAACCATGCCACTTTCAAAGTCACTTAAATCCCCTTTCTTCCGCATTCTCATGCTCGGTTTGAACTTCAGCAAGTTGTCTTCACCATGTCTAGATGCCTAAATGCATTGAGCTGCTGTTGCTGCCATGTGATTGGCTGATTAACAATTTGTGTTACCAAACAATTGAACAGGTGTACCAAATAAAGTGGCCTGGCAGTGAGTGTATATATGTGTGGACATGTTTCTAGTTGTGGGTATGGAACTGATTGTGTCCCTGGTTACTCATTCTTTTGATATTTATGTGTTTAGTTGGAAGGGGATTTCTAAGGGGTGCTGACTTCATTGATGGCTAGAATAGGAAAAAATAAAATTGCCTGGTGTTCACTTATAGATATGTTGCTATATTTATTGCCAGTATATTTTCAATGTTGCTCACTGGTTACCTGTATACAATTTGCTGCATGCACACTGTTTGCAAATACAAGTAGACCCTTTTGTTTTTGCTATGTTCTTCTAGGAAAAAACAATGAAGGCAGCAGTAAAAAGGTCAAAGCAAGCTCCAATTATTTCCTTTTTTACCAGAAAGTTCCTAGACAGGAATCACTTGATAAAAATGAAGACAGAAGTGCTAATGGCTGCTTACCCTTACAGTAAACCAGCTCTAGTACTTGATTTAGCAAATATAGAGGAACATAATGCATCAACTAGTATTGCTTTATGCTCACCAACCCCATTGAGAACGACATATATAATTTTGCAAAAAAGAGCAGCATAAGTGATGCAGAGAGATTTGACATTCTAAAGAATTTTTGGGTTCCAGATGATACATATTCATTTCCTGTGTCAAAACACTTTCAAGAAAAAAGATGAAATCTAAGATTCCAGCACAAGTGGCTGTCTAGATGGAAGGAGTTAGCTTACTCTGCTGCTGAGGATGGGGCTTACTGAAAATACTGTGTAGCTTTTTACAAGTCAGGAGCTGGAATCACTTCTAAGCCGCTTGCTTCTCTATGTAAAAACAAATTTGACAATTAGAAAAAAGCACTTCATTATTTTGAAAAACATTCTGCAAACAAATACCATCAAAATTGCATTCACAATGCAGATTGCTTTTTGTCTGTTCGAGAAAACTCAGAAAAGTCTGTAGAAAATCAGTTGGTCACTGAAAACCTAAGTAAAGCAGCTGAGAACAGAAAGAAATTAATACCTATACTTGAAACTATTATTTTGTGTGGAAGGCAGGAACTTGCTTTAAGAGGAAATAGGAATCATCAGTTGCTCCGAACTACCAGACCATAATGAAGGAAATTTCCGTGCTTTATTAAGATATCGGGCTAATGTTGATACAGAGTTGAGAACCGTTTTAGAAGGTTGTGAAAAAAGGGATACATATACAAGCCCTACTATACAAAATGAAATTATTGAAGCATGTAATACAATAATTCTCAACAAACTTGTTGAAAAAGTTAACAAATCAAAGAGTTTCTCTGTATTACTTGATGAGACTGTAGATATCAGTGGGGTTGAGCAGGCCTCCCTTTGTGATCAGTATGTTGACTTTGATTCCAAAGTTCTTACAGAGGACTTTCAGCAATTTCTTCCAGTTACTGATTTGACCGGGAGAGGGTTAGCCTCCTTAATGTTACAAAGTTTAACAACCTTTGGAATTGAATATCAGTATTTAAGGGGACAAGGTTATGATGGAGCATCGTCTATAGTATCTCACAAAAGTGAGTACAGCCCTTGCATTTTTGTAAATATTTTATTCTATCTTTTCATGTGACAACACTGAAGAAATTACACTTTGCTATAATATAAATTAGTGAGTGTATAACTTGTATAACAGTGTAAATTTGCTTTCCCCTCAAAATAACTTAACACACAGCCATTAATGTCTAAACTGCTGGCAACAAAAGTGAGTACACCCCTAAGTGAAAATGTCAAAATTGGGCCCAATTAGCCATTTTCCCTCCCTGGTGTCATGTGACTCGTTAGTGTTACAAGGTCTCAGGTGTGAGTAGTGAGTCGGTGTGTTAAATTTGGTGTTATCGCTCTCACTCTCTCATACTGGTCACTGGAAGTTCAACATGGCACCTCATGGCAAAAAATTCTCTAAGGATCTGAAAAAAGAATTGTTGCTCTGCATAAAGACGGCCTAGGCTATAAGAAGATTGCCAAGACCCTGAAACTGAGCTGCAGCATGGTGGCCAAGACTATACAGCGCTTTAACAGGAAAGGTTCCACTCAGAACAGGCCTCTCCATGGTCGACCAAAGACGTTGAGTGCACGTGCTCAGCGTCATATCCAGAGGTTGTCTTTGGGAGATAGACATATGAGTGCTGGCAGCATTGCTGCAGAGGTTGAAGGGGTAGTAGGTCAGCCTGTCAATGCTCAAACCATATGCCGCACACTGCATCATATTGGTCTGCATGGCTGTCGTCCCAGAAGAAGCCTCTTCTGAAGATGATGTACAAGAAAGCCTGCAGTTTGCAAAAGACAAGCAGACTAAGGACATGGATTAATGGAACCATGCCCTGTGGTCTGAGTAGACCAAGATAAACTTATTTGGTTCAGATGGTGTCCAGCGTTTGTTGCTGCAACCAGATGAGGAGTACAAAGACAAGCGTGTCTTGCCTACAGTCAAGCCTGGTGGTGGGAGTGTTATGGTCTGGGGCTGCATGAGTGCTGTCTGCACTGGGGAGCTACAGTACATTGAGGAGACCATGAATACCAACATTTACTATGACATACCGAAGCAGAGCATGATCCCCTTCCTTCAGGGACTGGGCCGCAGGGCAGTATTCCAACATGTTAACGACCCCAAACACACCTCCAAGACGACCACTGCCTTGCTAAAGAAGCTGAAGGTAAAGGTGATGGGCTGGCCAAGCATGTCTGCACAGCTAAACCTTATTGAGCATCTGTGGGGCATCATCAAATGGAAGGTTGAGGAACGGAAGGTCTCTAACATCCACCAGCTCCGTGATGTTGTCATAGAGAAGTGGAAGAGGACTCCGGTGGCAATCTGTGAAGCTCTGATGAACTCCATGCCCAAGTGGGTTAAGGCAGTGCTGGAAAATAATGGTGGCCACACAAAATATTGACACTTTGGGCCCAATTTGGACATTTTCACTTAGGGGTGTAATCACTTTTGTTGCCAGCGGTTTAGACATTAATGGTTGTGTGTTGAGTTATTTTGAGGGGAGAGCAAATTTACACTGTTATACAAGCTGTAGACTCACTACTTTACATTGTAGCAATGTGTAATTTCTCCAGTGTTGTCACATGAAAAGATATAATAAAATATTTACAAAAATGTGATGGGTGTACTCACTTTTGTGAGATACTGTATTTTAGGCAAACTAAAAGCTATGCAGGCTATAGTGAAAGAGCAACATCCTACCTCACTCTATGTTCACTGCTCAGCTCACTCTCTTAATTTAGCAGTGTCTAAATCTTGTGAAGTGCAAGCTATTAGGAACTGTTTAGGGATTGTAGGGGCAGCTCACAACTTTTTTAAATATCCAAAAAGAATAGCAGTATTACTGCAGTGTATTGAAAAATGCAGTGCGCAACCTGCTGCAAAATCTTTGAAAAGCCTTTGTGCAACTCGATGGATTGGATTGAGAGATTTGATGCAGTCGCTGATTTTACAGAACTACTTGAGCCATTGGTAGAAGCATTGACAACTATATCCGGCTGGCCAAAAGATTCATCAGGCACATCTAAAGAGGCAAATTCTTTATCGTGCTCTATTTTCCAGTGTGACTTTATCATCTTTCTCTTGTGGCCACAAAGGTTTTTTCGGGCTTGGTCGAACATTGAGTAAAGTCCTTCAAAAACCTACTCTGTGCTTAAAAGAGGCAATGAGAGTAGTTGAAGACACAAGGCAAGAACTGGAAGTTCTGAAAGTTGATGCTACACCAACCTTTCAAACTCTCTTTCAAACACCAAAAGATATTTGTCAGAAGCTGGACATTACAATTTTTCTTCCACGACTGGTAGCAACACAAAGAAACAGACCCAACTATATGAACAATTGTCCTGAAGAGTATTTTCAATGGGCAGTCTATATTCCATTCTTAGATAGTTTTGTAACAGAGCTGAGCTGTACATTTTCTGAGCATAGGAAAGTGCTATCTGGTTTTTCAGCCCTTTTCCCATCTGCAACCAGTGATGTCCTAATGAAAGGGCAAGAGCTGGAGGACTTTAGGTCCTTAGTTGCATTTATTATAGCGATATGAAGGATGGTGTTTAGATGTTACAGCTGAACTGTAGTTATGGAGAAGGAAATGTGTGAAGCTAAATCCAAGACCATCATGTGCCATGGGCGGACTCAGCATATGTGACAAAGACATCTATCCAAATATTGCTACTCTTCGGGAAATTCTGGCAACTCTTCCTGTGTCAACTTCCACACCTGAGAGGTCATTTTCCACTCTGAAAAGGATCAAGACATACTTGCGGAATACAACATGACAGGTAAGTAAAAAAATACATTATTAGAAGCTGATTATTACTATTTTAGTTTCTATAATGTATAGTTTCATCTTATCAGGCTAGACTGAATGGCTTAGCATTGTTATCAGTTCATCATATGGAACCAGTGACACCACTGCAAATATTAGAAGAGCTTGCTAGTAGAGTTGAGCGAACACCTGGACGTTCGGGTTCTGCTGGTCCGTCCGAACTTCGGGACAAAGTCCGGGTCCGGACGGAACCCGAACGATCGCACGGACAACGAACCCCATTGAAATCAATGGGGACCCGAACTTTTAGGCACAAAAATGGCTGTAGCAAAGTCCTGGAAAGCCCCAGAGGGCTGCAAAAGGAAGTAAAATGGGGGTAAGGGTAGGGCAAGTGCCCTACAAAAAAAATGGGGACAGGGGAAATAACGTTAAATATTTAAAAAAAAATAAAAACAAAAAAAAGCAAACATGGAGGTGAATGTGGATCATCTTCAAACTGTGTCTGAAAAGTATTAATTAACGGTAGAAACCATATAACTGTTCTAAAATCATCTTCAAACTAGGGCAAGTGCCCTACAAATAAATGGGGATAGGGAAAATAAATTAAAATCAAGTAAAAAAATGGGAAGGGGGGTGGATGTGGAGTAGGAGCCTAGAGGTTGACTAGGCCGTGACCGTGGTAGTGTAGGTGGAAGTGGCGGTGGTAGAGGAGTAGGAGGAGGTAGCCAACATGGTATTTTTTTTTTTGTATTGAGGCCTATTCAAAGAAAGAAGTATATGAATGGCTGTGTGAGTCCGGTCTAAATGTTTATTCTGCACAAGGTACAGACAAGTCTTGTGGGATCCATAACGGGATCAAA
>BLSH010514232.1:565423-579303 GCA_018402905.1 Glandirana rugosa
AAATCTCTAATTTCTGCTATCTGTCCTCAGAGCAACAGCACAGACAGCAGTAGTAAAGTAATCTATCTCAGGATGCAGGATCAGGTCTTAAAATGTCTCAAATCTCTCCCTCACGCAGTCAGCTACCTTTCCCTACACTAACCCAAGGAGCATGTGACTGCAGCACTGTGACTCCAGCTTATAAAGAGGCTGGGTCACATGATGCACTGGCCAATCACAGCCATGCCATTAGTAGGCATGGCTGTGATGGCTTCTAAGGGCAAACCAGTGAAACACTTGTTGATTGGCTGCCCTGCAGCTTCTCAACACGTGGAGTAAAATAGCAGAACCCCGGACCGAACCCGAACGATTTTTGAAATGTCCGGGTCCGGGTCCGTGCCACGGACACCCGAAAGTTTGGTACGGACCCGAACGTTACAGTCCGGGTTCGCTCAACACTACTTGCTAGGAAAAAAAGAAACTGGACATGTCAGTATAGTTTTGGTAAGTAATCTTTATGTCCTCATACTTTGTATTTTCTGTACTGGGCCACGTTCAAATGAAGTTGAATTTTTGCAGGGTTCACTTTTTCTTACTAAATAGAGTAATAAAGTGCAAAAACTTTTTGAAGACCCCTCGTACTATTTTAGCTCCCATAATGTGTTTTTTTATTTTATCAGGCCAGGCTAAATGGATGAACACTTCTCTCAGTTCACCGTTTGGAACCAGTGACACCACTGAAAGTTTTTGATGCGCTCACTAAGAAAAAAAAAAGAAACTGGACGTGTCATTATAGCTTTGGTAAGTAATATTTGTTATGTCCTCATGCTTTTGTATTTTCTGTACTGGCCCATGTTCAAATGAAGTTGAATATTTGCGGGGTTCTTCAAAAAGTTTTTGCACTTTTTTATTACTCTATTTAGTAAGAAAATGAGCGGAAACCTTTTGAAGACCCCTCATATTATTAAAAACCACAGTTGTTTTTTTCCTTTTTCCAATCTTTAGGAACTAAAGGCAAGTTAAGTTACGTAAAAAGAGTTTTACTTGGTGCCTGATGCTGAACCCCCCCAAAACAAAAAATTATCTACGGCACTGCACTTTATATTCCTGATATGTGTCTGCTGTACCTTGTACTTGTATGAGAATGTCTCCTGTTTTCTTTGTATTGCTTCCTTTATGTGAAATCCCTGGTGTTCCTGCTAGTCTCCTTGCTTTCCTATTAGAAACTGACCACAGGGAGTGCACATGCGCAGTTTCTCAGAGATGGCGGCTTGATCTCGGAGCTCCATACCGCCTCGTCCTGGTAACTCCCTGCGGCAGCCATCCGGACCGACACCCCCACCACCCGAGATCCGAGGGCACACGGAGGCTTCGGAGCACCTCTCTGGGACCCGCAGGAGCCCTCCATGTCCACACGCCAGACGCAGCCTTAGGCAAGGCCGGGGCTGCGGCCTACACTCGCGGTGGTACCGCTCGTAAGTTGAAGTGGGGGCCCTAGGACGGGCTCACTGGACTCCCCAAAGACCTGAAGTGGGTATGTCTTCATTGGGGGTTCCAGGGGCCCCTGGAAGCACCGAAGATTTCCCCCGAGATCCGATGAGGCCCTTCTTTGGCGCCCGGTGGGAGCGGCTCTTAGGCGAGGCTGCGGCTGCGGCCTACATCCACGGAGGTGCGCCGCGGAGTCTGGGGAGGCCCCCACCTGGGATCTAAATGAAACCCCCAAGCTCTACCTGTACCACTATAGGGGGATAAGGACAGCAACTTAAGCCTTGGCCTAGCTCAGGAGGAGATCACTAGGCCTCAGAGTTCTCACACTACCCACATAACTGCAAAGAGGGGTTTACCCCCCCATTGAGGAACTTTGAGCTTACTATTCATCTCGCTGATATTCCCTCTTAACAGGGCAAAGAAATAAGCCCCCCCTTATGCTCCAAAGGCTATAAGCACAGGCCTCTTGCAGACTGATTTTCTGGGGACCCCCTGCCTTTGTTTAATAGCCCACATTTGGCTGAATCTGGAGCTCTCATTTGTTCATTTTATTCTTTTATTTCTATCCCCTCACAGCGGCTGTTCTGGTCTGATTGTCCCTACCCCTTCGTCTTATAAAGTGACGCTTCCACCCCAAGACCATTCTCAATGTATGCAGCAGCAGTAAGAAGGGACATTTCCAAACATCCTAACTTTGCTAGCCAGTCCTCTAGACCGAATCCTATGCCCTCTGGCACTCATCCTGATCTTAAAGACAAACCTGAGGAGGTAGGGGTGGAAGGGGGATCTCAAATTCTCCCTGCCCAAGCTCCACCAGCCTCTGAGCCCACCAATCTTCAGGTTCTTTCCCCCGCATCTACTGTATCTCTCTTAGAAAGGACCCTTGATGAAATGTTCGCCTCCCCGGCTGGGGACCGAGCTCCAAATCCAGACACCCTAAGTCCTTCTGGGGTTCTCTCCCCTACAGTGCACTCGGACCTGAGATTCATGATGGAAACTTTCTCCAAGATGTTATCTAAGGGATTGGCCCAAACTGCCTCCCAAATTACCTCTGCTATTCAATTGGATCTTCAAAACTTAGGCTCCAGGATTGACGTCATTGAACAAAGGACTGATCAAACGATTGCAAAAGTGAATCAGAACATTTCCCGGATTCAGGACCTCCAGGACCAGTTGGAAACAGCGCTCTCCAAGATAGAAGACCTTGAAAATCGGTCCCAAAGGTACAATTTCCGTATCCGGGGGTTGCCTGAATCCATAACAGATGTTCAGGGGACGGTACGCTCTTTTATTAAGGAAATCACCACTAGCATCCCTGATCAAAGGTTGGAGCTAGACAGGGCCCACAGAGCCCTCCAGGCGCCCCGCTCAGATGGGCTGCCTGGGGATGTTATGGTCAAACCTCATTTTTTTGCTGTCAAAGAGGAGATTATGAAGCTCTCCAGAAATACATCTCATATGTCCTTCCAGGGCCACTCAATCCAGATTTTCTCGGACATCTCACCAGCCACTATTCAGAAGAGGAGATCTCTTAAGCCCCTGCTGGAGGTTCTGACACAGAAATCCATTAAGTACTGGTGGTCCTTTCCATTCCGCCTTTCTTTCTCCTTTAAAGGCAAGAATTATGGCTTTTCCTCATTTCATGATGGGCAGCACTTACTGGTAAAACTAAATCTCATTTCCTTGGAATTCCTCCCTCATTTCCAAATCAGCGGGTCCTTCCAAACGCCCTTCACCTCAGAGCCCAATAACCCCAGTTTGGCGTAATCAACATTCCAAGAGGTCCAAAGACTCACATCCCCCTTGACCTTTTTGCCTACTCCTCTGAGATCTAACTTTTGGTCTGAAAGGCCCTTCTTTAGCCATCAGGGCTTACATCTGACTTTTGTTCTGACTTTTGTTGTGACAATTTTTTCCTTTTTCAGCTCTTCTGTTTTGGGGTAGTTAATTACCTTTGTTAACATTATTCTTTTCACAGGTTAATTTGGCCCTTGGGGCACTGTTTGTGTCCTCGGGGGTGGATCCCATTCGCGGCTCGCTCCGGACTGTGGTCCTCCCTTCCCCGATACGTTGGTGCAGGGGGACTTTGAGGGGTCAGGATCGGGGTCTGGAGGGTGTCCGCAAATGGGCTTGTGGCCCCCGAGTATCCTCGACACGAGGGGATTCTCTCTAGCACCCCTCATTGACTGAATAGATCACTGTTTGGTCTAATATACCCTCGGGCTGTGGTTATTACTTTTCTGGGAAATGGTGGGTTGTTATTAATAGAATTGAGTCTGATTCCTAGAAGCCCCTCGGAGAGGGGAGTGGGCCACCCCTATGGGATGTGCCTCTTCTCCCCTCCGCTGGACGCTCCTTTATATAGGGGGGTCCCTGAGGGGCTTCCTCATTTAAACAACTGTTCTTCTTCTATGTGCTGCTATTATTTTGTTTTGTTTTAGTTTTAAGTTATGGGTTGCCTCAGGGACGGGGTGGTAAGCATGTTCCTCCCTCTGCTGTCGGGTCTTACCACATGGTTCTCCAAGAGCAGATGTGATGCTGCCGGTTGGGCAAACGTTACTTGGTTGGTCTCGGGACTGGGCTGCCGTCCTTCTGGCTACAGTCCCCAGACTCCTGAGGGGAGTGGTGGTTTTTAACCATTTACCCTCTCTTGTGCTTCTGTCTCTTCCTGTTCTCTTCTCCCTCTCTCCTTTTCTCCCTCTCCCTCCATTGCTTGTCTTCACTCAGGCACCGGGGTGGCACTTTTCTGAGAGACGCGGTGAGCTCCAGTTTTCCTCCAAGGAGAAACGCATAGTTATCGTTTTGGCATCTGTAGGGCCGGCCATCATTGACGTTTATGCTTTCCATGGTTTCTACTATGACACCCTCCACTAATTTACCAGGATTTTTAAAAGTAGCTTCTCATAATGTACAGGGACTCAACTCCCCCCTAAAATGTAGAAAGTACTTCCAATCAGCCCACTCGCAGCGCCTGGAGGTCCCCTTTCTTCAAGAAACCCATTTCCCTTCTCAATTCAACCCGACGTTTCTCCACGCAGGTTTCCCACAATTCAATTTTGCGAATGCTCCGGGTAAGACGAGAGGGGTTGGAATATTTTTTGCTAAAGGCCTCAGGTTTCTCACTCATAAGGAGATTCGGGATCCTGAGGGAAGGTATATTCTCCTGATAGGAGAGCTCAGAGGTAGCACCTATTCATTCCTCTCTTATTATGCCCCAAATACTGGACAGGTACAATTTTTTCAGGCAATGCTTGGCTCCCTTTGCCCCCACTTTGAGGGGACTCTGATTCTTGGAGGTGATTCTAATACTGCGTTTGACTTCATGTTAGACAAGTCCGGCCTGGTCCGGACTCGACTCCTCCAACCCTCAAAAAAGAGTCTGAAGATTGCCAAACTTCTAAATTCACTGGGTCTAGTAGATGCCTGGAGGGAGCTCAATCCTAACAAGAAGGACTATACGCATTATTCCCCCCCCATAAAACCCTAGCTAGGATTGACCATATTTTTGTGGGCGCCCTTTTTATCTCCTCGGTCTCTAACTCCTTCATAAAGGACTCCTCGCTCTCTGACCACTCGATGGTAGTCCTTCACTTTAGGTTCCAGGGGGTTATGGGTCCTAGACCCCAATGGAGAATGAAGGAATCCATTCTAAATAACCTAGTCCACTGCACTTTATTAGGGGAGGACCTTAAAGAGTATTTTAGCCTAAATTCGGGTAAAGAGGTCTCTCACATGACTCTTTGGGCTGCTCACAAAGCGGTTATCAGGGGCAGGATCATCCACCTATCTGCTAAACTTAAAAGAGAGAGAAAGAGCAATTTGGTCAAATTAGAGCTAGAATTTCATAAACTCTCTAAGACGCATAAGAAAAATCCGACCCCACAGTCCCGGGCTAAGCTAGAGGCAGGTAGGGCGGCCCTGAATTTAGCCTTGACCACCCAGGCACAGAAACAAGCACAATGGGCAAATGCCCAGTTCTACCTTCGAAAAGACCACATAGGCCCCAAATTAGCATCTAGACTTTCCCCGAAAACTCAGAACATTCTCTTTCCCTAAGGTGAGAGACCCTTTGGGGACCCTTACACAAAATCCTCACAAGATCATGGCCTCATTCCAGGGTTTTTATGCTAAGCTCTATAGGTCGGAGTTCCCAGGCTCCTCTTCCTTCCTGCCCAATCTGGATAACATCCCCCTACCTGGCTTGATCAGGGAACACAGTCTTGCTTTAGAGGCACCAATTTCGGAGACAGAGGTCCTTGACGTAATTAAACATCTTAAAGGGGGCTCTGCTCTTGGTCCTGATGGATTGTTGACAGGATATTATAAGCAATTTGGGTCTATCCTAGCCCCCTATTTAGCTAACTTCTTCAACTCCCTACAAGAGGGAACTTTAGTTAGTTTGGATCTTAACTCGGCCAATATCTCGGTTATCCCAAAGCCAGACAAGGACCTCTCAGATGTCTCTAACTATAGGCCTATCTCCTTAATCAACAATGACCTCAAGATCTTAACTAAAATCCTGGCTAACAGACTAGCTGCTTTTATAGGAGAATATATACATAAGGATCAGGTCGGTTTTATCTGAAGACAGGGGCCGGACCAGATTCGCAGAGCTGTGGACCTTATCTCTCTTCTAAAATCTGGGTGGGATGGGGGCCCCCCTCAGGAAGGTTTCGTACTTTCAGTTGACCTTCAGAAGGCGTTTGACACAGTAGAATGGCCCTATCTTTTTGAGATCCTCGGCCGTTGGGGTTTTGGCCCTCGTTTCAGACAGACCCTTAAAGCTTTATATTCCAACCCTAGAGCGATTAGATTGCAAAACTTTCTCTCTGACCCATTTAATATCCACAGGGGTACCAGACAGGGGTGCCTGCTAACCCCCCCTGATCTTTGCAATCGCCATGGAAACCCTGGCAATAGCAAAAAGGGAGCCTCCAGACATCAAGGGGGTGAGTTGTGGCCCACAAACCCATAAATGCGCCCTTTTTGCAGATGACCTTCTGTTATTTATTACCTCCCCTCTTGTCTCTGTCCCGAACATCCTTAAGCTCCTGCGGGACTTTGGTGAAGCCTCGGGTCTAAAGGTCAATATGACTAAATCAATGTAAATGTAAATGTTCCTGAGACAATAGTTCAACTTCTTAAGGACCGTTTCCAGGTGCCCTGGAGTCCTGTCCACATTCCTTACTTGGGTATTAAACTTTCAGCTAGTGTTGACCAGTTATACTCTATCAATTACCCCCCTTATTTAAGCAACTTATAGACGATTTGGCCTGCTGGGGGAAGATGAACCTCACCTGGCTGGGCAGAGTAAATGCGGTCAAAATGACCCTCTTACCAAGGATTTTATACTTATTTCGGGCCCTTCCCATCCCAATTACAAAACCACAACTCCTCAAACTCCAATCAATAATTAAAAAGTTTATTTGGGGAAGTAAGGGGTTCCGGTGTCCAGCTGAGGTCCTCTGGAGACGTTGTAACCAAGGGGGCCTGGGGCTCCCAAATCTCTGGAGGTATTATCAAGCCGCCCAACTGGCACAATTCTCTATTATTTACACACAGACCAACAGGCCAGACTGGGTGGCAATAGAGAGACAAGCAACCCCTCTTAATACTCTGGACTACCTGGTGTGGGCTAAACCCAAGTCTAGACCTTCAATTTTGTCCCCAATGCTCTCCCACTCAATAGCCCTCTGTGACCACCTATTTAACACCACAAAGTTGGCATCCGTCGTCCGTCCCTTAGAGCATGTCTTTAACAATCCCTGGTTCCCAGAGGGTCAAGATATCAGGGCGTTTAGCTGGTGGACCAATGAAGGCCTCTACAGAATAGGACATTTTCTCTCCTCGTCCGGTCCCATCTCCCTTGAGCATTGTTCTAATAAATTAGATATGCCCCCATCGGAAAGGTTCCGCTTTCACCAGATTCACCACTTCATAGCTTCGATTTGGAGGTCTACTCTAGCCTCGGGAGAACTCACCCCGTACGAAAGGTGGTGATAGCTCTGCTCAGAAAGGGGGAATTTCGACCATCTACGCGTCACTTATTGATCATCCCGAGAAACCCCCTTATTCCAAAAGTTGGGAGGGGGACTTGGGCCTGAGTTGGAATGAAGACATGTGGTTTTCCCACTTTTTGAAATCCTTCAAGGGTATAGTGAATATATCTCTGATGGAAGCGAGTGTGAAGGTGATCTCTCGGTGGTATTTGGTCCCTACCCGACTCACGCCATGTTCCCGAACTCCTCCCCAATGTGCTTCAGGGGTTGCCATCTCTTGGGCTCCTACCTTCACACCTGGTGGGAATGCCCTAAGATCAGGGGTTTCTGGAATAGAATCTTCTCCTTACTACGGATGGTTACAAGCCACCCTATACCTCAATGTCCGCTGGTAGCGTTATTAAATCATAGACCAGTGGGCCTGTCTAAGTCCCTCTACAAATTAACTCACTTTATCCTTCTGGGAGCTAAGCTCCCTCTGGCGAGAGCCTGGGAAAAACCCTATGTTTCCTTCAACGCAGCTAAGAGAAAGATCAATTGGATCATGTCCCAAGAAAAAATTGCTAATATTCTCCTTGACTCTTCTACCAAATTTGATATAGTTTGGGATCCCTGGCAGACATACCTCAATCGGGTCCCTTGACGCGGTCTCTTGACTCTTGTGATTGTATCCCCCTGGTGCCTTCTTTCTAATCCATCCCTAGAACTCCCAACTTCCTTTCCTCTCTTTCCCTTTCCTCCTTTCACTCCTGCCTCCCCCTCTTCCTGCTTTCTTTGTTTCCCTTCTTTATCTGTATTATGGTTCTTAACAGTGATAGGCCGTATGTCATTGTTTTTAAGGGATATACCTTGCCCTGTATTGCTTCTGGGTAATCACATTGTACCTTTGCTGACTGCATTTTAGTTGCTTAATTAGCTGGACACTCCGGCTCATCCATGGCCCTGGCTCAGACGCAGCTTGCTTCCTCATGGGGCGCTGGGCTAGGGAATGGATTTGTGCCGTTGGTGTCACTCTCAATTTGCTATTTTTGGTCTGGGACACTCATGCACTTTTGTCAATGCCGTTTGATTGTAATTTTGTAATTACCCAGGGTAAGGCCTTCCCTTACCTTCTGTCTGTTCACGCAACTGTATTTGTTAAATAACAATAAAACTTCTTTAAACAAAAACTGACCACAGGAGAGCACATCGTAGTCAGTTCTCTAGCTGTGCTTAGGAACTCAGCCTGCTCTCCTCTAATAATCTGACTTGTTCTGACTTTCTCCTCCGCTGCAGTCATTTAATGGAGAGCTTAACCACTTCCACACTGCGTACCGTATATTTATGGTGGCAGTGTGGATGCATCCCGTGAATCGTCGTAAATAAACGTCAATTTGCGGAGTGGCAGCTAGGGGGCGCGTGCCGCTGGCGGCACGCGCGCCCGCCGTACTCCAGGGGAGGACCCGATGAGCTGCCAGATGAGCGATAAGCTGCCAGAGCCAAAGAGTGGGGAACCATCAATGTAAACACAGCGGTTCCCGCTCTGTCAGTGCGGGCATAGGAGATCTACTGATCCCTGTCACTGGAATCTGTTAGATTTCTTTTGCCCAAGGTAGCCCAGCCCCCCCACAGTTAGAACAAGCCTAGGGAACACTGTTAACCCCTTGATCTCCCCCCACCAGGTTAACCCCTTCACTGCCGATGGCATTTACACAGTAATCAGTGCATTTTTATAGCACTAATCACTGTATAAATGCTAATGGTCCCAAAACAGTGTCAAAATGGTTCGACATGTCCGCCGCAATATCGCAGTACTGCTAAAAATCGCAGATCGCCACCATTACTAATAAAAAACAATGAAAAAAAAGTTTTTTTTATATATTTTTTTGGAATTGTATTTTAGCAAAAAGTAAGTAAAACTGTTTTGTTTGCAAAATTATCGCTCTTTTTTTGTTTATAGGGGCAATCAGAAATGACACAGAGGTGATCAAATACCACCAAAAGAAAGCTCTATTTGTGGGGAAAAAAGGACGCAAATTTCGTTTGGGTACAACGCCGCACGACTGTGCAATTGTAAGCTAAAGCGACGCAGTGCCGAATCGCAAAAAGTGCTCTGGTCCTACAGGGAGAAATCCTTCCGGGGCTGAAGTGGTTAAAGGGGTTGTCAAGGCTTGTGGCAAAAAAAAAAACACCTGCAAGAGAAAGGCATAATGAGCTAGCCCATTATGAAATGCTTACCTTAGATCGACACCGTTGCAGCGGCCCCCGAGCACCGCTGTGACCGGCGTCATGTTGTGTCTGTCGTTTTCCAGGATCCCAGTCGGACTCCAGCGATGTGATTGGCAGGAGCCGTGCTGACGGCATTCCCGCGCATGCGCACAGGAGCCGTCATTTACGGCAAACTTGGTGAAGAAATGGCCCAGTCGGGCCGTTGCTTCACTGCGCATGTGCCGATGACATACATGCAGATACAGGGAATATCTCCTAAATGGCGCAAGTTTAGGAGATATGCCAGGGATCTACAGGTAAGCCTTATTATAGGCTTACCTGTAGTTTAAAGTGGTTGTCATGACTTGAGAACCACTTTAATGTGCTGCTGCTTCTCCTCCCCCAGCTCTTATGCAGCTAAGGACAGAAGGAATGTGATCACTTATAAAAAAGGGGAAAAAAAGTTATTTATAATGTTTTTATATCTATAAAAAAAGTTTTGCCTTTTATTTCAGTTTTTAACTAAATGGGCTGTTTTACAAGATGATTGTTTACAATCACTTTAAGCTCTGTACCAACATCATAATATTATCGCACAGGGGTCTTCAAACTAGGGCTTATAAGGCTCTGATGGGTCCCTAATATAAGAGAGAACTCTGATGGGTACTCCCGGACTCAGATGCAAGGAGGACTTTGATGGGGACTCTGATGTAAAGGGGGACTCTGTTCGGCTCAAGTTTATTTCAAATTGCTTTACTTTGTTTTACTAAAGTTTTTTTCTGTTGTTCATTTATTTAAATTTGATTTGTTCATTTATAAAACAGATTTATTTTTTTCAGCCCACAAATATTTGTAAAATATACATTGTGAACCTCATACTGAAACCTTTGGAGACCTCTGTTATATCACAAAGAGCAAAGAGAGGATAGTGGAATTTCTAAGTACCATAAGAAAATAAATCACTGTAGAATTTATCATATATATTTTCATTTTAAAAACACATATATAATTGGAAAAAGAACACACCACAATACAGATTGTTTTGAAACATTTCGATCCTAATGAGCCTCCTGACTTCCACCCATTTTTGTACAATTTCTTTGTACTTTTTGAGAACACTACCAATTAACTTATGCCAGTTTTAGATGTAACATATGTAAAAAAGCACACAAGAGGGCACAAATGCCTAGTGCATTACCCCAAGATTTATTATTACAATAAACAAAAAGCCAAATCAATACTCACAAAGGAAGAAAGTTTCAAGCATTGTATCATATTAGATTGGGATCCAACATGGCAACAAGTGACCCGACTGGTATTCTACAGTGTCTGCAATCTGACATGTTTCGGAGACGTTCCCCCTTCTTTACAGCGGTGGCCGACAAATAATTCCCTCCTTATATACAAAGGCACTCTATACTGTAGCTCCAACCCGCACATGGGAGGGCTGTCGCAGCATCAGACGGAGTCAAAGATTACCATCCACAAGTCCAAATTGGATATTAAAAAGAAAAAAGCAAAAAACGATTGGATGGCGTGTGTTCCAGCGTCCATTTGCTGCTATGTAATTAACTATATAATAATATATAGTTTGCACATGAATTTATTTGGGCACACATTTAGTATATACCTTTATAATTCAGGGTGGGCCATTTATATGGATACACCTTAATAAAATGGGAATGGTTGGTGATACTAACTTCTTGTTTGTGGCACATTAGTATATGTGAGGGGGGAAACTTTTCAAGATGCGTGGTGACCATGGCGGCCATTTTGAAGTCGACCATTTTGAATCCAACTTTTGTTTTTTCAATAGGAAGAGGGTCGTGTGACACATCAAACTTATTGGGAATTTCACAAGAAAAACAATGGTGTGCTTGGTTTTAACGTAACTTTATTCTTTCATGAGTTACTTACAAGTTTTTGACCACTTATAAAATGTGTTCAATGTGCTGCCCATTGTGTTGGATTGTCAATGCAACCCTCTTCGCCCACTCTTCACACAATGATAGCAACACCGCAGGAGAAATGCTAGCACAGGCTTCCAGTATCCGTAGTTTCTGTATTCAGTATCCGTAGGGCGGGGCTGAAAACGTCATACGTCATTTCCGGTCTTAGTGCCATGGACCGCAGAGGACACGGCGGATATCCTATTCAACAAGTGACTGTTATCTTGCTGACATGTAAGTGTTTATTAAATTTTTTCAATAAATACCAAACAATATTGCGCAAGAAATTGTTTCTGCTTACATGGTATTTCTGTGGAGAGCATAACAAAGGAAGTGGAGATTCAGACGTTTTACCTGTACCTGCATATCCCCACACAATCCTAGTGGAATATAATCACCCAGGAGATACTACTAAGCGTGTACCCCTTCAGTGGGGAGCGCTCTCTAGTGAGTGATCTCACGTTTGTAGTGCAGGAGATGGAACGTCGGATGCACTAGAGAAATTGATATCACAGTAAAGTGCACCTTGTGGGATACCAATTAACAGGGATAGAACTTGAAGATATCCTCTTGGCACCAAATATTGCACTTTAATCACAGCAACAGGAGATTGCTATTTTGCACGATAGAGACTGTTTTTTCACTGTTTTTCCCTGGCACAATAGACTTTTTTTATCTTGGCACAATATAGTTATATGAACTGTATACTGCACGTTTTTGCACTTTAACCTAATATTAGACATTTCCTTTTTTGCACGTCATTCTGCATATATTATTTTGCATATAAATTGCACATGTATTCTCGCATATAGGTTGTATATTTTATTTAATTTATTTGCTTTGGAACTCAATACTTGGATTCTCTTTTTTATTATTGTCATTTTTATTTTTTTCTACTTTACATTAACAGTTTACATTTCAACACCTTTTAGCACTATTTTTAGTTTCATTGTATAACGGAGACACACATATTTTTCCTCATATTTTTCCTCATCTGTTATTCATTTCTTTCATCCCATGTTTTTTATTTTTATTTTTATATTTTATATCTATATTTATTTTGTTTTTTCTAGCCGCTTCACAAAGGCCTACCTACCCTTATGAATAGAGGAGACTTGATAGAAATTCAGTCTCTCATTGTTTTTAATTCAATCTATTTTTGCTCACCAGCTCTCTGGAAATTTTCTGTCCAGGATAATCTCAGTAGTAATCAGCTTCACCCCAACTGAGCAGCGCCAATTCCACCTCTAATTTTGTGATATTATTGAACTACACAACTGTGGAGTTTCTGGTGGCGGCAGCAGCTCATAGAGATAAAATTCTGATCTGTTTTGCACAGAACATTCAACATATACATTCTAAGACCCAATTGGCTGCAAGTTTTTAGTCCTGATTGGCCGGGAGGAGAAGTGACTGCCAGAACTTGGGAAGAGACGCAGGGATGAACACGCGACCTGGATGGGGTAAGTGCAGGGCGAGTGATGCAGCAATCAAGTGATGGGGGAGGAAATGGCGAATGAGCGCCGAGAGTGAGGGTGACTGGTTGGTCGGCTGGCTGGGGGGCCACAAGAAAATTGAGCACCAGCCGCCACTGGGTTTACATAAGAGAGAAAGCAGAGTATGTGGTATGTTAGCAGTGGTCTAGCTATAGACATTTATAAGGCCACTTCACTCAAAACTGCTATTTTTGTTTTTGGTTCCAGATCCAGATGTGCTGCAGCTATCTTTCCTTGTTTGATTGTTAATCGGTATATTTAATGGTGTTGCATACAATTTCTTTATTTATTATACTATGAACAAAACATTTTAGGTTTGTCATTGTTTTCTGTCCAAGACTAGAGTTGAGCGAACCCGGACTGTAAAGTTCCGGTCCGTACCGAACTTTGGGGTGTCCAGGACCCGGACCCGGACTTTTCAAAAAAAGTCCGGGTTCGGGTCCGGTGTTCTGGTAATTTTAATGAAAAATCTTAAAAATGCTGACCTGTGGGGTTTCAAGCCATGCCTGGCCTTGAAATGTCAGGCCCAAGCGAGTTGAGATCAGAACCTGTCTTTTGTTACTGTTTGGATTTTACAAAACAAGTATCATATTATTTATTTCTTTAACATACGTTGTGGTAATTTATATGGCTAATTGTTAGTTTGTTCCTTTCTATCGACGTCGTGTAGACCTAGACCTTGGTTTTTGTTTTTATCGTCAAAACTCACTTCACCGGAATATTTACAGATATCGATCTGGTGACGATTGTATGGTGTATGAGACGAAAGAGAGAATACATTT
>BLSH010514232.1:589334-618242 GCA_018402905.1 Glandirana rugosa
GGGGGTACACGGGACTACACGGGGGTACACGGTACTAAATGGGGGTACACGGGACTACATGGGGGTACACGGGACTACATGGGGGTACACGGGGCTACATGGGGGTACACCGGGCATGGGGGTACATCAGGGCACATGGGGGTAAATCATGGCACATGGGGGCACATCAGGGCACATGGGGGTACATCAGGGCACATGGGGTACATCAGGGCACATTAGGGCACATGGGGGCACATCAGGGCACATGGGGGTAAATTAGGGCGCATGGGGGTACATCAGGGCACATGGGGGTACATCAGGGCACATGTGGGTACATCAGGGAACATGGGGATAAATCAGGGCACATGGGGGCACATCAGGGCACATGGGGGCACATGGGGGTACATTAGGGCAAAGTGTTACCAGTCTAGTAGCGCGGGAAGCGGCTGTGTAGTTCTCATTCATGTGTCACGCTGCTCCCTGGCAGCCCCACCCCCTCCTCTCTCCTTGTCCATCCCAGGTGATGTCACAAGCCAATTGGAATGGACGAGGAGAGAGGAGGGGGTGGGGCCACCAGGGAGCAGCGTGACATGAATGAGAACTTCATACACAGCCGCTCCCTGCGCTTCTCTGCAGTTGAATCCCCGATCTACCCGTCAGGCGTCAGCTGACTGACGGTGATTAACGGGTAGATCGCGGGGACCCCTGTGAGAACGAGGCCGGCCCACTGAGCCATCGGCCCACCGGGAAACTCCCGGTAGTCCCGATGGCCAGTACAGGCCTGCTATCAAATGTCTCTGTGCTGAATGGAGCAGCTTGCTGAAAAATCTTATCCAAACCATACCTCTCAACTTTTGGAAATGGGAATGAAGGACACCAATTAGCAAACGTATGTAGGCATAAGACACACTCTCTGCCATGCCCCTTACAGGAGAATTATACAAAAAAAAATTGTGTTTTTTTACTACTACTATTCCTTTATACTGGATTTTGAAATTTACAAGTGCAGACATTTAGAATTTGGATGAAAGGTTTAGCACTGTGAAACATTTTTTGAATGTTAAATAGTGCATTTCATATACAACAATATAGATCTGACCAAAATGAGGGACAAATGTGGAGAAAAGAGGGACAGAGGGACTTTGTTCCAAATCATGGGCAGTCCCTTGAAAAAAGGGACAGTTGGGAGCTATGCAACACTTCCAGGTATATCAGTGACCTGGGGCCCCATCCTCACTGCAATGCACAGTAGGTATGTAGGGGTCTGTAAATGGAACTACAGAGTGCAGCAGGAGATCAGGCATCGGACACTAAGAAGTGTGCCAGATACTAAAGATTCTTTGCAAGCTCTTTTCTACAATGCATTAAATATTAATAGTTTTTTTTTTGTACAGGGACCATTCATTTCTACTTTTAAAATAGTCGTTTGGAGATGATTGTTTGCTAAAACTACAGGCTTGCCATAATCACTTTTTAAAATCTCCATTTAGGCTGTATAGAAAATACTTTCTAAGCTGTCATTGTTTAGTGAATCATTTCATCAGTGCAACTGACAACACTGAGGTGTAATTTCATACTTTCAAGTATTGATTTTCAGCATCCGTGCTCTCTGAAAACACAGATAAGTTGCATCCAGTTGTAAAACGGCTCCCATGTGGCTGATTTCATTAGTTCCAGTTGTATGTATGAGCGCAGTGGGAAAACCTCATTACCAGAAATAAACGCTATACGGTATGATATGCTGTTTAGTTAGTTGCACTGTGGTAGTGTCCACGCACAGAACTGCAGGTCAGCAGCATCACAGCACCATCCTGGTTCCCAGCTAGCAATGCCTTTGCTTTTTTTTCTCTAATCCCCATGATTTGTTTGACATCGATGACACAAAGTTTGTACAAACATAAATGTAAAATGTATCAACATAAAAGAGACATGAAAAGCTGGTTACCAGCCAGTCTAGTACTCAAAGACTTCCACGTACATATGTGAAAAAGGAATGTTGTTACTTCAATACTATGGAATTTTTTTCAGCGAGCAAATAATTTTAGCTATTAAAATGGTATTGAATCCAAAAACATACATTTTATATACTGCAGCTCACCAGTCTCTAAAAAATGTAATGACTATATTGTAAAGGCATACCCAGATACAAAGCACCACTCCGAACCTCTGCCCCCTCATAGTCACCAACCATTCAGGTGCTGGTTCCTTGCAGCACGTCTTGGCTCAAACAAGGAATATTGAAAGATAAGAGTTACAATCTATTGTAAATACATCTTGGTTAGAGTTGAGCGGACACCTGGATGTTCGGGTTCGTCTGGTTCGGCCGAACTTCGCGGAAAAGTTTGGGTTCGGTACCAAAATTGACCACGGACCCCGAACCCCATTGAAGGCGCTCAGAGCGCCTGTGCTTTTGTTTATAGCGGTGATCAGAAATGACGCAGCGGTGATCAAATACCACCAAAAGAAAGCTCTATTTGTGGGAAAAAAAGGACGCAAATTTTGTTTTGGTACAGCGTCGCACAACCGCGCAATTGTCAGTTAAAGCGACGCAGCGCCAAATCGCAAAAAGGGCTCTGGTCCTAAAGTGTGAAATCCTTCCAGGGCTAAAGTGGTTAAGACAATCATATGCAGACATCAAGAGGCAATACAGAATACGAATACCACTGAGTGGACAAGGTAGGGGGACCAACTGGTGATTATGACGCATTTCCCAACATGTTTCGATATCACGTAGTGTATTCTATCTTCCTCAGAGGAATACTGTATTGCCAACAATATTATTTCCAAATTGGATTGAATATTCTTAAACTTGAACAGAATTCTCCAGGTCCTCCCCACTACAAGTATAGAACCTTGCTCCTAGGTAGCCCAAATCTGCAGGCATACATGAGTGTTCACAAGGACCGGATAAACAATATGGGGAAAGGAACTCCTTATCTTGCACTAGGGGGTGTATGCAGGTGGAATAACCAAGCCTGGGGAGCCGTCCAAGTGCCAAAGCGTCATTACTATGCGATCATTACATGGAGTTCCTGTAAGTAGATCTTTTTATGCGCAATAAAGCAGCTTATTCATACAGTATACACTATGAGTATTCCTCTGTTTTTCTGAGTTATAAAGGATTGATGCACTTTGGGATTACTCTTCCGTTCATCTACTCCAGTGTATGGCCAGGAACCACCTTCACCAGCACTCAGCCTATTTGACCTTCTGACTGCAAAGCAGTAGGTCCATTATCTCTGGTGAGTGGGGACACGAGAGGGGTCCTGGCACTTGGCACTTATTTGCACCTTTTGCACAAGTTATATGAAGCACTGAAGAGCACCTTTGTCACCTTATCACTTTTACTAAAAGAACGGCTTGAGTTCATGCAACATTTATCTGTGGACATTTCATGGACAGTTTTTGCACATTTATTGTTTGATTTGCACAGGGTTGGCGCTGGAGATTGTTTTTGAATAAACATTGTGAATGATGTTCTTATAGGAGAAGATACTCAATCATTGCATAATGTCTTGTGTAAGTCAGAATGTTGCTCCTGGTGGTCTCTAGTGTTGCTTGTGGCAGCACAAACACGTTCTGCGTGACAACATACTTTTTTAAATAAAACATATTATTTCAAATAAACCAAACAATAAACAACATCAGAATGAGGATACAACTGCTGCATAAAGGTGAAGGGCTGGTCAAAGGTCCCCTCTGTTGTATTGTACTGAAAAGTTAGAATCTATTGTAAAAACACATTTATTATTGTAAAAGATGTGATTTTTGGGTAAAATGCATTCAATAAAAACGTGTTTGTTTTTAATTATTTTCAGCATGGCCCAATATTAATTATTATATTTAAATGTGTTTCAAATTATTAGGAAATCTTGTGTGACTCAGCAAGCTGCACCATTAATATGCACTACAAAATGTTCTATAAACATTGTGTGTGGAAGAATGATAACATGGAACATGAGAATGATAAGCTCTTATTCTTTTGCTTAGCTAAGCATACCATTTTTCTGGATGATAAGGCTAGCTTGCAGCACCACAGACTAAAAATCCCAGAGTACTGAAGTCCTAAATATTTAATGAAAACCTTCTGCATTTCACACATTTTAAGGATGTGTGTGTATATATATATATATATATATATATATATATATATATATATATATATATATATATATATATATATAATATGCACTTTTTTTCTATAAATTATATCTTCAGTGAAGTAAAATTTATATTTTTTCTGATACTCCATATCTGGAAAAACTGAGTTTTGTTTAACAGGAATCTGGCAGTAGATCAGGTGTTGCGATTTATATTTATGTAAGAACAGTAAGAGCTGTTGAGATAGGATATCAATCACACATGGCCTGCATTGTTTTTAGTGATTCAGCTGACTTGAGAACTTACATTGTTAGGAGGAGCAGTAAAGTTTCCCTATTCAGTAGCAATGCAAAGCAGAAAATGTAGCCTGGGTATGAGCAAATGTTCACTTCCCTCCGCCTCTCACAATCCAATGTTTAGTGCCTACATGTCATATTACTAGGCCTGAGTGCTGCCATATAGAGGCAGGGGTTGTTCTGTGCTATATTACATACCAACTATTCAAAAAGTCAGAATTAGCATATAATCCTTAATATTAATGAGTTAAATTGGGAGATTCCAATGAAATTTTGCAATTTCAGGGAAATGCATTACAGTAAATAGGAAAGGGGAAAATAAGGCATTTTTGTCATTACATAGATCAGGAGGATTACAGAGACTGCTTTTAAAGAATATGTTACCTCAGCATTTTATATACCTGATATGTGCCTGTCGTACCATGTACTTGTGTTAAAAAGTATCCTGTTCTTTTTGTATTTCTTCCTTTGTGTGCAATCTCTGGCGTTCCTGCCAGTACCCCTGCTTTCCTATTTCAAACTGAAGACCCTAGTTATGAAAACACATCCATCTCAGTGTGATCAATTTCTTGTGGTCAGTTTTCTTCTCATTTACTGGAAAGAGAGTGCATTGCTGTTTTTCCTTCTCACCTCTCTGAACAGAACTGAATGGATTGCTTTACAAGGTGAGGGTTCACATATACTGTACTTTAACTATCCTGGACCCTTTCTTGTGCCAAAAAAATGGCCTCGTTTAATTATTTTATTTGCATTTTTTTCCTTTTATTTACAGAAAAAAGTACATTGTTAAAAGAAGTAAAGCAAAAATAATTAAAAAAAAAATTTACAAAGAACACTTAAAAAAACGATGTATACTACCCAAATGGACCCTTAAAAAACTTGTATACTAAACCATATCTGTAAAACAGAGTGATTATATTTACATTTGTGGTAGCCTGTGTGTTGAAAAGTAGCTATTAAAAGTAATCAATCCTTTGAGTGTGGTGAATACCTATTTCCCCTGCTACAGGGGTTTCCTCCTGCCAGCTCATATATACTGTAGCTTTATATAAACCAACAGGAGACATACATAGACCGGGAAGCAGTGAATAGTGTTTTATTACATAGGCTGCCAAAAAGGAAAGTATATTCACGCTACGTTTATAGGTATAGTTTGCATATAAGTGGCCCTTTGCTGATCATATCACTTTAAACAAAATTCTACTGACACCAGATTGGGTAACTTTGTGGTGGAAACAATCATGTGCAAAAAAGCATGGAAAATAACTCCTAAAGCAAGAATACCAGCTAGCTGGTAACATTTGGAGGCTGTGATATCTACCATAAGGACATTATGCAATACTGAGACATGCTGCCTAAACATTTGAGACACCACCGTAGTAAACTTGGAGCACAGAGAGAAAGAGCAAACACCAAGGCTAAATCAATGACAGACAGGCCATTTAATGTGGGGTCTGGTACACAACAGAACAGGAAAGACCGTAACACCAGGTACAAATACAGTAATTCACAAAATACAGGTCCAGGGGTGGCCCCTGGTAATTCAGCGCCACTAGTAATCCAACTGTGTGTCTGCGGAACAGCTATAAATGCTACAGAAAGCCTGGAACAATACATGTCCCAGCAACTCCAGTAAACAGTAGCTTGCAGCAGCTACGGGACTCAGAGTCAAAACAGTCATAGAATTCAAATAACAGCATACAGCAGATACAGAAATACAGGCCCCAGCAGTTCCAGTGGTCAAATAGCAGCATACAGCTGACACTGCACTACAAGTCTCAGCAATCCCAGTGTCCATTTAGCAGCATATAGCAGTTATGGGACTTCAGATCTAACAAAGTATTCATGGTGACCGCAGATGCTAGGCAGTCCACCCAGATGCCATCCTCCGTGCAGTTGCCAGATGAACCCAAGTGCTGTCCTTCTTCTAATGAGACCCTGCAGCAGGGAGATTGTTCATGTTTGTCTCTGGAGCAAACTTTTTTTTTATCATAAAAAGGGGCCCAGACATAAGGACTGGGCCAAATAGCCGGTGTCAGGGTATATGTCAATATGCTAAATACAGGTTGATAGAAGAAAAGCCTCCAAACCCCCATGAACCCCAGACCCCGATGGGCACAGAAATTAATTTATTTGCCATGCAGATTAGCTGACTGATTTACAAACAGGCTAGTTCTTCATTTAACATATGTTTTCTAGAAGTTACTTATTAACTTTAAAGTGATTGTAAAGTCTTGTTTTTTTTCCTATAAAAATAACAAACATGTGATACTTACCTGCTATGTTGCAGTGGATTTGCACAGAGCAGCCCAGATCCTACTCTCCTCTGGTCTCTCTTCTGTGATCCTGGCCCCTTCCTCCTGTTCAGTGCCACCACAGCAAGCAGCTTGCTATGGTAGCACCCGAGCCGAGTCACAACTCCCTGTGTCCATTCAGACACGAAGCCTGAGCCAGCCCCGTCCCTCTCTCTCATGATTGGCTAGCTGACTTTGATTGACAGCAGCAACAGCCAATGGTGCTGCTGCTGTGTCTCAGCTAGTCAGGGAGGGAGAATCTCAATGGCTGAGAGACTCAAGGACATCGTTGGACAGAGAGGGACCTCAAGTAAGTGTTAGTGGGGCTGCTGCACACAGAAGGCTTTTTATCTTAATATAAGGGGACAAGTCTGGCGCTGGCAATGGGAACTGGTAAAAGTTTGTTTAACAGTCTTGTAAGATACACAGTTTGTGGTATGGAGTGTAGCAGCTGATAAGATCCTTTACAAAAAACTAAACAAGTCCACAGCAATGGCTAGCCTCCAACTGGGGGGAAAATAAGCTGCTTCCCATGCATGTAAGACAAAAAGGGAGAAAAAGAGGCGCCTCTAAGGCTTCATGCACATGGGAAGCTTTTTCAACCTCCCCTGAACGATTTTTTTGACAGCTAGAAGCCGGCGTCTAAAACACCTTTTTTTTTTTATTAAATAGAAACACCTGTAAACAAAATGGTTGTAGACATGAGTTACCGTGTTTAGGAGCATTTAGCAGCGTTTACAAGCTGTTTGGAAACGACCTTAAACGACCCTATGTACATGTACTGATAAGATAACATTAAATAAGTTCAGGGGCAGTTGGAAAAAACGTCCAAATACCCCTGAACTTCCGTTCAGGGGCATTTGGGCATTGGAATGCGTCCATTTATCAGCCTAAGTGTGCATGAGGCCTAAATTTAGAATTTAGACTGCTAAAAATTATTTTATTGCACGCACAAGGAATAAAACTCACATTTGCCAAAGTACAAGCAGGCACTGCAACATAAGCCATCACATGTGTTGGGGGTTTTGTACGGCATCCATGAAAGTGCATCTACTATCTCCCTCTCTATCTCCGGCCGGCTGTATGGAGTGGGAGTATGATGGAAGTGAGAATGAGGGCTGGACTGCACTGTGGGACACAGGGGCCCCCCGTGACGTCAGAGGTCCGCTTAATGCATAGAATGCATTAAGATAAAAAACCTTCTACCTTTACAACCCCTTTAAACTCTAATAATACTGATCTACATTATAACATTATTTTATGTTTTAATAATTTTTCCAGTTATGAAATTCCAAAAATAAAAATTAACTGAGAATTGTAGAAACAAAATTTTTCTATGCATGGATTGTTGTAACTTCTTTTAAATGGGAAAGTCAACAAAATATGTTATATTTTTTACTAATCGAGATGCACATTTAGACATTTAATTTGAAATGCTAGACTTTCCACCACTTTTCTTCCTAATAGGTCCCTTCTCACCTTTCAGTCCTGGTGTGTTGTATTGCCACATGCAGAATAAAGCCTAACTGCAGCCAAAATTAAAAAAAACAGAAAAATCAGCACAAGGGACATAAATAGGGTGCTTTCTTTGTGCTAATTCTTCTTCTTTTAGATCAAATCTTCCTCTGTCCCTATTTTGGCTGCACCTGCATCATACTATAGCAGGCCATTCATTTATTTTACCTTCCAACACACCAGAACCAACAAAAAAAGTACCTGCTCCTTTTTTCTCACACCATTCATCACAGTACACAGTAGTTTGTTACTGTGTGTTGCATTGTGGTGCACTTCAAAGCATCAACCTTTCTACAACTGTAATCTTACACAGGAGCAACTGCATTTTGACAGCTGCTCCTGCTATGTTATGTGCAACAATTAACAGCTGTCATTTTGACAGTCACTCCTGATATCTGATACACAGCAATTCCTGGCTGTCATGCTGATGGCCAGTAATTGCCAATAATAGAGGTGGGGGGAGCAGGGGCAGAGGAGCTAAATGTAGGGGGTAGTGCTCAAAAACGTTGTTGAAGTTTTTTTGGGATGTATCTCCTGTGTTCAAAATTCTAAATAGGTTAAAATCTCAAAACCATCTAGTGGCAACCTGATAAAATTGATATATGAGAACTGTTGATGCTGGAAGTGCATGATCAGAGGCCATGATCCTTATCTTTAATTAATTAGTCAATGAGTCATAACTTGAAGCAATGCATATCAGGTGTTGAATTTTTCATTAAATAAATGAATCGTGTTAGTAACAATTCTATTTTTTATATTTTCTCAATTTTTAACATACCTCCATCAGAAATTCTCATGTAGGCAAATTCACCACATTTTCTTGGACACAATGTGAAAAATACAGTATCTACATGCACACAGAAATATTTATGCATTTTAGTGGAAATTAGCATTTAGTGAAATAAGTCACATATTTTTAGGACATGCACTATGCTCTCAACAATCCAAACCTTCCTGGGGTGCAACAAACTAAGGTAATACCGACACTAAATACAAAACTAAATCCACTAATGCATTTGTGAAAGCTAATCCCATCTATTTTTTTTTTTTTTTTTGGTAAGAGGAGGCAAGTTAGCATTTCTGTCAGCTTTATATTTTTGTCAGTGACTCCACGGGGAGATTTTCCCTCACCTCCTGTCACTGTAATCCTAGGCAAAGAGTTGTCCACTGGGGTAGGGAGAGTGGGTTTAGAGCACTTTTGTTGAAAGTGCATTTATACTTTAAGTCATGCACATTTTTTGGAATACCTTTTAGGTGTCTGAAAACTTATTTTCCAGCAATATATTACAAATAAATAGCATTTAAGTATTACGCCATGGAAAAGTGACAAATCTTGATATCCTTCCCATTTGTTGATTATTCAACCAAAAAGAATTCAAATAAAATACCTCAAAAATACCTTTGTGTAAGCGCAAGCAAAGTACCACTAAATAACTGTTATAATATGTTATGTTCCCCTTTTTGTTATGTTTTGCAAAGTTTTGATGACGCCATGTAATATGTTGGGTTCATTTAATATTTTCTTTACTGTTTTTGGGTTTTTGTCAATTGTAATTTCTTTCAGGGCATGGTGGGCTGGTGGGAGTGGTCTCACATTTTTGGAGCAGGGAAACCCTTTTAGAACCCATATCAAAATATAATTTCGGTTTAAAGATGATCTGATCTTTGTTGTGGATGATCAAATTGAGGATCTGGATATCTTTTTGTCCTATTCAAATAATAAATTGAATTTGAAGTTCATGGGACAGATGGATAAAAATCAGATTTCCTTTTTGGATGTTTCTTTAATCGGGATGGGAGGTAAATTATGCACCAGTTTATGCAGAAAACCTCTTTCTGGTAACAGCTTGCTGCAAGCTCAGTCTGCCCATCCGAAACAAACAATTAAAAGTATTCCAGTAGGACAGTTTGTACACATGCTTAAAATTTGGAGTGATGAACTCCAATTTGAACAGGAATCTCTTGGGCTATACTCACAATTTTTAAACCATGGTTATCCCAAGTGGATGCTGGATAAAGCCTTCAATATAGCTAAGGGTAAAAACAGAGCTGATCTTTTCAATAAAAAGAGGTTAGAGCAATGTAAGAATACTAGAAAAGTTATGTAGTCTCAAAAAAAGCTCCTACATTAGGATATACTTTCTTGCCTAGTTTTTTCAATCCTAGGATCATCCAAAGCACTTTAAAGGCAACTACAAATGTGGTAACAGCAACTGCCCTTGTATCCTGGAGGTGATGTTGTGTTCTCTACTGCCAGTGGGAAAAACCACAAGTTGAACTCTTTTTATAATTGCAATATGAGATATATGGTTTATATTATGACTTGCAGAATACGTTAGAATAAGTTCAGTATGTAGGTAGAACCCACGAGGCATTTAAGGAACCGCCTGCATGACCATCTATACAACGTTGAAAAATGACACTCTAAAAATGTTGCAAGACATTTTAATGACTGTCACTCTGGGGATGCTTCTGCAGTGTTGATCCAGGTTATTGAGAGGGTCCGTTCCCCTAAAGGAGGGGATGTTTCCCCATCCTGTGTAAGAGAGGTTCATTGGATTTTTTACATGCAGACTTGCAAGCCAGGTGGCTTCAATTTCGAGTGGGAGATCACTTATTACTTTGAGTGACAACCTTATGTGAATCTCTCTTCCACAGTTAGATAGTTGTTGTTTGCATATTGGTTTCATAATAAGTTTTTGATATATTAATTCAAAGAATATTTTATCTTTGGCTTAAAAAGAATTGACATTTGATTTTTTTTGCAATATGTATATATATATATATATATATATATTCTTATATATCTTTTTACTTTAATCCCTTTTTGTTGCTTTCTCCTTTTCATTTTGTCTTTGTTTCCTTTTACTCTTTTTTTCTGTATATTATATGAATTTTTTTGTTTGTAAAATGTAATATTTGATTATGCATTTTTTTCATTATTAATTTTTTTGGTCACTTTCTGTTTCTTTTTGTTTCCTTTTTGGTTATTATATTGGTAACTTTGTTTCATCTTTTAGATGTGACTGTTGTACTTTACTTTGTACTAGTATTTTATGGTGTATTGTAACACTGTGTGGTTTCCATTTTTATCATTGTTAACAGGTGATTAGTGGTTCCTATACCTGTGATTATGAAGGACTATATAGGTGATAGAATGTGGTGTTGATTTTATGTTATGAATAAGCGCCATGGGACGCAAACCATTCTGAGCCACCATAAGTGATTGAATATAAAAAATTGCGACAGGCTGGTTGTACCCAAGTTGATCGGTGGATCAACTTGGGTACAATCAGCCTGTCCACACATGGATCAAATCTTGACTGGTCCCTGCTGAACCGGCCGAGTTTCAATCCCTGTATAGCTGGCTTAAGGCAGGCCATACAATATACTTTCTTTTTCCTTTCACCCAACCAACCATGTTCCAATTCCCCCATCCACACACTCAAGGTGGATGGGGGAATCACTACCGCTGTGCTATTCTCATGGCGGGGGGCCTTCTCAGCCGACAGAACACAATGATCAGTGTTGCCAGCTGTAGCCGGAGGTACTGATTGTTCAGAGAAAACCTAACAGGCTTACACTGGTTGGTAGGAAAAGAGAAACTAGAAAGTCATAAGCTTGGCAAATAGGAATAACAAAAGATAAAAGGCTTTTTAAAAATGACTTTTCATACAATATAAAAAAAGTATAAAGTATAATAAAAGTTAGATTATAAACTGTTCCAGGAGTGGCATGCTCTTTACAAAGGCATACCTCTACATACTTTAACAGTTTGACATTGAATGTCATGTTCCTCCTAACCATTAGAGTTGGGCCGAACACAAACCCTATTAAAGTCCATGGGACCCAAACTTTAAAAAAACAAAAGTGCATATTTTGAAGGATTTGAAGGATTATATGCAAGTTATTGGCCATAAAAAGAGTACGGGGGCCCACGTACTGCACTGGGGGACATGTATCAAAGCCAAAAAAAAATGTTTTTAAAAAGATTATTTTTAAAGGAGCAGTGGTTTTAACCACTTCAGCCCCGGAAGGATTTCCCACTTTAGGACCAGAGCACTTTATGCGATTCGGCACTGCGTCGCTTTAACTGACAATTGCGCGGCCGTGCAAAGTTGTACCCAAAAGAAATTGGTGTCCCTTTTTTCCCACAAATAGAGCTTTCTTTTGGTGATATTTGACCACCTCTGTGTCACTTCTGATCACCACTGTAAACAAGAAAAGAGCGACAATTTTGAAAAAAAAAACAATATTTTTTACTTTTTTATTTATTTTTTATTTTATAAAAAAACGAATTCATTCATCAGTTTTGGTCAATATATATACTTCCTCATATTTGTGGTAAAAAAAAATTGCAATCGGCGTATATTGATTGGTTTGCGCAAAAGTTTACATTACATACCATGAGAATTAATTTATGGCATTTTTACTTTTATTTTTTTTTTTTACTAGTAATGGTGGTGATCGGTGATTTTTAGCGGGACTGCGATATTGTAGCGGACATGTCAGATATTTTTGACACTTTTTTGGGACCATTGACATTTATACAGCGATCAGATCTAAAAAAAAAAAAAAAACACTAATTACTGTATAATTGTCATTGGCATGGAAGGGGTTAACTGTGTTCCCTAGGCGTGTTCTAACTGTATGGGGGCTGGGCTGGCAGGGGCATGACAGTTCTAACTGACCCCGAATACAGGGATCAGTAGATCTCTGTCATGCTGCCTGTCAGAAAGGGGAAACTGCCGTGTTTACATTGGCGGTTCCCCGTTCCTCCCGTGTAGTAAGCGATCGCGGGTCATCGGCGGACATCGAGTCTGCCCGACCCACGGCCACAGTGAGAGAGCGCGCAGCGGGCACAAGAGCATGCTGCCGGTGGCACATGCTCACCCCCTAGCCGTGGCTCATAGAAAATTGCCATTTATAGACGGCAATTCGCGTTATGCTGCCACTCTGCAGCAGTAAATGTACGCAAGCCAGTCGTTAACCGGTTAATAATGCTTAAAGGGAAACAATAAAAATTAAAAATTCCTTTAACCACTTACTAATCATGTTGCATACATTTACTGCAGCAGTGTGGCTCGTTATCGCAAATCGCCATCTATAAACACAGATTCGCACATGCGCAAATTGCGCGCTAGCTGCACGCTCCGTGGGTCGATGTCCACTGGCGACCTGCAATCACTTATGGGAGAGGTAGAATGGGGAACCACCGTTATAGACAGGCGCATGACAGAGATCTACTGATCCCTATACTCGGGGTCAGATCTGTTATGCCCCTGGCAGCCCAGTCCAGGGTCCCCTTAGTCTGCCTTTAAAGCGGGGCATCTGTACCATGTATAGAACCTGCTGCAGCAAAAATGACATTTAAATAGATGTTTCCTGCAAGCTTTCTTTGTTTTGTAAACAATGGCTTAGGGAGCCAGTCTGTATCATGAGGCCACAATTTAGTGCACTCAGAATATGATTAGAGATTTTTTGGATATATTCTGGTATCTCTTTGGCAGACTTTGGATGGAAATAACACATTTTTGCACCACAGTGAGCAAGCCTTATGTGAAGAAGCCACATTATAGTACACTCAGGCCAAAATTAACATATTTTTTTTAGATAAAATCTGGTGTCTCTTTCGAGAGAAGTAACAGGTGTGGAAAAATTGGGCTTTAGGTGTTGGTGGTGCCTTCACACCATAACCTTATAGAGGTACTCTTGAAAAAAAATCTGCTTGTTATTGTATGTTTTGTTAAGAAATATAATGTCCAACAATAACCTCAAAGGAGAAGTTTCAAAATAAATGTACAAAACTAATTTTGAAATTGCTTTATTCTCTCATCTCGCCATCTTCTTCCTCCCCTTCTACTCCTCATATATACAATATATTATTACACCTTATTAGAACTTCTCCAGACAATGCCCCATCAATATACTCTTCTGTATTGGCAAGCTGCATGTTCATGTAGCCATCCACAAAGTCCAGGTATCCCTTGTATTCCATACCCCACTTCGGTTTCACCATTACTGGCTTACCAGTAAGGCCATTAAGGAATGGTTTTGGGTTTAGTGGCAAACTCATTCTGCCGCTGAAGTCAGCGCTGATCTACAGACCAGTGAAAGTAAGAAAAGATTTCAAAGCGGAATGCTCCAAGAACACACCACCGGAGAGAGCAGGAAATGACTAAAGATACTCTTGATGAAAGCAAGAATTGCCTTTTTGTAAAAAATGTAAAGTGTATGCACCTGTCAAAGAGGTGCGAAAAAATTTGGCTTTGGGTGTTGGGACTAAAAAATGTTTTAAGTGTATCACTTAGGCGGCCCCTTCTCCACCTTTGACCAACAGAAGCCTCATAACTACCTTTTCCATGAAACTGTAACCTACCAGTGTCTGGAAAAGTGTTACATAAACTCCTCTTTAAGATGTCCTCAGGATATTTTATCCTGTGCTCCCTCTGCGAGGGCAGGGTGAGTTATGAGACTTTCCCCTTTTAACTGTTGTCTAAGAGGGTTGCCAACCAATAATGATCCCTCTACTTGATGCCACTGGGCATGTGGGTGGCAGAAACTGTATTTTTTTTTATGTAGCAGCTGGGGCAGATAAATTTGCCTGCTATACTCTACAGCTGGTGAGGTGTGCTGCTAGGAAAAAAATGTTGCAAGGACCTGTGACACCCTTTGCTATACCATCATCCCTGTCAGTGGAGGCTGATGAGAGGTCATGAGATATAGTGGGGATAGACATGAAAGGTGAGGAGCCCTTTTGTGTGGCTTTCACGTTCTCTCGCCAATGGGCTGAGTGGTGGGAGGTTAAATGCCTTTGCAAGCATGAGGTAGCAAAATGACTGGTGCTTTTGCCATGCTTGATCTGCCTGTGGCAGAGATTGCAAATAGCAACAGTGCGAACAACTGCACATGTGCCAAAAAATCCCCAGACAGCTGAGCTGAGGAAAGTGGGCCGGGAGATAACAGCTCCAAAATCTGATGGAAAAGGGTGGCTGCTTTCTCCTTTTCCATGATGGCTGCCTCTGGAGGACATCCTGCCTCATTGGGGTTGTGCCTTCCCTTCACTTTCCCTCTCTGCTCTATCCGGCACCCAAGTCACGTCAGTGACCTCGTCATCATCATCTCCTCCATCCTCATCATCACTGGAGCCAACTTGGCAATATGCTGTGGCTAGGGGAACATGACTGCCAATTAGTTGTTTATCAGTGTTCCCCCCTCTATGTAGACTCATGTTATTCCCTTCCTCAACTTCAGAACCAACAGAATCAAGTAATACCTGTGCATCATTAAGAAAGTGGATGACGCTGTGTTCAAATAATTCAGCTGACTCCTCCATGCATGATGCTGGGGCTATGGCAGGAGTAGCTATGGACAAGGAGGCAGAATAAGCCACTCTGGCAGCTGTGGTGGACTTCACACTAGTCTCAGCTTGGGTGATAGATTATGAGGAGGATGAGGATAGCACTGGGCAACATCACTAAACAGAGAAAAGCGTGCCCTGCCTGTGGAGACAGACGCTGCTGGCATGGGAAAGTGTGCCTCTCCTTATTGGTCTCCCAGACATGATGGGGGGGCTTATTACCCACATTTAATAGATACTGAGAAATGTGTAATGGGGTGCACTTTATTCAATGAAAATTGGTGTTTGGTGCACTTTAAATTAAGAACTGCCACTGACAGAAATGTAAAAACTATAAAAAAAAATATAAAAAGGGGGAACAACAGCGTCGCAGTCAGAAAAACTGCAGCTGACAATTTAAAAAAAGGGGGCAAGCACAGAACAAAATAAAAACAAACAAAAAAAACTGCAATAACCAAAAAAAAGGGGGGTATACAGCACTAAATGTTATGTAATGCTGTGTTAAACACTGCACTATACTAACACTACACGGACATTACACTCATATTATACTGACACTACACTGACACACTACACTATAATCACACTATTCTCACAATATACGCAGACTACACTAACACTCTACACTCAGAGTCACAATAACACACTAACTCGCTAATAGCAGCGCCCTGCTCTATCTATCTCCACTCCAACCACACACTGCAAAACACACCTTTTATACTGTGGGGTGGGACTATGAGCACTTAGTCATGATTGGGCAAAGTCATCATGACTTTGTCCAATCATGGCTCTGACTGTGCTCTGTGCCCTGCTTGGGCAAAGCCTTGCATCTGACCAGCGGTCAGGTGCATTGCTTCCTCTAATTAGGAATCATCCCGCCGTGCACCCTGCAAATTCAGGTGGTCACTGAATGGGCGAACAGACAATGTTTGGGCCAAACTCTTGCTCGGCCCGAACCGTGCGCCCAAGTCTACTAACCATGGAGACAAATCAGCCTATTCATTACATATACCATACGGCCTTATTCACACTAGTACATGTACAGAGACGTGAGTTTTTCTGCACACGTTCTGAAAGGGCACAAAGAAAACAAGTGTGCCCTGTTCACACCACAACAGTATCATGTGCAGATTTTTCTGCACAGGAATCTGAAATGTGTATAAAACTCACTGAAACATGCATGAAAACCAATATAAATGGAGTGCGCATGCGCGGAGCGTTCATGGCGGCTGTGTAAGGCTGGAGCTCCGCTCCTTCGGAGCCCATATCGCTGGCAGCGGAGCTCGGCCATCCCGCTCAGAAGGCAGGGGAGCATGGGACAGCCTCAGGTTTAATCAGTAGAAGAACCGAAGACCGGGTCCTCTCCACGATCCCAGCACTCGGCCTACCACCCTAAATCGAGGCCGCGGCTTGGGCCTACTTGCCCGACGGCGCGCGGCACCTCAGAGCACAGTGAGTTAGGGACGGAGGGGGTCTCAGCAAAGGGGGCTCTGATGGCTCATTAAACACCAGGAAACCTCTCCAGCAATTTATGTTACCCCTCTCATAATGTGGTTTGTGGAGCAACATTTGGGATAGGTCTTACTGACTGTGTTAGAGCCCAAGGCCTTCCCTAGCAGCATTATACCGAAGCTGAATAGCAGCCTCATATTGAATTCTCTATACTCAAACGAAGATTACAGGATCTGGTTTGATTTCAGTGGAAGTGGAATCTTCTCTCCTCATATCACTATTTTGCCTATTATACCTTTAGGCCATAAACTTTCCCTTTAAACAACCTCAAATTCCTTTATTCAGAGCATCCTGAAGGGGGGGGGGGCTATCTCCACCATCTTTCCTACAAATTATTCCTCCCCTTAGGACCATGCATGTGGGAGCAGTTAGACGAGACCTCACCCGTCAGCCGGGCTTTGATGCCCCAGCTCCAAAGGGCCCCCAGGGGTCTAAAGGCCCCCAACCATCCATAGGACCCATTGAGGAAATTGAAGCCGGATCTGACGAGGCTCTCATGTATTAATATCTCTAGGTCTCCCCCCGGGTGGACAACCCTCGGCCCAGATCCTCTCCCCAGCCTCTACAATTTAGCTACTGGAGCGGACTTTAGATGAGCTTATCACGACACCTTTTAAGGGACAGAGCCCTGGTAACCTTCCTGTTTACTCCCAAAGCCCCAATACCCCACTCGGATTTCCAAATGATGATGGAAGTATTCTCCAAAATGCTCTCTAAGGGCCTTGCCCAAACAGCATCTCAGATTACCTCCGTTATCCAGGCTGACCTCCAAGGCTTAGGTTCCAGAATAGATGCAATAGAACAGAAGACAGATCAATCAGTCACCAGAATCAATAAAAACACAGCACGTATACAGGATCTACAGGACCAATTGGAATCGGCCCTCTCCAAAATAGACGATATGGAAAATCGCTCTAGACGATATAATTTCGGTTTTGAGTCTCTTGGCGGTATGCAGGTATTCCAGGTTCTTGTGATCGGTATACAAAAGAACCGGGTGCGTGGCTCCCTCCAGCAGGTACCGCTATGCAGGGTGGCTTTAATAGCCAGCAACTCTCTGTCTTCCACATCATAGTTCCACTCTGGGGGAGTCAACTTCTGGGAGAAGAAGGCAATTTGGTGAAGAGCGGCTTTAGACCCCTGCCTCTGAGAAAGTACCACTCCCACTGCTGTTTCAGAAGCGTCCACTTCCAGGATATAAGGTAGGGTAGGATCCGAATGTTTTAGGACGGGTGCAGAAGTGAAGAGGCGCTTGAGTAGTTGGAATGCCTCCTGGGCTTCTGAAGTTCACAGAAAGCATGTGTTCTGCTTAGTGAGCTGGGTGATGGGGGCGATGACAGCAGAGAACCCCTTGATAAATTTTCTATAGAAATTGGTGAAGCCAACGAAGCGTTATACCGCCTTTCTGTCAGTAGGTGCTGGCCACGCCACAATAGCAGAGACCTTCTGGGGGTCCATGGTGATTCCAGACATAGAGAGGATGAACCCCAGGAAGGAAATACTAGAGCACTCCAATGCGCACTTCTCAGCCTTAGCGTAAAGTCCATGCTGGCGCAGGTGGCTCAGTATGCTTTTCACAAGATGATGGTACTCTTCCAGGGACGAGGAGAATATGAGGATATCATCCAAGTATACCACTACGAACAGGTCAAGGAAGTCCCGCAACATGTCATTGACCAGATGCTGAAAGGTGGCCGGAGCGTTGCACAGCCCAAACGGCATGACCAGGTATTCGTAGTGGCCAAATCATGTTCAGAAGGCCATCTTCCACTCATCCCCCTCTCTGATATGGATGAGGTTATAGGCCCCTCTCAGGTCTAACTTTGAGAAGATTGTGGCTGAACCAAGTCTTTGGAACAGTTCCGGGACTAGGGGCAAGGGATAGCGGTTCATAACCGTGATCCTATTGAGGTCCCGGTAATCGATACAGGGTCTTAAAGTCTTATCTTTTTTTTCAACAAAGAAGATCCTGGCACCAGCGGGGGATGTAGAGGGTCGGATGAACCCTTTCTTCAAGTTGTCATCCAGGTATGCCTTGAGGGCTGTGAGCTCCAATTCAGAAAGAGGGTAAATTCTGCTGAAAGGCACCTCTGCCCCTGGTAGCAATTTGATTGGGCAATCGTAAGGCCGGTATGGCAGCAGGGCATCCACTCGCTTCTTGCTAAAAACATTCAGGAATTTGTGGTATTTCGTGGGAACTGCCTGATGGGTTTCCATATCAGGATCCGGGCAAGGCACAGTAAGGGCAAGATCCAGAGGCTGTGGGAATCAGCGGTGACGGCAATAGGAAGATGTGACTTGCACGCAACCAGTGACCCAGTCGATTTGTGGGCAGTGTGCCCAGAGCCAAGGAAGCCCAAGGATGACAGGGAAAAGAGGGTACGCGTCCAGTACAAGTAGCTCCGAATGACCATCTGATGTGTGGGCTGGAATAGGGACATTCTTCTGAGTCACAGTGCCCGATTTAATGGTGGACCCATCGGCTAGGTGGATGGTCATTTGGTGGGCGTTAGGTTTAAGGGGAACCTGGTGCTGGGCTGCAAAGTTCAGGTCCACGAAGCAGCTGCAGGCCCCAGAGTCTATAATTGCCCAGACTGGTATGTCTCCACTGGGTAGCTGCAGAGAGATGAAAAGTTCCAAGTGGGTCTTATGACCGGGCATGAACAGAATCTCTCCCTTAACAGGGTAGGGACCCCTATCCCGCTTGGCTGGGCAGGAACGTACCATGTGTCCGGGAGCCAGTAAAGGCACAGTTCGTGGGCCACTCCTCTGGAGTGAGGACCAGGCGCTGGGAGGTGACCAGCCATTCAGAGCTACGCTGTTGTAGACGGCGGTCGATCTGGATGGCCAGATCAATCAGAGCAATCAAGGTCGGGGCAACATCCACACGAGCTAACTCGTCCTTGAGTGGCTCGGACAGGCCCAAACGAAACTGGAAGCAGAGGGCCTGTCCAAGTGTGGCCCCAGAGTTCCAGGCAGTGTCAGCGCTCCAGTGCTGGAATTCGGCCACATAGTCCTCCTGCTGGAGCGCATGGAGCGCAACTTCCACCGCGGCGGCTTGGTGCGGTTCTCATATAGTCGCGCCATGGCCCAGAAGATGCATGCAAGAGTGGTGGTGTCAGGGGTCTTAAGTTCAAGTAGCCGATGAGCCCAGGCTTGGGGCTCATCCCGGAGGAGTGAGATGACCAGTCCCACTTTGGTGGCTTCTTGGGAGAAGGTGCGGGGTTGCAGAGAAAAACATGCGTTACGGAACGCCCTGAATTTCTTACGGTCCCCTGCAAACAGTTCAGGTAGAGGTACCTCTGGCCCCGTAGGCAAAGTGATGAGGGTGTGATCGGAAGGCGGGTCGGACCCAAGTGCAGGGGGTGCAGCGAGCTCCAGGATTCGACCTTCCAACCGCACATAATCATCTTGAAGGGCCTTCACCGCCCGAGTAAGCTCGGCGAGGTGTATGCAAAGTTAATTCGTTGGAGAGGGCCCCTGCGCAGACTCTGGCATGGCTGCCTTATACTGTCACGTACCTGGTGGAAGAGTCTGGCTTATGCAGCAGGCAACCTCCCTTATGACCCTGAATCGGGTACCCCTGGTAGAGCAGAAAGGTGGCTCGGGAGTGCAGGATGACACGAGGGTTGGACTGGGTCACTGGTGTAGATAGGAAGTCTGTTGGTGCGCTCAGGCACAAGAAGCGTGGTCATACAGGCAGGGTCGTAAAACGGGCTGGCGGTGCGGTACAAGAGGAGCAGGCAGGCGGATGGTCGGGTCCAAGCAGGGTCATTAACAGGCGGGCAGCAAAGGTATCAGAGGATCAGGCAGGAGAGTGGTCGTAGACAAGCCGGGGGTCGGTGCAGGCAGAAATCAGCATGGTCAGGCAGGATGGGTCACAGGAACAGGTAATCAGATGCAGGTTGCTCAGGAAACACACACCAAACGCTGTAGATCAGGCAGCACTTGCTGCAGGGTGTGTTTGGTTGAAATAGAGCCGTTTGGCGCCGTTTCCGGTGCGTGCAAGCGACTGGGCGCGTGAACGCGCACGGATGCGCGTGCACGCGCGTGAACGTGAGCGTACGCGCAAATAGTACTAAGAAGACCGTTGAATGCAGGATTTTCTCCTAACAGTGATTGCTTATACTATTAGCCACCAGATGCGAATTGTATTTTACTCCATTAGATATCACCACTGATTTATTTTAATTCTATCATTGCATTGGATTGCATATTAACTTTTCTAAAAATATGTATTACCAATTCTAATTATCATTTATGAATTGATCTAGACTGATTTTATTTAATAATAATACCATGCAAGGCACAAGGATCGTGACAGCCTTTGAGGTAAGTCAGGAGGCAATGTATAATTCAATCTATATCATTCTTATTTTACATTTTCTCTAAGTGTAAATATATATTCATAAAACAATATTTATATGTGCATAAATAAGCATACAAACACATGAAATGCCTAACCGTTTAACTGTTTAAATGGTTTTGTTTTACTGACTACTTCTCAAACAATACACACATATGAAACCTAACATGACAAACATAAAAGTAAAGATTGTTAAATATTTACATTATTGTGTTACAAGTTTAACAGCATTAAATATGTTTAGTAAATAATATAGAAAATGCATTCTGTATACTCAGACACATTTGCACATTATAACTATCGGTGTTACTAAATAAAGCTGAGCTCTGCTCATACCTTACATGGTTAACAATTTAGAGCGGAATTTCAAAAGCATAGAGGATAACGTTGCCATGGAAACATCTACCCACAGAGGGCGAAATGCAGAATGTAGGAAGAAGAGAAAAGTGAACAAGGTGCCGGAATATTACCCATGAATGTCACAGTCCAGTGATCAAACCAAGATTTCTAAGGTTCAGAATGATACACAGCAATATTTCATAACATACTTGCATTGTTGGCAATGTCTGGCAAAGCTTTGCTACATGGATGAATTTCTTTAATATATTTAAGTATAGGACATACCTATGTACTATATAGTAACATCCATTACCACACTGAGAATTGCTTATGTGATCCAAACACCTGTTCTACACAGATCACTGTTTCCAGGTTTAGCACTGCTGCTCCTTCGGTCAGCTCCATGCTCATGGTACAGAAGAAATAATATGGATTCACTGTCCAATAAGAAGGCTGGAGGCAGAATGGTGACATAGGAAATGGAATCACTTAGATAAGGAAATCAATGGCTTAAAGCCCAAGTGAAGCCTGGGATAAAAAATAAATAAAATAAAAAATATATAGTTTACCAACACAGAAATCTAGCACTATGTCCACAGCCATAGGAAGTAGAGGATGAAGAGGTGCAGTAATGTCAACCACACTACTGGACACCTAGAAAAAGTTATGGCTACTTTTTATTTTTATTTTTTTAAAGCGGAGTTCCGCCCCCGCACGAAAAATTAAAAGTCATATACTGTAGCTGCTGACTTTTAATAATAGGACACTTTCTTGTCCAGGAATCCAGCGATGATGCCACCCCAGCCGATGTTTTCATCTGCTCTCGGGTGCTGCCTCCACCATTCGTAGTAAGGAAACACATCCCAGCTGGTTCCCTACTGCGCATGCGCGAAGCATGCTGCACTCTCTTACTGGCCCGGCAGCAGTGGAAGGAGGGGAGAGGAGGAGGGGGGCCGAACTTCTGACAGACCTCACCATGGTGATGTCCGACAGAAATGTCAAAAACAGGTACCCGTTCACCCCCCCAAAGATGCCAAATGGGGCACCGGAGGGGGGGAGGAGACAGATAAGTGGAGCTTCCACTTTTGGTAGGAACTCCGCTTTAAGATTTTGGTGACAGGAGGGGTGCTCCAGTGGTGTGCAGTGTTGCCAATCTCTCTCAACTTTTTTTTACTGACTAAACATGAACGCTTTACTGACAACCTGAAATATGATGGACATTCCTATTAAAACCTAAGAGAATCAATGTTTAATCAATAAAAACAATATGTAAATATTAACAACACCCATAACAAGTTATCTGCCTGGCTTTACAATTACAAAGGCAAAACAGAGTGACAAAATATGAACATGACTAGAATAATGAACTCTGAGATACGGCAGGAAAAAAGTTCAGTGGCACGCATAGCATCCCATGGTGTAGGAACCATCTAACCAAGCTTCTGTTTAATGGGCATGCTGGAAAACCAGCATTCAATCAGTCATTTCAGCCAATGGCTGCAAGCACTGACCAGTGTATTCCTCCTGTCAGAATACAATGGCCCTGATTTACTATACCTCCCAAATCTACACCAGCAGTGCCTTAAAATAACTCCCAATTAAAGGCAATTACGACTTCAACTCTCACAAAGTTGGAGTAAATCTACACACATCAGAGCTCTATTTGCCTGGAAAGATGCCTCTCAGATCACATGTTCTAAGCACTGGATGTCAGCTGGGTTTGAACTTGTGGTTTCAGAATTCCTCCATTTAATGCTTGTATGCAAGTTCATTGCCATAAAAAAAACATTACCACCCCCTCTCTCTAATTTTAACAGCCTTAGCCCTAAGGGACATGTATGAATAGAAAAAAAAGTTTATAAATCAATTGTTTTTTTCATGAGCAGTGGTTTTAATAATGGTTAAAGTGAATTTTTTTTTTTAACACAAAATATTCCTTTAAACACTTCAGCCCGGAAGGATTTTAGACTCTAAGACCAGAGCACTTTTTGCGATTTAGCACTGTGTCGCTTTAACTGACAATTGCGTGGTCGTGCGACGTTGTACCCAAACAAAATTTGCGTCCTTTTTTACCCGCAAATAGAGCTTTCTTTTGGTGGTATTTGATCTCCTCTGCGTCATTTCTGGTCGCCGCTATAAATATAAAAAGAGCTACAATTTTGCAAAATAACCATTTTTTCTTCCTTTTTGCTAAAATACAAATCCAATAAAGAAATATGAAAAAACATTTTATATTTCATTGGTTTTGGCCGATTTATATTCTTCCTCATATTTTTGTTTAAAAAAATCGCAATCAGCGTTTATTGATTGGTTTGCGCAAAAGTTGCCACATTTACGGATGATGAAAATTAATTTCTGGGGCTTTTATTTTTTTAAATTTTTTACTAGTAATGGCGGTGATCTGCAATTTTTAGCAGTACAGCAATATTGCGGCTGACATGTCGGACCATTTAGACACTTTTTTTGAGACCATTGGCATTTATACAGCAATCAGTGCTATAAAAATGCACTGATTACTGTAGAAATGCCATTGGCAGTGAAGGGGTTAACCTGCAGGGGGCGCTCTAAGGGTTAACTGTGTTCCCTAGACGTGTTATAACTGTATGGGGGCTGGACTGGCAGGGGGAGGGGAGTGATCATAGCTTCCATATACATGAAGCCTGTGATCACCGCCCTTCCCCCTCTGTCAGAACGGAGATCCGTGTTTACATACACAGACCTCTGTTCTTTCACTGCAGGGGGGCCATCACGGGTAGCCGACGGCGATCGAGTCTGCCCTACCAATTCCCTGGCCCCCCCAGAACACAGTGAGCGTGCGAGCATGCCTCCGGCGGCACGCGCGTGCTCACAATGCTAGTTATCGTAGCCGCCGTCAGGTGAGGGCGGTTTGCGATAACAAACCACTTTGCCGCAGTGACGCTGCACACGTTGCGTTGCGGTTGGCAAGGGGTTAAATGCCGTGCTTGGGGGGTCCCCTTAGTATGGACCTCTGTGATGTATAAAACAGTGCCACCGCAAAATGACATTTGTAAAGGAAAAATTGTCATTTAGAATCGGTCGCGGCTGGAATGTATTGGTTCCCTGCAATATAGATAAAGATCATTGAAAAAGCATTGTGTTGGGGGTCCCCCCAGTCCATACCAGGCCCTTTGGGTCTGGTATGGATTTTAAGGGGAACCCCATGCACATTTTTTACAAATGGTGTTGGTGTCCCCCCAAAATCCAAACCAGACCCTTATCCGAGCACGCAGCCCTGGCATGGCGGGGGTGGGGGGGTGGGGTCGAGTGAGCTTATCAAGCCACATGCCCTCAACATGGGGAGGGTGCTTTGGGATTTGGTTTTGATTTTGGGGGGACCCCAACACTATTTTTACTAAAATTTGGCATGGGGTTCCCCTTGGGCCCTGAAGGGCCTGGTACGGACTTTGCGGGGGACCCCTACCCAAAATTTGTTTCATTTTGGCGGTGAGTTCCTCTTAAAATCTATGCCAAACCCTTATCCGAGCGTGCATGCACTGTATATAGCCTACACAGTGGTGAAGGGGTGAGCACTTTGGCCTGGGAGCAAAGGGTCACTGGTTCCCAGGCCCAATCCCAATCACGACACTACCTGCCTGGAGTTTGCATGCTCTCCCTGTGTCTGTGTGGCATTCCTCTGGGTACTCCGGTTTCTTCCCACACTCCAAAGACATGCAGGTAGGTAAATTAAATCCTGTTTAAATTTGCCCTAGTAACTCCTTGATGGTAGGGACTGATGTGAATGTACAATAAATATGTAAAGCACTGCATAAATTGGCATCGCTATATAAGTACCTGAAATAAATACACTGAATGCAGCGTATTATACATACCATACTGTACATATATATTCCTATACTGTATGCCGCTGCCTAACCTTTTGCTATCTCTGCAAAAGTTTTCACTATATTCGGCCGCTGTGCAAGTGGCCTTATATAGTGTGGGCGTGGACTTTGACCCGTTGAGCAATGATCCTTTGGCCAATCATGGCTCTCACAGCAGAGCATGCTGTGATTGGCCAAAGCACGCAGGTCATGTTCATGCTTTGGCCAATCAGCAGGCGGCATTACCCGACAATTTCACTGCATTATGGGCCGCTCAAATTTCCCACGAGCGCCCCATAATGTCCAGGATTCGGCATCCCCTGATGTTCGAGTCGAACATACGTTTGACTCGAATCGGGGGACCATCCCTATTGACCATGGATGTACACCGTGAGACACTTTTTAAACATAAAGGATTGGGCTAAAAATGTCTCCGTTTTTAAAAACATTTTTACACTTTTTAGGTGAATGGGTATGATGTTCCCAATACCCATTCACATGGGGGGGGGGCAGGATCTGGTGGCCCCTTGTTAATGGGGGCTTCCACATTCCGATCAGCCCCCTAACCACAGACCCCAACAACCATGGTTGTCGGGAAGAGGCCCTTGTCCCCATCAACATAGGTACAAGGTGCTTTGGGGTGGGGGGTGCAGAGCCCCTTGTCCCCATCAACATAGGTACAAGGTGCTTTGGGGTGGGGGGCGCAGAGCCTCCCCACCCCAAAGCACACACCCCCTCATGTTAAAGGCATGTGGCCTGGTTTGGTCCAGGAGGGGGACGGGCCCTCACTTGTCCCCCCATTCTGACCTCCAGGCTGCATGCTCAGAAAGGGTCTGGATTTTGGGGGATCCCCTGCCGTTTTGTCCAAAAATTTGGAGTGGGTTTCCCCTTAAAATCCATCCCTGAGCCAAAGGGCTTGGTATGGATAGTGGGGATAATACATTACAGCCGCAAGCAAGTTGAAATTACATTTTTGATCAATGTAGGGGAGGATGTGGGAGCTATATGTGGTGTGGGTGGGGTTCATTGATTTATTTGGTGTCACTATACAATTTCTTCCAGCCCATGTGCACACAGCACTTCCTGTTTACAGCCACATTACACTTTCTGCTGATGTATATCAGTAAGGACTATGCAAATATAAATGAGAAGATTACTTATCAGTGCTGGTTCACACTAGTGCAATGCGGGAACCCTGCGAATCCACTGCAGGTTCCCGCATCCCACCCGACTTACAGGCAGTTCACACTGCCATATGGAAACTGCTGGATGTGTCAATAGAAAGCTAATGACACCCCCAAATCAGTTTGCAGATCGCACTGCAAACTGCATATTCAGACAGGAATCAGATTGCATGGATGTGAACATCCATGTGATCTGATTCTGCTGCGTAACAAAAAAGGGTCCTGTGCGAGTTTTGTCAGGTTGCGATGCAAATTCAGCCATACTATCTGTACGACTGAATTTGCATAGCACAGATCGCATGTGATTTGCACAGCGGTGCGAATCACATCCGATCTTGGACACCGCAGCAGTGCGAACCATCCCCAAAGAAGGTAATCCCCTTCCCCAAAACCAGTAAGTTACAAAAGAGAACAAGCCAAATCAATTTCATTTTATTTTGCCAGCAGAAACACAGGTATGTACATATTTACTGGTATTAAAGTATTTACAGTATATACACATTTAGCAAAACAGTTAGTAATTGGGTTCGAAGGGCCCTGCTCATAGGAGCGTACAATCTAAAATTGGACTAAACCTTACAGTGGACACAGTTTTGGTTTCACAGTGCATAACCGCACACACATTTAATAAAATTACTAAACACCCACATGACATTATTAGCTGCAAAATTACAGAAAGATAATTAACAGTCATTCTAACAAAGCATTACAACATAATATTAAAAAAGGCACATTAAAACAATAACACCCCACCACCCCCGACATTCTACATACATACATTGGTGAGTATTTTTTTTCCTAGAAGAATGCATGGTAAGACAAACAATGCACACCCCAATCGGACAGCATGGTAAAATCAAGCCACTTTTGATGGTCAAAATGCACAATAATTTCAGCAAACAGCTCTAGTAAAACATTTGTCATTGGCAAAATATCATTCTTTCTCCCACAAAAACCACAGCAACAAACCTGACCTCTCATCAGGCCAAGCCAGCACCCCCTACTGAAGTGCCTTATATAAGCTAGCACTGACACACGCCCAATAGAAGTACATGCCCACCAGTATCTTTCAATCTGTCTTTTTAAATGTATTTCACCTGAGAGGCTGCAATACCTAATACAATTTGCTGTGTTAACCCTTGGCTATGTTCATCAGATCAGTATAACTCCAGGAAAAAATGCAAGGCAGTGGTTATCAACCCTGTCCTCAAGTACTCCCAACAGGCCATGTTTTCAGGCTTTCCATTATTTTGTACAAGTGATTTGATCAGTTTCACTGCCTTAGTAATTACCACATCTGTTTCATCTGAGGGAAATCCTGAAATCATAACCTGTTGGGATGCCTTGAGGACTGAAGTTGAGAAACACTGATCCAAGCAACAGTTTTCTAACCAGATGTACCTGTGCAGTGTAAACCCTACAATATAAAATGTCCAAGTCCCTGGCTGCAATGAGCTTCCAATTTAAAGTCCCAAAATAACTTGCTTACATTACAGCCTATTTGGACAAGAGACAAATAAAATGCCAGCCTGTCTTTGGATTGTGGTGAGAAACCCACACAGGGGGAACATATAAACCTTTTGGCTGCCAGGTGGATTTGCTAGCCACTTAGCTAGTGAGCAGTGAGCACATGCGTTGTCCATCACTGTGGTGTGAACCAGCCCTAAGTCCATAGCCATGCTCAGTATCACACTTAATATACAATAGAATGTCTTAAGTATTGGGAAATGTGCCTTTACACACACATGAACTATAATAACAGCCCCGGGTTCAGTATAGAGTTGGGCCACCATTTGCAGCTATAACAGCTACAACTCTTCTGGGAAGGCTGTCCATGAGGTTTAGGAATGTGTCTATGGGAATGTTTGGCCATTCTTTCAGAAGTGCATTTGTGAGGTCAGGCACTGATGTTGGATGAGAAGGCCTGGCTCGCAGTCTCTGCTCTAATTCAGCCAAAAGTTGTTCTATCGGGTTGAGGTCATCCTCCCTCATCCATGTATTTATGGACTTTGCTTTGTGCACTGGTGTGCAGTCATGTTGGAACAGGAAGGCGCCATCCCCAAACTGTTCCCACAAAGTTGGGAGCATGAAATTGTCCAAAATGTCTTGGTATGCTGACG
>BLSH010514232.1:618252-628889 GCA_018402905.1 Glandirana rugosa
CTCCTTGAACTGATCGGACGTGTCTCAGGACTGGAGTAACCCACACAGGGGGAACATATAAACCTTTTGGCTGCCAGGTGGATTTGCTAGCCACTTAGCTAGTGAGCAGTGAGCACATGCGTTGTCCATCACTGTGGTGTGAACCAGCCCTAAGTCCATAGCCATGCTCAGTATCACACTTAATATACAATAGAATGTCTTAAGTATTGGGAAATGTGCCTTTACACACACATGAACTATAATAACAGCCCCGGGTTCAGTATAGAGTTGGGCCACCATTTGCAGCTATAACAGCTACAACTCTTCTGGGAAGGCTGTCCATGAGGTTTAGGAATGTGTCTATGGGAATGTTTGGCCATTCTTTCAGAAGTGCATTTGTGAGGTCAGGCACTGATGTTGGATGAGAAGGCCTGGCTCGCAGTCTCTGCTCTAATTCAGCCAAAAGGTGTTCTATCGAGTTGAGGTCAGGACTCTGTGCAGGCTAGTCAAGTTCCTCCATACCAACCTCTCTCATCCATGTCTTTATGGCCTTTGATTTGTGCACCGGTGCACAGTCATGTTGGAACAGGAAAGGGCCATCCCCAAACTGTTCCCACAAAGTTGGGAGCATGAAATTGACCACAATGTCTTGCTGATGCCTTAAGAGTTCCCTTCACTGGAACTGAGGGGTCAAGCCCAACCCCTGAAAAACAACCCCACACCATAATCCCCCTCCACCAAATGATTTGGACCAGTGCACAAATAATGATCCATAAAGACATGGATGAGTGAGTTTGGGGTGGAGGAACTTGACTGGCCTGCACAGAGTCCTGACCTCAACCAGATAGGACACCTTTTTGCTGAATTAGAGTGGAGACTGTGAGCCAGGCCTTCTCATCCAACATCAGTGCCTGACTTCAAAAATGCACTTCTGGAAGAATGGCCAAATACTCCCATAGACAAACATTCTAAACCTTATGGACAGCCTTCCCAGAAGAGTTGAAGCTGTTATAGATGAAAAGGGTGGGCCGACTCAATATTGAACCCTACAGACTAAGACTGGGATGCCATTAAAGTTCATGTCCATGTAAAGGCAGGCATCCCCATTGCCTAGCTAGTATATCTGCCAAGATTTGCAATGGTGGTGGAACCCTCCTACACATAAATACTACATTTAGACATAATTTAGGTAAGGCCCTGAGTCATGTTTAACAACATAGAGAGGACAAACAACATCTCTACATGAAGTGACATGCTTGGGAATCGAACTCAGGACATCTGCAATGGTAGACAGAATTGCTACCTTTTAAACCATGGGGCTACTTCATGTCAAGTCCTCCTACACATAAATATAGAGATACTGCATGTCTAGGAATATATAGGATTTACATTAGTCAGGACTTAATCTAAATCTAAATGTAATCTGTGAATTTTGGTAGTTCTTGCTGCGTGAGTGTAGAATAGTAATGTTATCCTCAGTTTTTTGGTAATGACATTTTTATTTCTGATGTTGGTACACATATCACATTTTTGGGGCTCGAATTAGGATCATTTGGAAAGAATAAAAAAAAAAAGGACTAATTTCCATAAGCAATGGTATTATTTGTGGTTTGTAAAGACATCTGTGTGAGTTTGGCTAAATATTTTTGTGACATGGACAGCAGGAAGTGAAAGTGACTGAGAAAAAAAAAATATTTATAAAACATGAAGAGATTTCACATTCTAGCATTCTTAAAAAACAAAATAGATTATCAAAATTGCAACATTGTTGCCAGGACAATTTCTTTGAGAGAAAGGTACATTTCATCTCAACATGAAATTGATTTATTTGATAAAGTAACAATTGTACCATTAGAATGAATGGCTGAAACTTGCACTTGGCAAAATAACTCTCATCTTCACTCCCAAAAATGTGTGCAAAATAACTCTCATTTTGGTATTTACTAACTACTCAAGGAATTACTCCATGGGAGTTATTTAGAGAGTTGTTTTGTGTCTGAGCATGCTCAGTTGAACTCAGCTGTGCTCTATACTTAGGAGTAAGGAGATGGGGAATTTATCTCTTCTCCGATTTTTTAAGATATTTCAGTGTAGAAATCAATTTTTCCACACAGTTTAAAAGCAGATTATCTTTAAACAATATACTGCATATGTTAGTACAATTTAGGGGATCAGATCATGCACCAAACATTATTTCTATTTGCACTACTCCAGGTCTGGACTGGAGTAAGGTGTTGGCCGTTATCTGTGACCTGGGAGCAATAGTGAATTCAAGTATGGCCATTATTTACCGCCAGCGCTATTGTAAATACCGCTTAAGTGCTATTTACCGTGAATGGTGGTAATTTTACAGCAAATCGCAGTAATTTTGCCGCTATTTTGCTGCAGCACTATAGAAAATGACCCCCGATGTCTCAGTGGCAGAAATCCTTGCATCAGGATCACTTGTCTAGATGTAGGGATCTGTCAGTTTTTTTTTTTTTTAACCTGCTGGTTGAACAAAAAAAAACTTTAAGTGTGTACCCAGCATAACAGTAGGAGGGGCTTAAAGGTGGGGTGATTAAACTGAATCTGTGCCACTAGTGTATAAACTGCAGGCATACGCCACAATTTTTGTACTGACAAAATACTCTTAAGTGCTGTGCCACAAGTGACCGTCTCACAGACAGATATAAACCCCAAAATGAAGGATCATTTTTTAAAAGTTAAACATTTCCATCACATATGGAAATTGATCACTTTGTCTTTGATCACTGAGTCTACCTTCATTAAAATAACTTCAATAAAACCAATTGGGATAATGAACACTTTGGTCAGGACTATTTAATATAGTGCAGGGATCAGGAGTAAGCTGGCCATACATGGTTCAGTTTTTTTTTCATTCAGCCAGCCGGCGGAACAAAATAAACTGAATGAATTTCCCCATTCACACATTCCAGGTGGATGGGGAATTCATCCCCACTGTGTCTTTGTATTCTGGCAGCAGGACTCCCCCGGTGTCAGAATACACAGATCAGCATTGCAGTCTCTGGCTGAGTAATAATTGAATGCTGCAGGACTGACCAACAGAAGCCAGTTTATCAGACAAAACAACATGTACAGTGCATAAATGAGGATGAGGCCCCATGTTAACATCAGATTCCCCACTTACAACATAAATCCCAACTGACAACAAAATCTACATCAGAGTCCTCCCTCTTATGTCAAGGTCCCCAGAGTCACACCCCCCTTACATCAGGGTCCCCAGAGTTACTCCCTTAAATCAGGGTCCCCAGATTCAACCTTTCCCCATTACTCCAGGGTCCACAGAGCTACCCCCCTTAGATCAGGGTCCCCAGAGCAATTCTTCCATGCATCAGAGGCCACAGAATTCCCTCTCCTTTCATCAGGGTCCCCAGAGTAACCCCATTTTACATCAGGGTCCCAGCGTCACCCACCTTAGATTAGGGTCCCCAGATCTACCCCCCTTACATTAGGGTCCTCAGATCCACACCCTTACAGCAGGGTCCTCAGAGTCACGGCACCTTACATCAGAGTCCCCAGAGCACCACCTCCTTAGATCAGGGTCCACACAGCCCCCTTTATATCAGGGTACCCAGAGCCCCCCACTTACATCAGGGTCCACACAGTCCCCCCCTTTATATCAGGGTCCCCAGAGTAATCCCCCTTCTTATGCTAGGGCCCCCAGAGCCCCCCTCCTTACATTAGGGTCCCCAGAGTTACCCATTTTACATTAGGGTCCCCAGATTCACCCCTCCTTACATTACGGTCCACACAGCCCCCCTTTACATCAGGGTCCCCTCCCCAGAGTGATCTCCCTTCTGCTATCAGGGGCCCCAGTCTGACTCCCTCTTCCTCTAACAATATATCAGGGCCTCCAGCAGGTTTTTATCCTTACCCTCCTTGGGTTCTCTGTTTTGTTCTCTTGTAGTGTAGTCCTGACTCAACTACACCTTAAACAGGGAGGAAGGCAGGGCACTGTCAGCAGCTAGGTCTGAAGGAGTAAGTTCCGTTCTCCTCCACTGAATGCTGGGGGCAGACCAACCACATGGTTGGTTGCTAGATGCCAGGTGGTCCTAGCAACCAACTACTAATGCTGGCAGCAGCGAGCGGGAGTCGGGAAGCAGGACTGCAGTGGCAGCACTAGAGTAAAAGAAGAATGTGAGAGATGTATCACATGTTAGATGAATGGACCCATGCATCACCTGTTGCCGCCCTGGCAGCTGGCAGCCTACACTGTGTGCAGTGTTTTTATGCACACTTCATGTCCATAACAAATATTCATGGACAGCTGTAAAAATCACACATTACTGACATTTGGCAAAATTGGTGGTGTTAGGGACAAATATGGGGACCAGGTTCCCAAATGCAGAGTTTATGAAATACCTTGGAATGAAGCCTTCCATTAGTAGGCTGTCACCGCTGAGAAGGCTAACATCTTCCCCCAGTCTTTCTTCCAGGTTCATGCTCTCCGGCTATGTAACTGGCCGGAGCCGCGATTATGTCACTTCCACACATGAGCGTGGGAGTCCTCGGTCCTGGCGTGAAGCTCTAATGGTCCAGCAAGGTATGCTGGTGACATAACTGGCTGCATTCAGGGTGAATAAGGCTTACCTGTAGGTAAAATTAATATATCCTAAGTGTGCACCCTTTAGGAGATATTCATTTTACCTATAAGTAAGCCTTATTATAGGCTTATTGGTAGGTAAAAATCACCAAGTGGGCTCTACTACCGCATTAATAAAAATGTATATGTGTCAACTCTCTCGCATTGCACTGTGAAAAATCTGTGTAAATCACAAGACTAGCTGCACAGGATTATAAATCCTTTGAAAGTTAAAACAGTACAAATATTTGTATTGCGGCTGTGTGGCTGTGTGGTTAGTCATATTTGCCAAGAGTTTCACTTTAATAAGCCATAGTTTACACAGGATATGTATTCTACTGATATTCATTATATTGGATCTGACATTGCGAGGGGAAAAAAAAAAAAATCAAAACCTGAAAATATCGTTTAGAATATCCAGTTCACAGGTGTCAGTTGAACTAAATATATCTAAATAGAGCATACTGCAAAATTACCTTTTTCCATTTCTCTTTCATACAAATCTTTCCTAGCTCCTCTTATCGGTTCACCAGTTATGAGTGATGCAGAATAAAATAAAACAAATGTCCAGTGAGAATAAAATCCTATGGGTGTTAAGTGCATACTGTAGTTTATGAAAAAGCAGTATGTTTTATGTTACGATGCATAATGAAGATACCATTCTAGTTTGATAATTGAAAATCCAACAGTGTGAAAGAGATATAGATAATTACAGTCGTATTAAACTCAAGAACAAAAAATGTAAAATATTGCAGTTTACCAGTCTTTGGATGTGATGGCTGCATTAGTTTTATTTTTTTTAGACTTTTTTTCCCTTTATTTCACCTGGTGATCCTGCCAGTAACACTTCTTCCTGTGTTAGGCTAGGTTCACATTTGTGCGCAATCGGGAGTACAGGCAAATCTCACGTGTTCCCATAGCACTAGGAATGCAGTGAGATTTATAAAAGAAGGTGAAATAAAAGGGAAATATATATCCTCACTTAGAACCCAAAAAACAAGCAGCCAAACACTATAACCTATATACTAGGCATATTAGAATATATGAAAACAAAGTGCAGCGCTAAACATGTGTGATTACATACAAATAAAGTGCTATACAATAACGTATATATATATATATATATATATATATATATATATATATATATATATATATACAATATTATATATGTACTTTATTGTAAAGCATTTGCACTTTATTAGTATGTAATCACATGTGTTTAGCGCTGCACTTTACATTTATAAAAGAAGGTGCATGGGTCTTTTTCCTAGGTCTGATCTGTTAAGCTGAAAAGTTACAGACTCACAGGCTAGATCGCCAGGTGAAAATAAAGGAAAAAAGCCTAAAAAAGAAAACCAATGCAGTTACCGCATCTAAGAACTGGTGAACTGCAATATAGTACATTTTTGTTTTTGGGTTTAATGCTGTTTTAAAGATTTAACTAATTCCTATTATACTGTACATTTGTAATACATAGATATCATAGCTATCATTCATGCCAAGCTAGATAGCAAAATCTATTACATTAAACACATGCTTATTCTTTTGCACTAGTAACACAGTTTCCTCTAATTGATGACCTCACGATCAACAATGATATTATGATCAATGAAAAACCTTATAAAAAAAAGTATTCCAGGACGGGGAGGTCTCGGAGGTGATCGCCCCTCTAGACGCTGAAAAAGCTTTTGACTCGGTGGAGTGGGAATATTTGTGGATGACACTGAGGAAATTTGGATTTGGCCCGGTCTTTACTTCGTGGTTGCGACTGTTATACGCTGAACCTACGGCGCGGGTCCGCACAAACAAACTGCTTTCTGCGCCTTTCCCACTCCGCCGGGGTACGAGACAGGGATGCCCCCTCTCCCCGGCCCTGTTTTGCCTGGCCATCGAGACGCTGGCGATACTGCTTCGGGCCTCACCCGCAGTTATTGGTGTGTCGGTTCCCCCACTTATGGAAAAAGTGTCCATGTATGCGGACGACGCGCTTCTGTATCTTCATGATGCCCGCCAATCCCTACAAGCGGCGTTGGAGGTTATGGAACCTTCTCTGGAGTTAAAATCAACTGGGACAAGTCATTACTCTTTCCGCTCACCGATGCACCACCCCCTGGGGAGCTCCCAGCCCCCCTTCAATGGGTGGATAGATTTAAATACTTAGGTATTTACATTCAAAGGAATTTCTCCAAGTATTTGGAGAACAATCTCCAACCGGTGTTCCAGAGGTTCTTACAAAAATGTGCAACATGGAGGACCCTGCCGCTCACACCGGTGGGGAGAGTCAATTTAGTAAAAAGGTCCTTCCTTCCCAAGTTCCTGTATGTGTTTAGACACACGCCGATAAATATCCCCTCTTCATTTTTTCAAAAATTGGATCGGGCCGTGGGCTCCTTCATTTGGGGTGACAGGGTTCCCAGGGTGGCCAGACTTATGCTACAACTCCCTCTGTCTGAGGGAGGCCTGGAATTGCCAAATGTTAAAAAATACTACTGGGCGGCGGTGTTGGTATCGGTGAGGTGGTGGTTCGCGTAGGACGCGTCTAATCCTGCTCTGAACCTCGAGGCGGCTAGGCTGGGATCCATAATCTGAGTTTACTAACTTTGTCTATAGAGGACCGAGATCTAGCCCGCTAGCTACCACTCCCATGAACACAACAGCTCTTGTGTGGAAAAGGGCCACACTGTCTCTGGCTGTTCCAGGGGAATTCTCCCCTTACTCTCCACTCTGGGGTAACCCCTCCCTGAGGCACTTACGGATGGTCCCGCATCCCCAGATATGGAGTGAGGACGTTGAGCGATATTATGCCAATGGGGCAGCTACTCACATTTGCCGAATTTAAAACTAAATTTGCACTGCCGCCATGGATGTACTTTAGGTACCTACAGCTGCGACATGCTTTCCGTGCGCAATTTCCTGGCCCCATCATTTTTAAATCTCATTCTGTGGAACAGCTCCTAACGACCAGGAACATAGACAGGACACTCTCTTCTATCTACCTCAGACTCACCTGTGGGGGAGAGGGGGGAGGGCAGAGAGGGCATTTCAGGCCTGGAGGCGAGACATTCTCAGTCTAACAAAGAAGGATTGGACTGAGGGCCTTCATCAGTGTGCAGCTAAAGTTTCTCCATAGGGTATACTATACACCACAGAGGCTCTCGGTTATCTATCCTGATAGGGATGAGATGTGCCCGAAATGTTGAGGAGGGGTGGGTAACTTTATGCACATGGTATGGCTTTGCCCCTTGGTTCAGGACTTTTGGCAGGCGGTTGTTGCTGACATGGGCAGGATTAGTGGCGTGCCTTTCACTCTCGATAACTGACAATCTACCCACCAATACCCATAAAAAGCTTTTCATATTTTATATGGCATATTATGCTAGGAAAACTATATTGCTTAAGTGGAATGCATCTGACCCTCCCACGGTGTCTGCCTGGAAAACGTTGGTGAATGGCACCTTGCCAATGTACAAGCTGACTTACATGGGATGTAACTGTCCAAAAAAGTTTGAAAAGGTCTGGTCTGCCTGGGTGGAGGCAAGGCACCTCACATTATAGGGCAGTGGTTCTCAACTCCTGTCCTCGGTACCCACTAACAGGCCAGATTTGCAGGATAACTGAAATACACCACAGGTGATATAATTTGCTGCTCAGTGATTGCAGTATTCTAGTCTGCATCTCCCCAAGGTAATACTTAAAATCTGGCCTGTTGGTGGGTCCTGAAGACTGGAGTTGAGAACCACTGTTATAGGTGGTCTCTTCCCCCCCCCCCCTTGTGTTTTGTTTCATGCCCTGCATCTGTCTCTCCTTCTCCCCTCTTCTCTCCCCCCCACCCCCCCAAAATAGTCATCTATGTGATTTGGTTTTCTGCCCCACTTTGGTGGTGGTGGAGGAAAAGAATGGGGCCTTCACGAATCTTGTACTCTACTAGTTGTTATTTTATAGCCCTGATGCATTGTTTTGTCCTGCTTGGATGAGTAGGGCAAAGCAAGAATTATTTTACTTCAGTTGTCAACCGATGAGAAAGCATTCTTCTTCCCATTGACCACTGATGAGGGGGTATTTTCCTTCCTAGGGCCATTGATGGCAAGACATTTTTGCTTCCCATTGATCACTGACACCTATATATTTTTTTGTTCTTGATAACCCTGGCACAATTTTTCCCTCCGTTAAGGCTCCATTCACTTAAAAATCGTGCAATTTCCATTGCGACTCGATGGGACTTTAAAGTGAGTTTGATGCAACTTTTGATGGGTTTGACTTATGCAGAACTGAAAAATGTGTTAGGTTTCTTTATTTTCTAACTCTAAATTGGAAGTGCAGTCGCAGTAAATCTGAGGGAAGATCTGAAATCAGGGGAAGCTCTGCTGATTTTATCATCGAATCATGTGCAAGCAAAAATGCTGCTTTTTATTATCCTTGCATGTCCCCCTTGGATCTACAGAGACTGCACTTCCAAGTGCACTTGCAGTGCACTTGTAATGCAGAGTGGATTTGCCTTTAGTAAATAACCCCCGTAGTTACATGGTCGGTAAGGTTGAAAAAAGACACCAGTCCATACAGTTCAACCTGTGGTGTGTAAGCGACGAATGTTCCTGCCGACTGCCAAATAACTAAAGGGCAGGGCCACCCAGTGTCATCATGGCGGTCTGATTGACATTAGATCTACTGTGGGGACTTTTTTTTTACTTTTTAATAAAGGAATTATCAAAAAATGGTGTACTGTGTTCACTCACTTTTTTGGTGAATGAGTAGGGGTACTATGTACCCCATACTCATTCACATGGGGGGGCGGGATCTGGGGGTCCCCTTGTTAAAAAGGGCTTCCAGATTCCAATAAGCTCCCCGTCCACAGATCCCCACAACCACTGCCCAGGGGACAAGGTGCTTTGGGATACAAGGTGCCCCCCCCCCCCAATGCTAAGGGCATGTGGCCTGGTATGGTTCAGGAGGAAGGGGGTGCTCACTCATCACTTTACCTGCCGGGTTGCATGCTCAGATAAGGGTCTGGTATGGATTTTGGGGGGACTCTATGCCAAAATTTAGGAAAAAAATGGTGTGTGCCCCCCCACCCCCAAAATTATTGGTTGTTAAGGACGCAGCGGACAGCTTACCAATCAGCTATTCTTTACACAAAAGTTGGTCGATCAATTTTCAACTAATTTCAATTCCAATCATTAAGAAAATTTGGAATTAGTTAGAAAATAAAGAAACCTAACACATTTTTCAGTTCTGAACAAGTCACACTCATCCAAAGTTGCGTTAATATCCCATCTATTTGATGCAGGTGCAACGTTCATATGACTTTTGAGGGTTAACATTGAGGTCTATGGACCTCAAATAGCATGAAAATCGGACTAAAGTAGTGCAGGAACTACTTTGAAGTTGCTGCAACCTGAAGTCCCACAGATATGAATGGTAACATGGGGTGTTCACAAGTGTGAATGGGGCCTTACTGACAACAGGCCAATATTTTTCTCCCACTGACAATCATCAACAGGGTATTTTTTTCTCCCACTGAGCACCCAACACAGGGGTATTTTTTCCTCCCCTGAGTACCAATACCTAAAGCAGTGGTTCTCAACTCCTCACTGCCCTAAAGGAATCTTGCACAGAGAGCCATTTAACCACTCCAGATCCGCGCTATTGCCATAGTACGGCTCCAGCGCGGATCTGGAATGCCGGGACGACGTCCATGGACGTCGCCCCCTTTGCGCGCTCCTCGCGCGTACCGAGAGACACGTTCTAAGGAAATCCCGTCACTCCTCAACTCTTGGTGACGAAATCCATAACCATGAGTCCCCTCCTTTTTTATGGGGACACAACCCACGAGTCACCCTCTTTTTTTATGGGACAACTACTAACAGTCACCCTCTTTTTATAACCGGACAACAGTCATTCCGGGGTAAGTGTGAACACTTGTGGGGTACAATGGTAAGTATAGACACCCTGAAGTCCAACGTCGTTGAAGTTTCATCAAGGACGTGATGAAATCAGGCTAAAAGTACGATAAACTCCAGGTATCTGGAGTTACAATTGGGAGTTTTCAGTA
>BLSH010514232.1:660942-674951 GCA_018402905.1 Glandirana rugosa
ATGAATCCTATAGAACAAGTTATAGACATTCACGTACCAGACTGTCTAAATGCTGTAACTCTAACAATCAACCACATACACTTCTTCAATTCTCATGTACAAATCCACTGGGGGATTTTTTAGATGTAGGAAGCCCCCCGATGGACATTCACCTAAACATGTACTCTTAACTTCTTCACACACACCAACTAACAATCTCACTGTCGTAAATCTGTCAGACCATGCACTTACTGATATTGAACAAGATATCCTAAGTAAGGGATTGAGTTTCTGCCCCAGTGCAAACTTAAATAAGTTTGAAGTGATCAAGGACCTCCAGCTCTTTGCTAGAAAGTTGTTACTGAAACAACTATACTCGAAGAACAATCCTGCAAAACATGCAACTGATGTCCAAGAGCTGGAGGCCATTGATGCTATGTTAGCACTAATGGAAGAAAATTAACCTGTCGACCTTATTGATCGGATAGATTTAGAAAAATTGCTAGAACAAATTGATCACACAGACTCAAGTAGGCAAATCGCCCAGCCACTAAAAAAGAAATTAGATCGATTCCCAGCCCTTAACATCAACCCGAATGTACTGGCATTCATAAGATCCACTAGTGCAGAAATTAAATCCCTAAAGATTAAGACAACTGGCCAAGATAATCATTCTCACTTAGAACGTAAAGCATTGAAATCTCTAATTGACAATCCACATATTTTAATCAAACCCTCTGATAAAGGGGGCAATGTGGTTGTGCTCAACAAACAACAATACATTGATATGTGTATGGCTATTTTGAACAACCCCACCTGGTACTGCAAGATTCCAGCCTTTAAGGTTGATGTCTTTCAGAAACAGTTTTACCTACTCGTTGATTCTGCGTACGCATCAGGTGTATTGTCCAAAAACTAATGGGGATTTATTAGAACACCTTGGCCACGCACGGCTACGTTCTATTCACTTCCTAAATTACACAAGAGTCTGAAACAGCCCACTGGGAGACCCATTATTACTGGTAATGGATCACTAACAGAAAACCTAAGCAAATGGTTGGATAGTTTTTTGAGACCCTATGTGAAAAATATTCCTAGTTACATTCAAGACACCATGCATTTGCTCCAAATTATGGATGGACTGTCTATTTCTCCTACTTCCTACCTAGTTACAATAGATGTTGAGGCTCTATACAGCTCGATCCCCCACTCTAAAGGATTAGCCTGCATACAACACATCTTAACCCAAAATAGTTGTTATGAACGGAAACAAATTCATTTTGTTATGGAAGCATTAGAGTTTGTCCTAAGCCATAACTTTTTTACCTTTAACGGTTCCCACTTCCTCCAGGTGCAGGGCATAGCGATGGGGACATGCTGTGCCCCATCCTATGCCAACCTGTACCTGGGGGAGTGGGAACGGACTCTCTCTCATTCGGAGGAGATGACCCCATTTCTGAGTAAGATAACCCTTTGGTATCGATATATTGATGATATTTTGCTAGTATGCGATGGCCCCTCAGCGGACTTGGCTGGATTTCTGTGGGCTCTGAACAAGAACCAGTTTAATCTAAGTTTCACCATGAACTTTGATCACAAGAGGGTGACATTCTTAGACGTATGTATAGAGAAAGAGGAAGATGGCTCCCTCACCAGTGGACTCTATCGCAAACCTACAGCAGGAAACTCTATACTACATGCACAAAGTTTCCACCCAAGGCCGCTGATACAATCCATACCCTACAGCCAGTATCTCAGAGTGCAAAGAAACTGCACTGATGATTCTGACTTCAAAAAAGGCCAGGTTACGAGCTCGGGGTTATTCAAACACCTCCCTGAAAAAAGCCTTCAGGAGGGCTTGTGTGAAAAGTAGACATGAACTGCTTTACAGATTAGACCCTGCTTCACAAAAAGAGGACCCTTTACGAATCATAACAGGTTTTTCCAAACAACATCACAATATACGGAGGATTGTGAACAAACACTGGCACATCTTACAAACAGACCCCCTAGTCGGCCCTCATGTTTCTGCCAGGCCAGCATTCACTTTTAGAAAAGCTAGATCTTTTGGTGACTTTCTAACCTCAAGTGAATTTAGAGTGGGGGGTAATAAAGACCCCTGTAAACGACCAGGCACATTCAGATGTGGGGGATGCAATTTTTGTCAGTATGTGAACGTGCATCCCACCACATTACCCAACGGAGAGAAATATAGACCCCGACATTACGCCAACTGTGGAACAAAGGGAGTAGTGTATCTTCTGCTATGTGAATGCTCGGGCTTTTATGTAGGGAAAACAATCAATGAGTTTAGAATTAGAGCCCAAAGAGATTTGATGTCAATGAAAAAACGTGACGGCGAGCTCCCTCTGGGCAGACATGTGTTACAGCAGCATCAGGGTCTTCTTCCCAAAGTCTCCTTCTTAATTCTTGATAGGGTCCATATGGGTATGAGAGGGGGAGATTACAATAAGATCTTACTTCAACATGAGCAAAAATGGATCTTTCGTCTCAATGCTCCAGGTATCAATGAGACAATATCATACAAACCTTTTTTAGAGGGTTTTGCATCAGGTGGACCTGAATTGGATTAATATGAGAGAACATGATCGATTCTTGGCTCTCCAGTCCCCTGTCATCATGGATCCAGCTCTAGTTGACTTTTTTCATTTATATATATATTTTTTTTTTTTCATTTTCCACTTACAATTTTCATGTTCTCTTGCAATTCCCTTGGGTATTATGTTTTTTCAATATTTTTATGGGTTCCTTTTACATCTTTTGTCACTTCTGTGATCGGTCGCTACACGGCGCCATTTATATTCTGTTTTTGACTCTGTAGGTCGGTTTTACCCCCCAGTATATCGGTATGTGCTGTTCTTGGATCCACCACTGCTATGTGGTGGCGCTGTCTGGCTGTTGGCAGCCCTGGGAATGTTCTTTTGGTTTCCTTGTGTTGTGCTTTTACTCTTGAGGTGTCACTTCCTCTGCGACGGCTGGATCACTTCCGGTCGTCGCATTGTAATGCCCTTTCGGTCTCCATAGGCTTGTGCTTGGAGACACTGGAACCTTTGACCTGACTCCCCCCTCTGAAACACCTGCACCGGATTGTCTGCTAACTAACCATTTAACAACATTCATCAAGTTAAGCTATGTCTTTCTGTGTCATGTGACACTTAGAACCAATCATCCTGTTTAACACTCAGCTGCCCTCAATCTTCCCTGTTTCACTTGCCCTATTTATTCCCTCTCTTATGCGGGGTTGAACCATTGCTGATCTTTTGTCTTGCCGTGAACTGCTGTGGGGCCAGGTGTGCTGAGTAGAGTTGAGCAAACACCTGGACGTTCGGGTTCGGAGGGTCCGTACGAACTTTGGGAAAAAGTCCGGGTTCGGCACCGAACGTTGCCCGAACATTATCCCGGACACCGAACCCCATTGAAGTCAATGGGGACCCAAACTTTTAGGCACAAAAATGGCTGTAACAATGTCCTGGCAAGTGCTAGAGGGCTGCAAAAGGAAGTAAAATTGGGGTAAGAGTAGGGCAAGTGCCCTACAAAAAAATGGGGATAGGGAAAATAAATTAAACTTGAATAACCTAGGAGATGATTTTTGAACAATAATGTGTCACTTACAGCAACAGCTGGCCCTATAGGAGTAGGCAATGATTTTTGAACAATAATCTGTCCCTCTAAGCAGAAGCCTCTACCTAGTGCAGCCAGATCGCTCAAAGCAGCAGTATGTGAAATCTCAAATTACTCCCACAATGTGATCGTTGAGTACGATCGAACAATCTGATCGTTGTGTACGATAGTAACGATCGTTGTGTTAGGCAGGGTTTGATCTGCAATGTGTCACTCAAAGCAGCAGTATGTGACATCTCAAATTACTCCAACAATCTGATCGTTGTGCACGATCGTAGCGATCGTTGTTTTATGCAGAGTTTGATCTGCAATCTGCAACTCAAAGCAGCAGTATGTGAAATCTCAAATTTCTGCTATCTGTCCCTCAGAGCAACAGCAGTAGTGATCTCAGGATGCAGGATCAGATGTTAAAATGTCTGCAATCTCTCCCTCATGCCGGCAGCTTCCTCTCCCTACACTAACCCAAGAGCATGTGACATGCAGCACTGTGACTCCAGCTTAAAAAGACTGACTTTCCAGGTAAACTGTTTTTTTTTAACTTGAACTGATTTTCATACCATCTTTTGCACTGGGGCACCTTTCTAGGTGCCCCATTAGAGGGTTGAAACTTAGTGGCTAATTCCGTGCATATACATACTTCTTTTACAGATCCCTCTTGTGGTACCCACTTTTGTGGGTTAGGGCTCTTGATATTGGTCCTTGACCCTACCCTCGATGGGAGGATCTAGCTGGTCTCCCTTGGCATATATCCCAGCCTTTTGAGTCGGCACATGTGCATACCCCTCTGACCATAGACGGGTAAGTGTCACCTACTAAACCCTTATTTTTCATCACCTGCATTTAAGGTGATGTTTGATGCAGCTCTGCTGCAATCTGTGTTGAACTATATCTCACGTGTATCTTTATTGCTCATATGTTTACTATTCCCTTACAGTTTTCCTATATTTGACAACTGATATATCCTCAGTACATACTGCCATCCCACCGGGCCCCCATTGCGCCTGTCTTCCTCTGTGACTTATACCAATATTATTGGTAGGTAATTGCTATAGTCTCAAACAGAGATCTGCTCTGTATTCTTTTGACCTGCTCTATCCCTCTGCTATACAAGGTATGGCCATAACAGGGGGCCATCTCCAATATCTGCACCTTGGATACTCTCTTCAATTTCTTAGGATCAAACGGATATCCATCCCGCCTTTTGCTCATGTTGAACTGAGACGGGAGGGAATGACTGTTCGACTTCAATTTTGCCACCTCTTTCAGCTGCTCAGTATGGATTGGTCAAATGTATTATAAACTTGTTAATACCGGATAACATTGTGTATGTCTCCTTATATTGGTTTTTCCTTCTTTATCGCACATAGAGGTTTTAATTGTGACCACTTCTCCCCTGAAGAAGAACTATCGAAACGCGTTGGGCTTCCACGCCACATTGTGGTGATGCAAGTGGTCCTTTTTGCTGTTTGTGTTTTTAGTCTGTCAATTGTGTATGTTTTTCACGATGTAACCCCTGTCAGTGTCTAGTATCATCACCATTGTTATCCCTTTGATGACAGACCTATCTGTTCAGGTCTGACTATTGCAATTTTTAATCTACTCTAATAAAATATATTGTTTTTTGATCCAAACTGGTTTTGATTTTTGCTCCTTCAGGAGACTGGTTTCCGCTAAAGTCCCAAATTTGGGGTTTCACTTTTCCATATTCATCTCTTCATAAAGAGCACCTCTTTCACTTTTGGCAATGCACTAGCTATGTTCAGACCTCCTGCCTAGACAAAACCAAGAGATTCCAGGAAAGAATCCTCGATACCCTTCTACTAAGACAGATGTACAATATTTAAGACATCTACAAACCACTGCTGATACAGGCCTCCCGCCCTTTGAACTCTTCCTCAGTCGCAAACTGGAACAAAGACTTTACCGACACGGATTTAGTTAACAAGTTTCTGACAGGGTATACCACAACCCTAAATCTGACCCCCAAATGAAACATGGAGGGAATAACAACTGAAAATAATGTACATTTATCCCTTTTCTCTCAAACAAATCTGAACCCCAATTCGCCTCTTGCCAACTCTGTAAGCAACATAAACCATCTCTCACCCGTCGATTCTGAGCTTGCCCACATATTGCAGCCTTCTGGGATCGTGTCATCCAATTTATCAACAGCATCTCTCTCTTCTCCCTCCCGAAGGACCCACTGCCCCTTATCTTTAGCTACTGGGGGTAACAACACTCGCTGCAGCCCCATCCATCAAATAAAATCGGAAAAATACCACGCTAATATGCTCTAATCACAATCAGATGCTGCCTGACACATAAATAAGTATCCCGAATACTCAAGCGAATAATAAATCCTAAGTTGGTGCGGCGCAATAAAAATAAAATAAATAAATAAATAATGACATAAAATATTGCCACCCAGTGGCTAAAGTGCAAAAGTGCATAAAACGCAGTGCAATAATATAAACAAATGTGACAATCAATCTTATAATCTTTGATAAGTGAAAATGAAAAATCGCTGTTGGTAATAAAAAGTCCTTTAACCACTTCAGCCCCGGAAGGATTTCCAGCTTTAGGACCGGAGCCCTTTTTGCGATTCGGCACTGCGTCGCTTTAACTGACAATTGCGCAGTCGTGCGATGTTGTACCCAAACGAAATTTGCGTCCTTTTTTTCCCACAAATAGAGCTTTCTTTTGGTGGTATTTGATCACCTCTGCGTCATTTCTGATCGCCGCTATAAACAAAAGAAGAGCGACAATTTTGCAAAAAAACCCAAATTTCTTACTTTTTGCTAAAATACAAATACAAAAAAAAAATATAAAAAAACATTTTTTTTCATGGGTTTTGGCCGATTTATGTTCTTCCTCATATTTGTGATAAAAAAAATCGCAATCGGCGTTCATTGATTGGTTTGCTCAAAAGTGGTCGCGTTTACGGATGATGAGAATTCATTTTTGGGGTTTTTATTTTATTTATTTTTTTACTAGCAATGGCGGCGATCTGCGATTTTTAGCGGTACTGCGATATTTCAGCGGACATGTCGGACCATTTTGACACTTTTATGGGACCATTGGCATTTATACAGCGATCAGTGCTATAAAAATGCACTGATTACTGTGTAAATGCCATTGGCAGTGAAGGGGTTAACCTGCAGGGGGCGCTCTAAGGGTTATCTGTGTTCCCTGGGCGTGTTCTAACTGTGGGGGGACTGCCCTAGCTGGGGAAGGGAAGTGGTCACAGCCTCCGTATACATGAAGGCTGTGATCACAGCCCTTCCCCCTTCACAGAACGGAGGTCCGTGTTTACATACACGGACCTCCATTCCTTCGCTCCGGGGGGGCCATCGCGGGTAGCCGGCGGCAATCGAAGCCGCCGCACCCGCTCCCTGGCCCTCCCCAAACACAGTGAGCGCGCGGGCGCACGCTCACTAGGCTCGGTCGCGCGGCCGCCGTCATATGACGGCGATTTGCGCTCCCCAGCCACCTTGTCGCCATCAGATGCCGATCGGCGGTCGGCAAGGGGTTAAACAGTTCATGCGTTGCAATAAATTGAATTAATTCTTCGTGCAAAAAGTGCAAGAAAAAGGTGCTTAGTGTGAGCTGTCAACATCTAAGGCAAATGGATTCCAAGTTTAACGTGCTTCACAGTGGGACCACACACCACCACCACCAGTTACACTATGCCAAGTCGCACTTTCCCCTATGGGGTTAAATCCTCCTTAGGCATACACTTTGTCAGACTCCACATATGAATCAAGGTAATATGTATGGAAAAGTGGAAACTATATAGTGCTGAATCCTTTTAAAATATTTATATTTTTATTTATAAAAAACACTCACATAGGGGAAAGTGTGACTTGGCCCATCAGGGGTGGCACCTGAAGGTGAGCGCATAGTGTAACCGGTGGTGGTGTGTGGTCCCACTGTGAAGCACATTAAGCTTGGAATCCATCTGCCTTAGGTGTTGACAGCTCACACTAAGCACCTTTTTCTTGCACTTTTTGCATGAAGAATTAATTAAACTTATTGCAACGCATGAACTGTTTAAAGGACTTTTTATTATCAACAGCTATTTTTCATTTTTCACTTATCAAAGATTATAAGATTGATTGTTTATATTAATGCACTGCATTTTATGCACTTTCGCACTTTAGCCACGGGGTGGCAAAATTTTATGTAATTCTTTTTTTCTTTTTTTTTTATTGCACCGCCCCATCCACCAAATGCTGGGACTAAGGATTGGACACTCACCTGTCTCCTAGTTGCTCGCAGAATCATCCTAAAGAATTGGATTTCCCCCACAGCTCCCTCAATCATCCAAGTTAAACGGGAACTAACAGCCCTCTTTTTCAAAGATAAATTCAACAGGGACTTCAACCTCCCTAGGTCGGAAGACTATTTCCACCAAAAGTGGCAACCCTATATGAACCATACACTGCTACCAGATGAGGCCAAAAATTTCGAAAATACCTTCACATACTTTTTGGAGCGAGCATCTTCATTCACCCAAGATGACGTTAGATCAGATGACGAGGGGGGAGACCCCCTTCCTTTTCCTGTACTGGCTGGGGAGCCAGAGGAGCTGGAATATAGCTTCCAGCTGGGGACCAATGAACAAGAAAGTGTCTCTGACCCTGACCGTGAGAGTGAACCAAATGTAGTACTTGACTTAGAGGTCAAGAGGGAGGACTTCTGTACAGAGCAACTACGGGATGTCACTCTCCTTGGAGCTAGAGAAAACGTGACAGAGATGGATAGGGAACATGTGGACCCTAATTGGGGGGGGGTGTCTTTTCCCTACATGGCTCTTAAAAATAATTTGTTGTATCAGGTGGTGAAACGCGGGGAGGACGAGGTGGAACAGCTAGTGCTTCCCAAACCCTTTTGCAGGATGGTGCTACATCTAACCCATGGACATGGGGGGACATCTGGGTATGGATAAGACCAGGGAGAGAATAACCCAGGGATTCTTCTGGCCTGGGTTGCATGCAGATGTCAGAGAGTATTGCGAATCCTGCCCTGAGTGTCAACTTTCTGCGCCCTCACCCCATTTTCATAGTCCACTTGTTCCACTGCCCATAATTGAAGTGCCTTTTCGAAAGAATCGGCATGGATCTCGTGGGCTTCGTAGTAAAGTCTGCCCGGGGACACCAGCACACCCTGGTAATACTAGATTATGCAAACTGCTATCCGGAAGCCATACCCTTGCGGAACACCTCCACTAAGACTATTGCTAGGGAGTTGGTCCAGGTGTTTAGTGGGGTGGGGATCCCTAAAGAGGTCTTAACAGCTCAGGGCACCCCGATAATGTCACGTGTAACCAAGGAATTGTGCAGGTTGTATAAAATCTCCCATCTCTGTACCTCGGTCTACCACCCCCAAATGGATGGACTTATGGAGAGGTTTAATAAAATGCTCAAAAGCATGTTGAAAAAGGTAGTGGAAAAATATGGGAGAGATTGGAATATGTTGCTGCCGTATCTCAAGTTTGCCATACGAGATGTTCCGCAGGTGTCTACAGGGTGTTCCCCCTTTGAACTCTTGTATGGTAGACATCCCAGGGGTCTGCTAGATGTCACAAAAAGACATGGGAAGGAGAGGCCACCCCATATAGGAGCATCGCAGAGCATAGTCCTTGTCACTGACACAACAAAATGACGTTAAGGAATTTATCAGTAAATATAGAGACTTTTTCTCTCCCCTACTCGGACTGACCACCGTACTACAACATGACATAATTACAGAACCAGGGGTCCGCGTAAATGTAAAACCCTACCGAAAACCTGAGGCTAGTCGGGGAGTGGTGGCAGAGGAAATAAAAACCATTTTGGAGTTAGATGTGATTGAGGAATCCCACAGCCCCTGGTTGAGCCCTATAGTGCTGGTCCCAAAGCCCGATGGCACTATCAGGTTCTGTAATGATTTCAGGAAACTGAATAACGTGTCTAAGTTTGACGCATACTCGATGCCACGGGTTGACGAACTTGTGGACAGGTTGGGAGGTGCCCGGTACATTACAACCCTAGACCTAACTAAGGGCTACTGGCAGATCCCCCTGACAGAGCCAGCAAAGGAAAAAACAGCCTTTTCTCCCCCCGAGGGTTCCTTCCAGTACAAGCGAATGCTGTTTGGTCTGCATGGGGCCCCTGCATCCTTCCAGAGCATGATGGACAAAACCTTGAGGCCGCATTACTTCTATGCAGCCACCTATTTGGATGATGTGGTCATCCACAGTCCAAATTGGGAATCGCATCTGGCCCTGAGTACAAGCAGTCGTAGATTCTCTTAGGGTAGCAGGTTTAACAGCCAGCCCAAAAAAGTGCCATAGGATTGGAGGGGGCCAAATACATTGAGTATGTTATTGGTCGGGGACTGATTAAGCCCCAGACCAATAAGATCAAGGCGATTCAAAAGAGGCCCCAACCGGCGAATAAAAAACAGGTTTGTGCCTTCCTGCGGATTACAGGGTATTACAGGCGGTTCATATCCGACTTTGCCATCATTGCTGTCCCTCTGACCAATCTGACGAAGGGGAGAGGGTCGGGCATGGTTAAGTAGAATCCTGAAGCAGACAAGGCATTCTAGAAGTTGAGGCAGGCCCTTTGTGTACAACCGGTGCTCGTGACCCCAGACTTCACGAAAGGAGTTTGTTGTACAGACAGACGTCTCTTAGGTAGGACTAGGTGCTGTTCTGTCCCAGATCAGAGACGGTGAGGAGCACCCGCTTGTCTACTTAAGCAGGAGGCTTAACAGGCATGAGAGGAACTATGCCATTGTGGAGAAGGAGTGCCTGGCTATCAAGTGGGCCTTAGAGATGCTGAAGTACTACCTTTTAGGAAGGTCGTTTAGGCTACCGACCATGACCCCCTGAAGTGGATGTGTGACAACAGGGAGAAAAATAGTCAAGTGACTAGGTGGTTCCTGGCCCTACAGCCATTTAAGTTCACAGTGAAACATCAGGCGGGAAGACTCCAGAACAATGTGGATGCCCTCTCCCGGGTCCACTGTATGGTTGGGAAAGTTGCTCAGCTGCAGGGGCTTGAGCAGAGGGGGAGGATATGTGATGGTATACGAGGCAAAGTGGTAGACGGACGCTACCTGTCGCCTCGTATGCGTTCATTTGGACTAGATTAAACAGAATCCGGTCCGGATTTTACCAGCCACCATGGCAGGGCTGATTCTGGTTCAGAGTTTGTGGTCCACTGGAGTCCACCAGCAGATGGCTTAAATGATCAGGAAGAGATCTCACTAGGGCTATGGCCTGGGACTCAGAGAGGGATCTGAGGGAGCCCTGTGTCTGTTTGGACTTTAAAAGACAAGGTTTGCATTTTGGCTTATGTTTTGTGGGTGTCAGGGCCAGCCCCAGACCGTATAGTGAGGAAACTGTACTGTTTAGTTTAGCGCCAGATGGCAAGGACGTATTTTCTGTTTTGTTTAATTTGTAAATAAGCCTGGCAAGCCACCAGATTTTAAAGAAAGTTGCCTGCACGCTGACTAGTTTCCTCAGGAAAGATGATCCGCACAAGCTAATCTCCCACACGCTGCAGAATATATTCCTGTGGGCAATAAGTTTAAAGGCTAAAAATAAATCAATACTTTTCTATTTTATGTATGAAAATTCTTAATGAAAATATTTAAAAAAAAAAATCCTATGTGGCTCACAGCCAATGTTAACCACTTGCTTAATAGCCAAGGCAGTTCCGGCTAGTGTTTTTTTTTTTTGGTGGGGTGGCAAACCCCCCCCCCCCCTCCCTGGGCAGCCCTAACACCCCCAGCACCCCCACCCCGGCACTAGCACAGACTCTCCCCACCCAGGCAGCCGGTGGCGTGGCACTAACACCCCCAGCAAAAACCCACCCACTGTCTGATGGTCGGTCCTTACTTCATCACAGTGGTGGGCTCCAGTGTCCTCCAGCGTGGTGAGCTGCAAGTTGCGGGCAGCGGGTCTGGTGTCCTTAAGCGTGGCAGGCTGCAGGCAGTGGGTACAGTGTCCTTAAGGTGACAGGCTCGGGGAAAGGGTATCCAGTGTCCTCTCCTGGAGCCGTGCGTCTCCTCTCTGTTCCTCCTGGTGCTAGGTGTCCAATAGGAATGCCTGATGTTTTGGCCAATTGGGAAATGGGTCTCAGACCTGCTTCCTAATTGGCGGGGAGGAGATTTAGTGTGAAAATAGCGAATATTAATTTGCTATCTCACACAACTGGATGGGATCGGGGTGCAGTGCTCTGGCTCTGATCACATGCTTCAAAAAAACACTTCCACCATTGGAATCCATAGTCCAGCACCCCTGTATGTATATCAGGAGGCCGGGCGCATGGATAGGCGGGCAGCGCCCATGCACCCCGAATACACAGGCCGCCACTGAGCCACAGTACATGTACTGTGGCAGTTTGGCACCTGCAGGCAAAATCACGTACATGTACATGATTTTACCTGCTTTGGCTAAGGTAGGGGGGTGGACGCTGCCTGCGACCACTGTGATTGCGGATCCCGGTACTTGGGGCCCGGTGTTAATGTGATTACTACGCAATCATATGTTCACAATGTCAACAAAGCTGTTATGAATGAATTCATTCATAACAGTTGTGTTGCTTATGCTGTCATTAGCCCACAGCTACCTCATGGTACCTGGTCCTTGTTACCCTTGTCCCTCATTGTGTATATATTTTATATATAGTTAGTTGTTAGGTCTCTGTTAGCTTTATTAGGTATTTTGTCACCAGGGTTTGCTAATGTTCACTGTTTGCCGGTTGGTGTAAATAAATCTCACTTAAAAGATATATATATTGTTTAGTCCTAGTTTTCTGTGTGTAGCTACATATATCTGGTCTCTCAGCTGCCGAATCCTGACAGATGTTTAAGAGGAGATATGATCGCAATATACAAATCTTTCAATGGAGACTCTAGCAGTGGGAGGAATCTTTCAAGGCTACTTTCACACTGCAGAGTTTTACAGACGCTATTTGGCTAAAAATAGCGTCTGTAAAGCGCCTCAAAAATCCCCCCCCAGTCCGCCCCAATGTGAAAGCCCTGAGTGCTTTCACACTGGGGCGGTGCGCTTGCGGGACATTACAAAAAGTCCTGCAAGCAGCATCTTTGGGGCGGTGAAGGGGAGCGGTAATATACCGCTCCTCTACCGCCCCTGCCATTGAAATAAATGGCAAGCGCTTATGGAGCAGCTGCACACCGCCTCGGTAGCGCTGAGTGCCGGTACTTTTAACGCCTTTTTAACCCTTTGTGGGGGGTTAAAAGCGCGGCGCTCCCGCCCACATAGCGGAGCCATATTGCTGGGGTTTTACTGCGGCTGCCGCTCAGTGTGAAAGTAGTCTTAAGGTCTCTAAAGAGGACACACAACATAGTTGGATGAGAATTTCAATTTTAACCACTTCAAGACCGAACCTGTTTTTAGGGTTCGGTGGTCACGAGTTAAAACCAGGTTTTTTTGCTATAAAATGACTTAGAACCCCCAAACATTATATATTTTTTTCTAATACCCTAGAGAATAAAATGGCGGCCGTTGCAAAACTTTATGTCACACCGTATTTGTGCAGAGGTCTAACAAGCGTAATTTTTTTTGAAAAAAATCTGTTTTATGAGTTAAAAAATAAGACAACAGTAAAGTTAGGCCAATTTTTTTCCATATTGTAAAAGATAATGTTAAGCCGAGTAAAATGATACCCAACATGTCATGCTTCAAAATTGCGTCCGCTCGCGGAATGGCGACAAACTTTGCAACATAAAAATCTCCATTGGCGACGTTTAAAAAATTCTACAGGTTAACATTTTTGAGTTAAAGAGGAGGTCTAGTGCTAGAATTATTGCTCTCACTCTAACAATCGCGGCAATACCTCACGTGATGGTTTGAGCACCATTTTCATATGTGGGCGGGACTTACTTATGCGTTCGCTTCTGCGCTCGAGCTCGCGGGGACGGGTGCTTTAAAATTATTTTTTTTAATTTTCAATATTTCTTTATTGAGGTTTTACATCGAGAAAAAAAAACAAGATAATGTAACAGTAACATGTGGCAGTGGGTGCACATTCTAGAGTTAGTTTGATCAGTACAATAAATGATAATAGATAGTTGCGGATTATCTGAGTTGAGGTGAGATAAGGAAAGCAACAAACATACAATGACAATGTAATAGAACAAAAAAAAAGAGCTACATTTTGGAGTTATTTCTTTATAACTTTTAATTTTTTTTATTAAAATTTCGTGGGCAGGGGCGCTCGAGCTCGCGTCTTCGCTTGCGTATTCATTCAGGGCGGGTGTATACTTTTACCACGAGTTTGGTAGTGCACTCCATAACGGCGCTAACAATCTCACTCTCGTTATTAAGATCGTGATCTGGAGGAGAAATTGAGTTTTTACAATTGGACATCTTA
>BLSH010514232.1:689620-706576 GCA_018402905.1 Glandirana rugosa
GTTGTGAAGGGTGTTTTCTTCACCAGGGAAAGAATTCTTTGGTCATCCACCACAGTTGTTTTCCGTGGTCTTCCGAGCCTTTTGGTGTTGCTGAGCTCACCGATGCGTTCTTTCTTTTTAAGGATGTTCCAAACAGTTGATTTGGCCACACCTAATGTTTTTGCTATCTCTCTGATGGGTGACAGCTCTTTGGACCTCATATTGAGAGTTGACAGCAACAGATTCCAAATGCAAATAGCACACTTGAAATTAACTCTGGACCTTTTATATGCTCCTTATAAATGGGATAATGAGGGAATAACACACACCTGGCCATGGAACAGCTGAGCAGCCAATTGTCCCATTACTTTTGGTCCCTTAAAAAGTGGGAGGCACATATACAAACTGTTGTAATTCCTACACGGTTCACCTGATTCGGATGTAAATACCCTCAAATTAAAGCTGAAAGTCTGCAGTTAAAGCACATCTTGTTTGTTTCATTTCAAATCCATTGTGGTGGTGTACAGAGACAAAACGATTAGAATTGTGTTGATGTCCCAATATTTATGGACCTGACTGTACACTTTAAACAGTGCTTTTAACACTTTGCACTTGAATTTGGTAGATTTATCATCTTAGATTATTTCCTGCTACTAATTTATATTGATTTCAAAACCCCTTGAATATTATTAACCTGAAACTATACAAATTTAACATGTCTGTGGGTCGCTAATAATTGTATTGATCTAAATCTCTTTCCAGGAATGAATCCATATCAAAGGATCAAAGGAAGCAAATGTGTTTGTGTTGGCATAGAATTTAATCACTGCTATGCTGCTTCCTTCTTTATAAAAAATGCAGAAGCAGAATTCTGTCAAGTGTTTTCCAGTATCCTCATTGTCGAACACATTAAATGCTACAGTCATTTTTAGTCAGACTTATTCAGGATTTGTGTATATATATATTTTCTTTGGTATGGCAGGGAAGTATCGGCTTTTCATATGTTTTTAATGGTCAGACCTGTGATAACACCCCCCCCCCTGCACAGCTATTTACTGGGCAGATTAGTGCCCTGTTGTTTTTTCATCCCTAGCTTTCTAAGCCCCTTATGCAGTTGAAATCAGAGTCTATGTGATCACTTATGAAAAAGAGTTTTTTTTATACATATACACAAATGTTTTGCACAGTATCTAATGTCTATGTTAAACTAAATGGGTTGATTTACACATATGACCCTATATAAAGAAATTAAGGGTGCCACTTCAGGCTCTAGTAGGTTCTTATATGCTGACAACTGCTGCAAGTGCAGGCAGGGAAAGAGCACATCTCAGCTCCATAGAAGTCAATGAGGAAGGAAAAGAAGTCCAAGGAACTGCACATTACACAAAACCCTCATGTAAAGTGTGGAAGCAGCCTCAGCATAGACTCTATCAAGGCCACACCCCTGACGTGTTTCGCTCCGCCCATGGGGCTTAGTCATGAGAAATGTGACATTCCATGACTAAGCCCATAGGCGAGACGTAACATGTTGGGGGTGTGGCCTGGACTGAATCTAGGCTGAAGCTGCTTCCGCTCTTTACATGAGGGTTTTGTGTGATGTGCGGCTCTTTGGGACTTCTTTCCTTCCTCAAGAGTTCACATATACTTTAATAGTATAGTACAGGATAGTATAGTATAGTATACTCTTTCTATTATCTAATAAGCTTGCCTATTGACTTAATATCTTGGCAGCTATATCTGTCAAATGAACATTACATAACACTACTCTATTCACCAGAGCCCAGTCTAATAGGCATTTTCTGGTTATTGGTTTAAAACTGGACATATAACCCAGAGGATTCTGAGATGTACAGGCATGATCCCACCTCCCTCTAGCATCTTTCATAGGCTGAGTTTCTCTAGTCATATAGGGTGGCTATTTGTTTTTAGGCTTATGGAGAGAGGTTGAGGAGATGCTCTGTATGCTGATTAAGAGCTTATCAAGAGAAAAACAACAGTAATTAGGAACAAAATGTAATCTGAGTGAGCATTATTCCCCAGATAAGCCTTAGCCACCTGTGGTTACAGGTTCTTCATTGACATTAGATCATCACTGCATCAAAAATAGCTGTGATGTGTACCTTAACTGACCATTCTTCTTTAATACCTATGACTGTTCTTTTAGATGCCAAGTTCTGCCACAAACCACTCCATTGGAGGAAGTACACCATAAGTGGAACCTTCCCCACCCTTTGAAAAACAGTTGTCTATATCATCAGTGTTTCAAACATTGGGTAAGTTATCAATTCCCTATTAATAAGCCCTTTTTATCGTGGATACTGTTCACCAAAGTATTAAAAAAAAGTCTGAAAGCTGCAGAATAATTTTGATTCAAAGTAACTCTTAACCCGAAGAAAAAGGAATATATAAACCATAACTTCCTTTCTCAGACAAATAGATTAGGCTTGTTGCTTGTTAGTTATAAAATAGCTTGTGTTCCCATTCCCCCCGAGGAACTCTGCATGAGGGGAATAGATATAATGAGAATGCATTTAATGAAACCAGTCTGTTGGAATTTCAAAGACTACTTTAAAATGCCACATAAAACACGAGCCTCATTCAAGCCCCTGTCTCTGACTTTGAACTTGTTTCCAGATACAGAATGTGCAGATGAGAGGGAGAATTTTACACGCTGCCAAAGCTGGATTTATTGTGTTAGGAAGAAAAAAAGTTACATTCAATTGAACTTTTCTAAACTAAGTCACATAATGGCTTGGCTTAGTAATGGATTAGATAGTGCCCTGAAAAAAAAAATCATGGAATAGGGTTAACTAAGCATAACAATGTACAATTAAGAAACCTACTGTAGAAAAAACAATGGGGACATTAGCCAGAATATCCAATCAGATGGCTATTTTCATTTTCAACTCTGCACCAAAAAGTAGTATGAATATGACTGCTATATGGGGTTCCTAAGCTACATTTCCTTTCAGTTTTTACAAATCTGGTCTAAGCAATACTTTGGAAAGGTTGGTAGCAATGGCACAGATCAGTAAAGAATCATGAAAAATAGTGACATAATGCAGGTGTGGTTTAGGCCACTGGTTTAGGCAAAACTGTGTGATTTGTCAAGGGCAATAATCAATTAAGATTGTAATTGTAAATATATTAAATTGTAAATAAATAGATTGTGTAATTGTTTTGTCATTTTTAATGGCTATTTTCTGATCATTTGATAAAAAAAAATGAAATGGTTGAGCAGACCATTTAAACTCAAGGTTAAAAATGATAAGTTGATATGGACATCAGTTCTGTTACTGCTGCAGTTTTTCTGTTATTAAATCATATAGTGGCCCCAGTTTTTATTGTTAATGCAATACTGGTATTACAAAACAAAAAAGGAAACTAGAGGGTACATGTGAAGAACTTGTTGAGGGACATGTTTTACGTGAGTATTTAACCCTCAGAACAACTTAAGCCTGATTTAAGCTTATAGGATTACTTGTTGCTGGATTCTATAAGCTGTACTAACTGGGGTAATCATGGTGCACCCTAGCTTGCATAAGAAGGGTAAGTAAACCAAGCACAAGAAACATCTAGGAAGTCCTACAGCTGTAAAGATGGCACAGCCAAACTAATAAAAGAGAGTCGCAGAAGACTCTTTGGATGCAGTCTGCAACCATTCATTCCTCTTAAGAGGTATTTATGAGTGAACTTCTAACAAAGTTTTACTCCATGCTTCAGAAGGCGCTGGACAGAATGTCAAAACAATGTACAGACCAACTTAAAAGAAAGAAATCAGTAGGCTTACTACCGCCCTAGAAACACACTAATGATATCCCAACGGTCTTCCAAAACTACTAGGAGGGATGTAAAGCACCCGAAGGCAGAAAATGACCCCTCAGATCACAACTAGAGGACTTTGAGAACCATTTAGGGTTTGCTTATTGGGGTTTCAAAAATCCACTGAGGATTTAAACTCCACGGTATCTGCTTTATTCATGAGTTGGCTCCTGACCTTACAATAGAAAGACTGCAATTCGAATGTATCCACAGAGCACTGATGAGAGGGATACTCAACAGCCCTCCTCCTGACATTATCAAATCTGATTTCATTGCTATTAAATGAAAGACTCCTTGAAGCAGCCCACAAAAAAACAAACACTTGAATTCCTGGATCACCAATAACAGCTGTTTGCTGATCACTCTCTTACCACCACAACCCAACAACAATATTTCAAATTATTCCTTAAAATACCACAGAAGCACAAAATAAAGTATAGATGGGGCTTCCCCCTTAATTTACAGTTTGTCCATTAAGGCTCAATGTACTCTGTAAGTAATGCCTCGTACACACGGTTCGACGGTCATATACAACAGGTCATACGAAATCTATCGTTAGTACGCGTGATTAGAACAGCCGACGTACGACGGTCGTACAACAGAAGTTGTATGAGCAGACTAGAAAACTTTGGTAGTACCAACAAGCGGTCATACAACTGTTGTATCGTGTGAGAAGTTGGTCCAACAAGTTGTATTGTGCAAAACACGCATGCTCAGTCAGGAACGGCCAGACACAAATTACATGCACCTGAACTTTCTCTTTATACGTTCATAACACGTCACTACAAGCTTGGTCGTACGATCGTGTAGTGCATGTCAGTATGCTAGATTCAACAGCCAACATACGGTTTGAGCCGTTCGGTCATACGACCGTTGCACCATGTGGACGAGGCTTAAGGTTAAGGACGCTAGCTAGTTCAAGCTCCATCAAATACATTACCCTATGAGGTCTTTTTGTCCTTATTAATCATAGTTCTGTAGGGCTTCCTCTTCTCCTTAAATCTCCACCAAGTTAATAAAGATAAGCACAATATCAACATCCAATATCAGTATATTTTGATACATAAGCTAATAATTGCTGGGCATACTCAGGAAACAATCATCACTTTTGGCTTCCAGGTATCAAACCACTGGTGACTAGTACCAACTGATAAGAGAAATGGAGGTGCTCAGCTATGAGGAAAGATTAACTGAACTGAATTTATTCTATCTTAACCGCTTAAGGACTGCCCCACATACATATACTGCAGCAAGACGACCCTTAAGCGCAAAATGTATGTGATCTCTTCCTTCGCGTCTGGGGTGTGAGTGCCCAATCACAGCGGGAGCCAATCAGCAGGTCCGGTGATCATTCTCAGAGAGGCAGAATGGCTGTCTGCCTATGTAAAGAAGGCAGATTGACATTCTGCTAGTAAGCAAGACAGAGATCTTGTGTTTCTGCTAAGCAGGAACATGGATCTCTGTCTTCCTACAGTTAAAGAATCCCCCACAGTAAGAAAGCACTCCCAGGGAACACATTTAACCATTTGATCACCCCCTTATGTTAACCCCTTCCCTGCCAGTGTCATTAGTACAGTGAGAGTGCATTTTTTAGCACTGATCACTGTATTGGTGTCACTGGTCCCCAAAGAGTGTCACTTAGTGTCAGAATTGTCCACAGCAATGTCGCAGTCCTGCTAAATTTCGTTGATCGCCACCATTACTAGTAAAAAAATGTAAAAAAATGAAAATTCCATAAATATATCCCATATCCCACTTTTGCGCAAACCAATCAATATACACTTATTGGGATTTTTTTTTACCAAAAACATGCAGCAGAATGCATATTGGCCTAAACTGATAAAGAAATTAGATTTTTTCCATTTTTTTATTGGATGTTTTTTATAGCAGAACGTAAAAAATATTGGTGATAAAATACCAACAAAGGAAAGCTCTATTTGTGGTAAAAAAAAGGACATCAATTGTATTTGGGTTCAACGTCGCACACTGCGCAATTTTCAGTTAAAGCAACACAGCGCCATTCACAAAAAATAGCCTGGTCAGGGACAGGGGTGAACCTTCCGGAGCTGAAGTGGTTAATTAAGATTAAAGGGGATATGATCAACATGTATAAATACATAAATGGTCCATATAGTGAACTTGGTGTTGAATTATTCACTTTAAGGTCATCACAGAGGACAAGGAGGCACTCTTTACGTCTGGAGAAAAATAGATTTAATCTCCAAATATGGAAAGGTTTCATCACAGTAAGAGCTGTGAAAATGTGGAGTAGATTCCATCAAGAGCTGGTTTTGTCCAGCTCAGTAGATTGCTTTAAAAAAAGTCCTGGATTCTTTCCTAAATGCATATAATATAACTTTATACTAACATTTATAGGTAAAGTTTATCCAGGGAATATCTGATTGCCTATTGGGGGATCAGGAAGGAATTGTTCCCCTGCTGGAACAAATTAGTTATTGCTTTGCTGGGTTTATTTGCATTCCTCTGGATCAACTGTGGGTATAGGATTGTGTATATAAGATTGTGTTTTTTTTCCCATTTATTGGTTGAACTAGATGGACCTTGGTTTTTTTTCAAGCATACTAACTATGTAACTATGTGCACACTGCCACAGTTTTTGCAGTGTTAACTGCTCTGGTATATTATGTTTTCTTTGTACATTTTTTTGCTATATAACGATGTATATTTTACATAGTTACATAGTTTATAGGGTTGAAAGAAAAGACTTGAAGGTTTCATTAAAGTGGTTGTAAAGGGTGAAGTTTTTTTACCTCCATGCATTCTATGCATGAAGGTTTAAAATCTTCAGTGAGCAGCTCCCCCCTCAACCTCCCTAATACTTACATGACCCCCATCTCGATCCAGCCATGTGCATGAGAGCAGCAGCTCTCCCGGGTCTCTCCCTCCTCACTGGCTGAGACACAGCAGTGGAAGCCATTTGCTCCCACTGCTGTCAATCACAGCCAGTGAGGAGGGAGTGGGGGGTGGGACTGAGCCATGCTCTGTGTGTCCATAGACACAGCAAGGCGGCTAGGGAGCTTGCATGCAGCTTGCTATGGGGGCACTCGGAAAACGGGAGGGGCCAGAAGTTTGTGAGGGACTCAAGAAGAGGAGGATCGGGATTGCTCTGTGCAAAACCATTGCACAGAGCAGGTAAGCATGATGTCTTTAGAACCACTTTAAGATTAACCCACAACACTAATAGAATGCTTCTGTACTTTTAACATAATTTCTAATACAGTTAACATTCCCTATATTACATCATAGCAAGGATCTCATACAGACTGTTGGAAGATTGGGCAGTTCCTTTATGGGATATGACTCTGCTGCCTTCACAGATTGGGAATCAATATGCCCTGCTAATGTAGAGTACATAGAGGGCTATCAGTGCTGATAACCACAGAAGATCTATATTTTATATAAATTTGCCATGTGCTCCCGAACCAGTCCATGTGCATCCAAGACAAACATATTGTGGCTCGGCCACTCCCCCTGCTCCCACCTCATAGGCTTTGACTGACAGCAGCAGCAGCCTACAGCTCTCACTGCTCTCAGTGTGTCTTGTGAGAAGAAGAAGAGAGAGAGAGGCAGTGCTGCAGATGGACATAGCTCTGGATCGAGAATCATGTAATTGTTTAGGAAGGAAGGAGGGAACAAGTAGTGGCACATTTCTTTACCTTAATGCAAGGAATGCATTAAGGCAAAAAAAATACTTCAGAACTAGAGTTGAGCGAACACCTGGATGTTCGGGTTTGGCGGGTCCGGCCGAACTTCGCGAAAAAGTTCGGGTTCGGTACCGAACTTGACCCGAACTTTACCCCGGACCCCGAACCCCGAACCCCATTGAAGTCAATGAGGACCCAAACTTTTCGGCACAAAATGGCTGTAAAAAAGTCCTGGCAAGTGCTAGAGGGCTGCAAAAGGAAGTAAAATGGGGGTAAGAGTAGAACAAGTGCCCTACAAAAAAATGGGGATAGGGAAAATAACTTAAAATCAAATAAAAAAATAAAAATGGGAAGGGGGGGTGGATGTGGAGCAGGAGCCTAGAGGTTGACTAGGCCATGACCGTGGCAGTGTAGGTGATGATTATAGAACAATAATCTGTCCCTTACAGCAACAGCAGGAACCTGACCCTATAGGAGTAGGCGATGATTTTAGAACAATAATCTGTCCCTTACAGGACCAGCAGGAACCTCTCCCTTTAGAACAAGGAGATGATTATAGAACAATAATCTGTCCCTTACAGCAACAGCAGGAACATGACCCTATAGGAGTAGGCGATGATTATAGAACAATAATCTGTCCCTTACAGCAACAGCAGGAACCTGACCCTATAGGAGTAGGCAAAGATTTTAGAACAATAATCTGTCCCTTACAGCAACAGCAGGAACCTGACCCTATAGGAGTAGGCGATGATTTTAGAACAATAATCTGTCCCTTACAGCTACAGTAGGAACCTGACCCTAAAGGAGTAGGCGATGATTTTAGAACAATAATCTGTCCCTCTAAGCAGTAGACTCTACCTAGTTCAGTCAGATCGTTCTGTAATGCAGGATGAAATGTTATTAGATCTGCAATCTGTCCCTAAAAGCAGTAGTAGTAGTAATCTCTACCTAGTCCACAATCAGATCGTTCTGTAATGCAGGATGAGATCTGCAATCTGTCCATCAAAGCAGTAGTAGTAATAATCTCTACCTAGTCCACAATCAGATTGTTCTGTAATGCAGGATGAGATCTGCAATCTGTCCCTCAAAGCAGTAGAAGTAGTAATCTCTATCTAGTCCACAATCAGATCGATGAGATGTTATTATATCTGCAATCTGTCCCTCACAGCGCCGGCAGCATCCTCTCCCTACACTAGCCAGAGAGCATGTGACATGCAGCACTAAGTGACTCCAGCTTACAAAGAGGTTGGGTCACATGATGCACTGGCCAATCACAGCCATGCCATTAGTAGGCATGGCTGTGATGGCTTCTAAGGGCAAACCAGTGAAATGCTTGTTGATTGGCTGCCCTGCAGATATTCAACATGCGTGATCAAATACCCAAACCCAGAACCCGAGCACAAACTTTTTTTCAAATGTCCAGGTTCGGGTCCGGGTCACGAACACCCCAAAGTTCGGTACGGACCCGAACTTTACAGTCAACTCTATTCAGAACCACTTTAAGATATCTAAACAGGTAGTACCATTCGACAATTTGAGAGTTGAATATCATATTAGGAGAACTACAACATTACATTAAAAATCAAAATTTCATTTCTTTTGTCATATAAAAGTCTTACTATCTTTGAACAAAAATGCAAAAAAAGCAGATCAACATACCCAAGGTATGATATCCTATCTAAACTCCCAATTGCAGTCATTCTTGATGGCAGCAGTTCTCAATATCCCCTGTAGAATGGCACACCTATTTATACAACAGCTTACAAAATCAGTTGGTTGTCGGTGGTTAATTGTAAGCTTTTACTTTAAAAGAGAAGTATGTTTTGTTTGTTTTTTTTCCCCTATTATACTTACCAAGGTGGATGCAGCATCAGTCCGATGCAGCATCTGTCCCCGGCGCTTCTACACGGAGCGATCGAACATCACCGATGGCTCGGTTCTCGCAGCTCCCCGAGCAGAGAGCTGCTGACTGTTAATCAGTATACTATGCTCCACTATGCTCACTGGAGCACTAAGCTGTGGATGAGTGGGGATCGGCCGTCTCAGCCTCTCAGCGGCTTGCTGAGAGGCTGAGACTGGTGTCTGTCCAGGCACCTGCCGCTGGCAGATCCAGACTCCCATTGTCGGGACCCATTGTCTGGATGACGTGGTGTCTGGTGATGCGTAACGTCAGCAGAGAGCCGACTTCAGTCAGCTCTCTGCTGAAAGCAGGTCACAGGAGTGCAAAACTAATTGCACTCCTGTGATCCATAAGAGAAGCCCAGCCAAACGAGCTTTGGCTGGACTTCTCCTTTAAAGTGGTTTTCAACCTGTGACAACCACTTTAACCTACAGGTAAGCCTAGAATAAGGCTTACCTGTAGGTGCACTGCATATCTAAAAAACCTGCATGGTTCAGGAGATATGCAGTGTTTTGCATGTGCCGACGTCATGTTTCTACACTGACCCTGTGCCGTGATTGGCAGCTCCCGCGCACATGCGCGGGAGTGACGTCACGCGGCTCCGGCCTGTCACAGCGCCAGAGTCACAGCCCCGGAAGGAAGAAGGGCTGAAGATGGATGCGGCCAGCACAGGGGACAGTGCTGGACGCCGCAGGCTTTGTTTCCAGGTAAGTGGCACATAATGGGCTACTATGCGATGCATAGTAGCCCATTATGCTTCTACTTTACAGGGTTATATTGAGGAAGTAAACCTAATCTGGGTTTACTTCCTCTTTAATGATACTTTGTTCCCTCTTCGATATCCAAGGCAATTCACTCTTATCGTACTACATGCTTTAGAGGGGGCTCCTCACAGGGCACCTTCAGTCATATTTGGTGGGATTGCCTTGTGGCAACCCTTTGGACAGGGGTATGCCAAGCAATTGGCAGAGGCCTTAGGTAGATGACTCTATATATATCCATTGAAAGTTATTTTCATGAAACCTAACAACTGCCATAAAAGCTGATTTTAGCTAACAACCCACATTTTCACAGTGGTCAAGAGGACTATTACCATGTATAAAGGATCCAAAATGCTAAAGAAATCTAAAGACCAGAGTCTTTCTAACCATGCTCTTACAGCATTACAAAAGGACTAACTTGAAAAGTTCCAACAAATCTGGATGCCTTGTCTAGACTATTTATTACCTCCCCTTTTTAATTACAACTCACTTACCATGTAAGGTATGTACATACAATACCTTGAAAAAATATTCATACCTCTTGAAATTTTCCATATTTTGTCACGTTACAACCAAAAATAGAAATGTATTTTATTGGGATTGTATGTGATAGACCAAAACAAAGTGGCACATATTTGTGAAGTTAGAAGCTGATTGGCTACCATGCAGGGCTGCACCAGATTTTGCCCTCTCCAGTTTTAGTAAATCAACCCCATTGTAATATGCATGTTCCCTTAGTGGTAGATATTCATGTCACACAAATTGCAGTAGCTGCTTGAAAAGGAGGTATTAACAAAACTTGAGCAATGGGCCCTCGAGTCACAAATACACTATGGCAACATTCATTGTTGCAGGAACATACAGTGCCTTGAAAAAGTATTCATACCCCTTGAAATTTTCCACATTTTGTCATGTTACAACCAATTGTATTTTATTTGGATTTTATGTAATAGACCAACACAATTTGGCACATAATTGTGAAGTGGGAGGAAAATGAAAAATGGTTTTCCAAATTTTTTACAAATAAATATCTGAAAAGTGTGGCATGCATTTGTATTCAGCCCCCTTTGCTCTGATACTCCTAACTAAAATCTAGTGGAACCAATTGCCTTCAGAAGTCACATAATTAGTAAATAGTGTCTACCTGTGTTTAATTTAATCTCAGTATAAATACAGCTGTTCTGTGAAGCCCTCAGAGGTTTGTTAGAAAACCTCAATGAACAACCAGCATCATGAAGGCCAAGGGACACACCAGACAGGTCAGGGATAAAGTTGTGGAGAAGTTTAACGGAGGGTCAGGGTATTAAAAAATATCCCAAGCTTTGCACATCTCAAGGAGCGCTGTTCAATCCATCATCCGAAAATGGAAAATGAGTATGACACAACTGCAAACCTACCAAGACATGGCCGTCCACCTAAACTGATAGGCCAAGCAAGGAGAGCATTAATCAGAGAAGCAGACCATGGTAACTCTGGAGGAGCTGCAGAGATTCACAGCTCAGGCAAGAGAATCTGTCCACAGGACAAATATTAGTCGTGCACTCTGCAAATCTGGCCTTTATGGAAGAGTGGCAAGAAGAAAGCCATTGTTGAAAAAGAAGTCCCAATTGCAGTTTGTGAGAAGCCATGTGGGCGACAAAGCAAACATGTGGAAGATGGTTTTCTTGTCAGATGAGACCAAAATTTAACTTTTTGGCCTAAATGCAAACCGCTATGTGTGGCAGAAAACTAATGATTAAGCGAATTCAATTTCGCGAAACACGTCAATCTTTTGCCTGCCTGTCTGCTCATCTTTGGACATGTAAGAATATTTATGGATTGTTTGTACATCTATTCAAATAAAGACTGGATGTTTCATCGCACACCTGGAGTGCTGTCAACCTCTTTTTCCCTTCACCATTGATGTAGTTCACGGACTGGACATGCACCCAAGGAAAGTAATACCAACCAGCCTCACCTGGAGTCAAACTCTTTGTATTACATCAGAAAACTAACACCACACATCACTCTGAACACACCATCCCCACCGCGAAACATGGTAGTGTAGAGCACTATAGGTTGGCTAAGATGCACAGCAGAGGCTGCTTGCTTAACCCCACCCCCCGCATAGTCCGATAGAAGCTTCCCACTAACTTATTATTTCTATTGTAGTAATGTGATCATTTCTTTGCCCAAGTGTATGCTCCTGTTATGCAGTGCTTGTTTGCCCTTTTCCAATATCAAGAAGAGCAGAGTATGGCAAGGGGTTTTGTGGGTAAGTGGGTGGAGAGAGAGACATATGAGGGGAAGGGGAATAATGGATTCCTGCTGAGAGAGAACAGACTGTGTACGTTTGCTGCAGTTTCCCCTCACTGAGACATAGAGAGACTGTTAATGATCTCATGTTCCTGTTTGGAAATACCTTCTGTTGGATAGTTCACTGAATGTTATTTCTTAAATACATGGACTTTTTAAATACAATGCTGTGTGGATTACTGTCTATGTGGATGATACATTTCTCAATTGGGGTTTCACTTGCTATTCACAAGCCCCCAAATGAGTGGAGGCACTGCGCTTGTTACATGCTGTCCTAATCACACAGATTATAAAGACTCTGCTCCTAAATACTATACAGGTGGCACCATCATACCTTAGTAGCCGCAGAGAGTGAAAAGAATAGCGCTACATTTGGAGGCACTGCTGAGATATCTTGGATTAGAAGATTAAGGAATGACCATGTCACTGTTATCAACAGAAGCTGTGAGGCAGTGGGCCCTGGAAGAGGGACTACCACCTAAAAGGACATTTGCTATTTCATAAAAGAGAGGAAGACGAGAGTAATGAACTGTATACCCATTATCTCTGTCTCAGTGAGTTGGATTTAAATCCAGTTAAAGGGCACTTTTGCATATATCCAAAAGGGGCTGAAGAAATTGGTTGCGCTGTAGTATTTCCGGTAATCTCACCTCCAGTAGGGTGAAAGTTACCAGCCCTGCCTGTAAAGTGTGAACCATTGAATACAACTGCTTCATCAGGAGAAACTGTAATGTTGACTGCCGCATCCACTAAGCAGGAAACAAATATTGAGCATCTGCTGCTAAAAGTCACTGAAGTCATTGCTCAGAATTTACATGCTGATTCTTATTGTAAATCAAATGCTTTTTCAGGAGTCCTACCTGTCCCCGCTGGTGAAGAAAGCTTTGATGTGTGGAAAGATTTTGCACAAAAAGTGATAGAGGAATGGACCTGTTCCAAGATCCCAAGAATGATCACAGGACAAAGATGCGTAGGCGCGTTTCCTGCACCTCACGTGCACTTGCTCATTTGGTAATGAGTAAGTGCATGAGAGGTGCAGGAAACTCATTTACCATGGCATGCTTTGTCCTGTGATCATTCTTGGGATGTCGAATAAATGGACTTTGGACTTCACAGTGGTGTGCGACCATTTCTTCCTTTCCAGTTGTATGCTGTGGCGAGCTGAGGTCAGCACCCAGCACTAGTCCATAGGGCTTCATTAACCTCAACTGGACCAGCGAGCTCTCCTGGATTTTGTCAGGCCACACAGTTCGTCAGTGTCCACTGCTGGCTGATAGTTCTGAAATTCACAGTAAAGCTGGAAATATGTACAACAATACAGGGAAAATCAAGAAAACAAATGTTTAGCAAGCTATCTGGGGTAGGTCGCAGATGTACTTTCAATTTGTTTGTTAATGATATACCCACTACAGCTCTGTTTGATACTGGTTCTCAGCTGACTATTATATAAAGGCCCTTCTATCAGCAACACTTAAACCACCTCCCTTTGCAACCTGTGGACACTATGCCTGTTTATGGCATGAGAGAAAATACTGTTTTTATGGAAGCTTGTCTAGAAGTTGAACTTCACATTCCTGGTGTGATAGCTGATGAGTATCCCCCACTAATAGTCATTGTTTATGTGAGCCCTCCACCTGGGGGTAAGGAGTATGCTCCTATGATTGTGGGTTCCAATGTTGAAGCTGTTGACTCTGCTTTCATATGATTTCTTCAGCCCCAACAGGGAACTCCCCTACCTTCACTGCCTGTTGCTCCAGAGCTTCAAAATATCTGCCAAACCTTTGCTCCTGATCTTCCTGGAGGTTGTGTGGGAAATCCATGACATCCCATAGAGATTCCAGCTGGGGGAGTGAGAGTGTTGCAGGTTTGTGTGGAAATTTCACCAAGTGCAACCAGTAGCTTTTTCCTGCTAGAGGCTGATACAAAAGAGGCTGCAAAAAATGGCTGGGAGAAAGTACCAGAAAGGAACAGACTACTGTCGAAACATTACCACATACCCACTTATAATACCAGCCTGGCAAGAGGTAGCCTATTGTTACCCAGTGGAAACCATTAGCACCTACCCTGTCAAAGTCGAGGAGAAAGAAACCAAAATTAGACTTTCACCTAAATGACGCTGATAGTCCTGCAGAGCACAAACAAGCACTAGGAGAGCAGCTAATGGAATACAACAATGTTTTCTCTACTGATGACATGGATGTTGTGTGTGCTAAAAGTATTCAGCACAGTATTCGTCTAACAGATAGCACCCCATTTAGAGAAAAACCCAGGCGCATACCTCTTAAAGATCTGGATGACGTTCAAGAGTGCTTGCTCAAAATGAAAGATCAAAACATAATTTTTTAGTCTAAAAGCCCGTATGCATCCCCAATAGTGGTGGTCAGAAAGAAAAAATGGAAGGAAGCTCGTGATGCCCTGCAAGGCAGCAAATGTTTCACAGTAATGGACTTAAGATCCGGTTATTACCAGTACCAATGAGTGAGGAAGATCAAGAAAAGACAGCTTTTATTTGCCCCCTGGGGTTTCTCCAGTTTTCTTGCATGCCTTAGGGCATTCGTGGTGCACCTGCAACCTTACAGCATCTAATGGATTGAACACTGGGAGACCTTTGTCCCACTCAATGGAAGAGCATGACCAGAGACTGTTTAAAGTGCTATATCGTCTGAAGAAAGAAGGTCTGAAACTCTCCCTGGACAAATGTAAGTTTGCTCGCACTTCAGTAAAGTTTGTGGGTCACGTCGTATCTGCAGAAGGGGTAGCAACTGATCCTGCTAAAGTGTAGGCTGTGGTAACCTGCCCTGTCCCACAAATCTGAAAGAACTGAGGTCCTTCTTGGGGTTTTGTGGCTATTATCACAGCTTTATTAGAGGTTATTCCAAGACTGCGTGGCCTCTTAATGACTTGCTTAAAGAAACCCCTGGCATTGACACAACCAAAACTCCTTTCAGTGAAAAGGTGGATTTCTGCTTGTGAGGACGCTTTTCTACAGCTTTTCTACAGCTTAAGAAAAGTCTTACAGAAGCACCAGTGTTGGCTTATGCAGACTCACAAAAGCCATACATTCTGCATGTAGATGCCAGCTATGATGGATTAGGAGGAGTCCTACATCAGGGGTACCCAAGGGGATTAAGGCCTGATGCTTATATTAGTCACAGTCTGAGCCCAGCAGAAATGAATTATCCTGTTCACAAACTGGAATTTCTTGCCCTGAAGTGGGCTATTGTTGAAAAGCTGCATGATTACTTGTATGGGACTCAGTTTGAGGTGAGAACTGACAACAACCCCCTCTCTTATGTTTTGACTACAGCTAAGCTGGATGCCACTGGTCAAAGGTGGCTTGCTGCCTTGTCTAATTACCATTCACTCTCAAGTACAAGCCAGGGCCCAAAAATAATGGGGCTGATGCTCTCTCTAGGCATCCCGGGTTGCCAGTGAACTTAGAAGAAAGTGAATGGGAGGAAGTACCTGGGCCTGTTGTGGCTGCCTATTGTGCTACAGCTGCTGTACAAGGAGACAATATTGTTTTCTCTGACTTACGAGTTATTGACTCCTTGGGAGCTGGTGAAGAGTGTATGCCAAACATGTATTGCTGTCTGGTACCTGAAAATATCCAGCTGCAAGAGAAAGATATGATCCTTCTTCAAAAGAGAGATTCAGTAATCAGACATGTTAGGGAATCTGTCTTCCGCAAAGATCCTGAGTACCTGTCACTTGTCCATCAGACTACCCGAGTACCTGTCACCTGTCCATCTGAGTACCCGAGTACCTGTCACCTGCCCATCAGAGTATCCGAGTACCTGTCCATCAGAGTACCCGAGTACCTGTCACCAACCCATCTGAGTACCCGAGTACCTGTCACCTGCCCATCTGAGTACCCGAGTACCTGTCACCAGCCCATCAGAGTACCCGAGTACCTGTCACCAGCCCATCAGAGTATAAGGGGGAACCTGTCGCCAGACCATCAGAGTACCTGAGTACCTGTCACAAGACCATCAGAGTACCTGAGTATCTGTCACCAGACCATCAGAGTACCCAAGTACCTGTCACCAGACCATCAGAGTACCCGAGTACCTGTCACCTGTCCATCAGAGTACCCGAGTACCTGTCACCTGCCCATCAGAATACCTGAGTACCTGTCACCTGCCCATCAGACTATCCGAGTACCTGTCACCAGCCCATCAGCATACCCGAATACTTGTCACCAGCCCACCTGAGTACCCGAGTACCTGTCACCTGCCCACATGAGTACCCAAGTACCTGTCACCTGCCCTAAACCTACCCGACGTCTATCCATGAACCCATGAAACTACCCGACCTCTGTCTATGAGCCCATTAGACTACCTAACCATTTTCCATGAACCCATGAGACTACCCGACGTCTATCCATGAGCCAATGAATCTACCCAACCACTGTCCATGAGCCCATTAGACTTTCCGTCCACTGTCCATGAGCCCATGAGACTACCCGACCACTCTCCATGAGCCCATGAGACTACCCGTCCACTGTCCATGAACCCATGAGTACACCCGTCCA
>BLSH010514232.1:707140-720355 GCA_018402905.1 Glandirana rugosa
TAAGGTTCCATAAATCATTCTCCGTACCGCTCAAAAAACTTCAACATGAAAAAAGGGTGTTAAGAAACCTTTCTTAATTTTCCAAAGAATTGTGGGAAAAAAGTACAACTTCAAAAAACTCGCCATGCCTCTTACTAAATACCTTGGAATGTCTACTTTTCAAAAAGGGGTAATTTGGGGGGTATTTGTACTTTCCCGACATTTCAGGGCCTCAAGAAATGAGACAGGCCATCTGTGCATCAGGTGTGATCAATTTTCAATGATTTGCACCATAGTTTGTAGACTCTATAACTTTCACACAGACCAAATAATATACACTTATTTGGGTTATTTTTACCAAAGATAGGTAGCAGTATAGGTTTTGGCCAAAATTTATGGACAAAAATTACTTATTTGCAAAATTTTATCACAGAAACTAAAAAAAAGTGTTTTTTTTTCAAAATTTTCGCACTTTTTTCAATTATGTAGCAAAAAATAAAAAACCCAGAGGCTCTTAAATACCACCAAAAGAAAGCTCTATTTGTGTGAAAAAAAATGATACAAATTTTGTTTGGGTGCAGTGTAACATGAGAGAGTAATTGAGATTCAAAGTGTGAGAGCGCTGAAAGCTGAAAATTGGTCTGGGCAGGAAGGGGGTATAAACGTCCTGTATTCAAGTGGTTAATGAGTTCATGTTCCTCTTTGGAAATACCTTATGTTGGATGGTTCACTGAATGTTATTTCTTTAATACATGAACTTTTAAATACAATGCTGTGTGGATTACTGTCTATGTGGATTATACATTTCTCAATTGGGATTTCACTTGCTATTCACAAGCCCCCAAATGAGTGGAGGCACTGCGCTTGTTACATGCTGTCCTGATCACACAGATTATAAAGACTCAGCTCCTAAATATTATACAGGTGGCACCATCTTACCTTAGTAGCCGCAGAGAGTGAAAAGAATAGCGCAACACTATAAAGGATTGTAATGAATCATCAAATTCAACTTGTGTATGGAAGTGGCTGAGAGCTACATTTGCTGGCAAAAAAAGAAAATGATAATCCAAATTTACCTGACACAAAATAAACCTTTTTATGCACCTTATTTTTTATTACTAACCATAACAAGGAAAGAAAATATGTACAAAACCATTTTACATTCAGTTTAAGGAGTATATTTAGCAATGTCTCCTGTTAACAACAATTTATTTTGCAGAAGACAAAGTCAGTAGGGAAGTGCATTGACTAGAAGTTCAATAAAGTATATCAATACATGATAGGCGTATCAACGGTTCATTTAAAAATCACTGACTTAAGAACAAATAGAATACTACATAATTGCATAGAATTTCACTCCAAGAAAGAAAAGGACTGATAACTTGAGGTCTAATCTAAAAGCTGAATCTTTTTTTTATCCACTGTATTGCAATTTTTGCTTTGCACATCTTTAGCTAAGGACAAAACAAATGACATACTTAAAAATAATTTCATTGAATCGTATTCTCAAACACAATGCACTAGAAAAATCATTTATTTTCAGTCAAAAGAAGCCTTTGAGATTAAATTACTTCCTTACAATTTCACTGTATTCATTTTCCCACAATCAGCAAAATATGCCCAAGGGATTTCTTTGTATCTCTGAAACCCTGGAGCTCAAGTATGGACAATGCAAGTTCCATGTTGCTTCTATACTGTCGATAAACATTTCTGGATTGGATTTCAACAGTTTTGTAGAGTGTTGCTTGTGATTTTTCCTCTGGGAATTGTGTTTGCATTAGAAAATAATCTGTACATTTTTACGCATAACCTACAAACTGGGATGACTTTACATTACTTGACTTACTTCCAAAATGAACATAAATGTTTGTCACTCACAACAGTTTTACAAACAATCTTCATGTCTGTGAGTATTAAGAGATATTAGTAGAAACTGTTGGCTGACCTCACTCAGAGCCCTTTCACACTGGGGCTGCCGAGCGTCAGCGGTAAAGCGCCGCTAGTTTAGTGGCACTTTACCTCTATTATAGCGGCGGTTTTGCACAGCTAGTGGGGTGATTTTAACCCCTCAGAAGGGGTTAAAAAATGGTTAAATGCGCCCACTTAGTGCTGCTTTCAAATGCTTTTTCGGAGCTTTGAAAGCAGCGCCCATTCATTTCAATGGGAAGGGGTGGTGGAGGATCGGTGCAGGAGTTTATGTCCTGTCCTGCAAGTGCACCGCCCCAGTGTGAAAGGACACATTGACTTTAATGGAGAGGCGGTTTTCAGGCGCTTAGCAGAGGCTATTTCCAGCTCTAAAGCATCAGGGAAAAAATGATCACCTGTGTTAAAAAAAATTGCCATTTCCCTGGAATAAGTCTGGCACCTAGTCAGCTATCCCTCCCTTCAGGTTTCCATGTTTATATAATGAGCTTTTAAAAACTGCATTTAATTTAGTTGGGTGTTACAGTCTAGTTAATTAGGTAGTAGAAACATTTTCAAATAAGGGAGGTTGAAATCAATGAAAAAAGTAGTCAAAAGAAGAAACTTTAAAGTGTTCCCTTTAACCACTTCAGCCCCGGAAGGATTTCCCACATTAGGACCAGAGCACTTTTTGCAATTTGCCACTGCATCGCTTTAACTGACAATTGCGCAGTCATGCAACATTGTACCCAAACTAAATTGGTGTCCTTTTTTTCCCACAAATAGATCTTTCTTTTGGTGGTATTTGATCACCTCTGCGTCACTTCTGATCACTGCTATAAACAAAAAAAAGAGTGACAATTTTGAAAAAAAAAACAATATTTTTTACTTTTTGCTATAATAAATGTCCAAAAAAAATATATATAAAAAAACTAATTTATTCATCAGTTTTGGCCGATATATATACTTCTACATATTTGTGGTAAAAAAAAAAAAAATTGTGTATTGAGAACTCATTTATGGCGTTTTTACAATTTTTTTTTATTTTACTAGTAATGGCAGCAATCTGCGATTTTTATTGGGACTGTGATATTGCGGCGGACATGTTGAACATTTCTGATACTTTTTTGGGACCGTTGACATTTATACAACGATCAGAAATTTCAATAGCCACTGATTACTGTATAAATGTCATTGGCAGGGAAAAGGTTAACCTGCAGGGGGCAATGAAGGGGTTAACTGTGTTCCCTACACGTGTTCTAACTGTGTGGTGGCTGGGCTGCCAGGGGCATAAGAGATCGAACTGATCCCGAGTATCAGTAGATCTCTGTCATGCTGCCTGACAGAGTGGGGAACCGCCGTGTTTACATGGGCAGTTCCCCGCTTTTGTTCTGTAACAGATGATTGCAGGTTCCCGCAGACTTCAAGTCCGCCCGACCCGCGGCCCTGCCCAGGGAGCGTGCGGTGGGCACGAGAGCGCGCCAGCGCGTGCTCGCCCCCTAGCTGCGCTGCACGGATCGCCAGTTACAGACGGTGATTCGCGCTACACTGCCAACTTGCAGCAGTAAAGGTAAGCAAAGCGGTCTTTAAGTGGTTAAAAGGTATTTACCATTCAAGCAACAGTTAATCTGTTACCATCAAAATAAAAGGCAAAAGTTCTTTTTTTTTTTCCCACATCAGTAGCCGTTTATGGGAGGCATATTCAGCTTAGCTGTCATAAGTTTTCCATATGGTCTCATCATTGAGGTTTCTTTCCTTTAAACTTTATTTATTTTATTTAACTTATAAGTATAAATGGTTCCGTGCATTTATTATTACATCCTCTATCTTATCTCCTAATCCCCATCTTCCCATTGTAGATGTGGGGTATCAATTCCTTCCACCCCAATTCCCTCTTTTCCCTTCCACCAGGATCCCTTTTCCCCTTTCTATTTCCTCTCCATCTATTCAATCCAAAAATGCCATGGTATACTTTCTTGTTTTTTTTAAAATCTATCCACTTCTTCCATTTTTGGGCGCATTTATCCCAGAACCGACCTTTCTCCCCACTACCTAAATATTCCATATGATAAATATATTCTATCCTATCAAACCATTCCCTCTTCGTGGGTTTTTTTGGATCCAGCCATTTTTTTGGTATTACTCCCTTTGCTGCATTTAATAGGGAGGGCACCAATGACTCCTTATACTGTCTACTTGTTTTATCTGACATATGGAAAAGGTATCTCATCGGGTCTAACTCCATCTCTTCTCCTGTTGTCTCTAATATATCCTGTCTCACTTCTTCACAATATTCTTTTATTTTTGGACATTCCCACCATATGTGTATCATGGTCCCCTGTGTTCTACATCCTCTCCAGCATAATGGTGATTTATCTTTTTGGTATTTATGGGCTTTCACGGGGGTTATATACCACCTTGCTAAACACTTATAGTTCAATTCCGCACTCTGGGCGCTTCCTGAATTATTATGTATTACTTTAAACATTTTTCCTAATTGTTCTTCGGTGCATTTTATCTCCAATTCTTCCTCCCATTTCTGAACAAATGGAGGTACTTCCCATCCGCTCATTTTCCTAATTATTTTGTAAAGTCATGCAATACTATGTCTAGAAGTTTCTCTAGCACTGCAAAGTTTCTCAAATGGGGTTAATTTCTTCTCTGATCTTAATGGTTGCGGTATTTTTGCCACAAAATGTTTTAACTGGGCGTACCTCCACAAGTTCTTGATAATTATAGATCTTCCCATCCTTTATAATATCCTTTAACTGTGCATTACCCACCCATTCCCCAAAGTGTGTTTTGTTTCCTGGTTCAAATATCCTGGTGCCACTCAAAAAAATCAAAGGTGAATTAAATGGTAATTTTGTCTGTTTAAATATTTTATCCCAAACCCTGAATACATTCCTTGTCAACTCAGGTACTGTGTGATTTATTATTCTGTCTTTTGGTGAGACCCATATATTTTCTTTTAAAAGGCAAAAGTTCTGGCACACAGAGGGTGTGTGTCTCAATCAATGGAAGTCTCTAAGCAGTTTTTAAGAAAGATAAAAAAAGGGGGGAGAAATAATCTCAGTCCATAACTCCATGAATTAAAATGTCAATTGGAATATAAATTAAGTACCAGCAACAGCCATCCTAAGAGTGTGTCCAGCTATGAAATTACATGGAGAAAGCGGGGGGGGGCACCAATTGAGTGTAGTATTAGAGTGTAGGTTTTAATAACGCATTATTAAAAACACTTAGAAGCAGTATCAATAAAAAGGTGCTCGTAACAAGGTACTCAGCCTGAAATTCCCCCCATCCTGCAGGCTCCGCCGGCTGGATCCAGCTCACTGGCAGTAGATGGATGGAGACATGGACGCCCTGACACTGTTGACATTTATTGCTAACTACAGGTGTGTTTTTTATTTTGAAAACGTGAGTGCGCATTTGATACATGTTTGTGTGGATTAAACTTTTCTAAAAATGATAAAGCACTATTGTCAGACCTATTGTTTTGCATATGGTTGGATCATCATTTACTCCTAAGGGGCATAACATCTAAAAGGAAGTTGGAGCAATAGAAGGGGGCAGCTTGTTCCAAAGATGAGGAAAAGTCCAGATAATGGAATATCCTTAAAGGAGCAATAAAAGTGGTTATAAGGTGAGGGCATAACTGATGGTGGTGGCACATGAATCATGTGAACAGAACTAAGGTGGATTAGTGTGGACTCATCATAGCATCGGCTGGGCGGATCGAAAGGATTTTTCCTAGCTTTCCAACACAGACTGAATTTATATAAGGACTCTGCACAGAGCATTTTATTTGTTTACAAATGTTTTTATGAAAATGTTTTGATGTATTTTGGCTTATGTTTGCACTATATACAGTATATTATTGTATATAGCACGTTATTAACTACTGTTTACACATTAGCACTCTATTGGTAATAGTGCTTACAATTGGCACAGGGACCCCCCACAACAGGTTGGTTCCTAGTTTATGTATAATGAACTGTCGCACCTTAACGTGATTTGATTTAGCAAGGTTGAAGGTTTTAGTCAGTGCACAGAGTGCCACAGTTATACACAAATGAAGCAGCAGCTTCAGGATAAATACCGCTGTGACATATGTGAACAGGTTGCCCTGCTGGAAGCTCAAGAGATCTGGACAAACAAACTGCAGCACTGAGGAGGCTTAACAACCTCAAGAGGAGTGTTCTGCTCACCAAGCAGTCAGTTAGCAGGGCTGATGGAGAGGGTGAAGGGGTAAAGCAGTAGTGATCAAATACAAAGCTTGGCTACTGCAGTTATATAAAGTGGCATGGGTTCACAGAAAAGGTAAATCAGTTCTGTGTTTGAGCACCCTAACAAATTTTCTAATTTGGATGAAGTTGCGCATGCAGCGAACCCAGAGGTGGCAGCCCCAGATGTTACTGCTACCCCTAGCAGCCCATCTAACAGGAGTGTTGAGGCTAATGCAGATAGGCATAGACATTTGGTAGTCTTAGAGGATTCTATAATTAGGAGGACTGATAGCATGGAACACATGTGGGTATATGGCTTGGTATATGTAGTTTTTTTATGCATTCTTTTGTGGTTGAACTTGATGTACATGTGTCTTTTTCAGCTTTAGTGTCACATAGAGCTACTCCAAAAATGTCCTTTATTGCTGCCAAGGATAGAAAGAGATAAGTAATAAATCGTTTCAAATGTACTCATTAAGATTTACAAATATTCGTAGTGAGAAGATGTGTGTGCGCGTGTGAACGTCCTTTTTGGGTTCTGTCCTATTAAGGTTCTGTCCTTTTAATGCATGATTCTACTCTTTCGCTTTCTCGATATGTAGTGCTTTTATTTTCCTTTGGCACTGCCAATTCTCCAAGCTCCAAGCTGCAGATTACAGATGTACATTAACAGACCTCTTGACATTGCTAACGGGAGGACTGAAGGTATTGCAGGAACATCGTCTCTATTCAGCAGCTGTAGACAAATATATCAGCACAAAGTCAATAGCCTCTGGAGACCATCTGTACAAGCCAGACACAAAGGATCTTCAGTGTGCCTAACTAATTATATAAATGAACATAATTAGAACACTAAGGGAAATTCTACGTGTAGACACAGTAGGGAAACCTACATTCAAAGTATAGTTTAGCCATATTTGCCTCACCTGGGGCTTAAAAAAAATGTAGTATTATATGAATAATGGAAGTATCAAATACAAGTGTACACTGTAAATATTATACAGTAAAAATTGTTATTCATTCATTGATTCATATCAAATATAAAGTGAGACTGCAACTTCCTGTTTTAGTCCTAGATGAGTATGCCACAGTAATGAATTTAGCTGCACAGACCACACACTGCCTCAGTACAGAGCAGCATCCACTCCCCTCCAGAAAAATTCCCAACTCTGCAGTACCCACACACATTTCTTTTATGGAGTGATGTTCCATGTCCTTGCCCACAAATATTGCTCATTTAGCAGTGTCCATGTCCTCCCCACAGACACTGCCACTGATCTTTCTCTCTTTGCAGGAAGAATTTACATTAAGAACTGCAGCCTGGGCCAGTGTAGGGTTAAAGTAGTTGTAAACCCTTACATATACCCAGTAAAGTGAATGACCTCAGGTGATACAATGAGAGATGAAACAAATCCTCCTACTTAACTTGTACCTGTTTATCTGCAGTCATCTCTTTTCTTTACATCCATTTAAAATCCAGGCATTATAAAGCTTGTGTGAGCTGTCAGAAAAAGGGGAGCTGAAATCACACTGCGCAGAGGAGGAAAGGGACACACTCCCTTCACACAGCACACAGGAACAGAACTGAGACTATCAATCAGCTGGGTATCCCTTCCTTGTCACCTTTTATCTTTTGGTGTCAGGAAAAGTTGTCAGAAGTGACTCATGCTGATAGCAGAGGAATGAAGCGGCCGACAGAAATGACACTTTGTGCTCTTAGTTGAGACAAGTACACACTATAGAGCAGGGATATGCAATTAGCAGACCTCCAGCTGTTGCAAAACTACAAGTCCCATCATGCCTCTGCCTCTGGGTGTCATGCTTGTGGCTGTCAGAGCCTTGCTATGCCTCATGGGACTTGTAGTTCTGCAACAGCTGGAGGGACGCTAATTGCATATCCCTGCAGGATATGCTTTGTTCATATTTCATGTCTGAGGTTTACAACTACTACTCTCATTTGTCTTCAGAAAGTATCTAGTATAGGTAGGGTATGTGATTTGTATGTATTTATCTATAGTGCAGGACTGTGTCAGGTTGTGTATATTATGCAGAACTGTGTACGTTTAACCACTTGACCACTGGGCACTTAAACCCCATTAACAACCAGACCAATTTTCAGCTTTCAGTGTTCTCATTTTGAATGACAATTACTCAGTCATGCAACACTGTACCCATATGAAATTTGCGTCCTTTTTTCACACAAACAGAGCTTTCTTTTGGTGGTATTTAATCACCGCTGGATTTTTTATTTGTTGCGCTATAATTAAAAAAAGACCGAAAATGTTGTAAAAAAATGAATTTTTCTTTATTTCTGTTATAAAATTTTGCAAATTTAGTACTTTTTCTTCATACATTTTGGCCAAAATGTATACTGCTACATATCTTTGGTAAAAAAAAAAGCTATGGTGCCAATCACTGAATATTGATCACACCTGATGTACTGACGGCCTATCTCATTTCTTGAGACCCTAACAAGCCGGGAAAGTACAAATACCCCCCAAATTACCCCTTCTTGGAAAGTAGACATTCCAAGGTATTTAGTAAGAGTTATGGTGAATTTTTTGAAGTTGTAATTTTTTCCCACAATTCTTTGCAAAATGAAGATTTTTTTTTTAACAAAATTGTCATATGTTAACGGGTTATTTCTCACACCTAGCATATGCATACCACAAATTACACCCCAAAACACATTCCACTACCCCTCCTGAGTATGGCGATACCACATGTGTGAATCTTTTACACAGCCTGGCCACATACAGAGGCCCAACATGTAGGGAGCGCCATCAGACATTCTAGGAGCATAAATTACACACATCATTTCTTGACTACCTCTTGCACTTTTGAAGGTCCTGGAGCACCAGGACAATGGAAACGCCCACAAAATAACCCCATTTTGGAAAGCAAACACCCCAACGTATATTCTAGGAGGCATAATGAGTCTTTTGAACATGTCATTTTTTGTCACAAGTTTTTGGAAAATGTGGAAAGAAAATGAAAACGCATTTTTTTTACACAACGTTTTCCATTTATACAATATTTCTAACACACAGCATGTACCTAGCAAAAATAACACCCCAAAATATATTCTGCTACTCTTCCCCAGTATGGCGATACCACATGTGTGACACTTTTAAACAGCCTGACCACATACAGAGGCCCAACATGCAGGGAGCGCCGTCAGATGTTCTAGGGGCATACATTTCAAATCTAATTTGACTACCTTTTACACTATTGTGAGGCACTGTGGTGGCATGGATAGGCACTGTAGTGGCACAGATGGGCAGGGTAGTGGCACGGGTGAGCAGTGTAGTGGCACGGATGGGCACTGTAGTGGCATGGATGTGTCACAGATGAGAACTGATGTGGTATGGATGTGCATGAATGAGGCACAAATGAGCCATGGATGGGGATGGATGAGCCACGGATGGGGATGACTGAGCATGGATGGGGATGACTGAGCATGGATGGGTGGGTGAGCACAGATGGGTGGGTGAGCACAGATGGATAGATGGTTGAGCATGGCTGGGTGGGTGAGCATGGATGGATGGCTGGGTGAGCATGGATGGATGGGTGAGCATGGATGGATGGCTGGGTGAGCACGGTTGGGTGGGTGAGCATGGATGGATGGCTGGGTGAGCATAGATGGATGGTTGGGTGAGCACAGCTGGGTGGGTGAGCATGGATGGATGGATGGGTGAGCATGGATGGATGGCTGGGTGAGCATAGATAGATGGCTGGGTGAGCACGGCTGGGTGGGTGAGCATGGATGGATGGATAGTGAACATGGCTGGGTGGGTGAGCATGGATGGATGGCTGGCTGAGCATGGATGGATGGCGGGGTGAGCACAGCTGGGTGGGTGAGCATGGATGGATGGCTGGGTGAGCACGACTGGGTGGGTGAGCATGGATGGATGGGTGAGCATGGATGGATGGGTGAGCATGGATGGATGGATGGGTGATCACAGCTGGGCGGGTGAGCATGGATGGGTGAGCAAGGCTGGGTGGGTGAGCATGGATGAGCATGCATGTCTGGATGGGTGAGCATGGCTGTGTGAGGATGGCTGGATGGGTGAGCATGGATGGATGGATGGGTGAGGATGGGTGGCTGAGCATGGATGGGGTGAGGATGGCTGGGTGAGTGGTGGATGGATGGGGTGAGGATGGCTGGGTGGGTGGTGGATGGATGGGGTGAGGATGGCTGGGTGAGTGAGCATGGATGGGGTGAGGATGGCTGGGTGGGTGGTGAATGGATGGGATGAGGATGGCTGGGTGGGTGGTGGATGGATGGATGGGGTGAGGATGTCTGGGTGGGTAATGGATGGATGGGGTGATGATGGCTGGGTGGGTGGTGGATGGATGGTGGGGGATGCATACTGTCATTTAGCAGCGCTGTGGGCATTACACATCGCCCACAGCGCTGCAGCACGTTCTCTTCCCCCCCTCTCCTCTTGCAATGCACTGATTGGTGCAGAGAGGGGAGAGAAAAGCCGGGGGAAGCGCCGGCTTGTTTACATGTGATCACGTGGTAAAAGGCAGCTCACAGCGACCATTCACTGGATCGCGGATGTTCCTGTGTGTGCGCCCCAGGGAAGCGCATTCATGGGAGGACATCAATAGACGTTCCTCCCAGAGTTAAGCAACTGCCCTGTACGTCTTTTGTCTATAGGGCGGTTGTTAAGTGGTTAAAGGTGACTTTGCCTGTGGCCAATCAGGGAATAAATCTCTTCTGACATTATTCCTTTTACCTGGGTAAATTATTTTATTTTTCCTGTAAAGTTGCTTCAATATAGATGGGGATTCGACTTGGAGGCGACTTCCATTGAATTCTATGGGCACAAGTCGGATAGAAGCCTCCTTGAAGTAGTACAGGAACCTTTTCTGAAGTTGGAGCAACTTCAGTAGTGTACATTAAGACTGCTCCCATTCACTTGAATGGGATTTCTTCTGTCAAGCGACTTGGGGCAACACAAGTTGGATCCCAAGTCGCTGTAGTGTGAACCGGCTCTTAGTAATAGCTAATGAAAATGTTGTAGTATGGTATTAACAAAACAAAAACAAAAGCCTGTGGTTGTACTACCTTCTTGTTTTCTGACTACAACCAAATTTAACAGATTCAGCAATGTTTTGCAAATTTGCTACTAACTGAAGAATATGCAGTCTCAGAAGCTGAGTTTAGCTTGTAATGTTGTTCCTAAAAATGACATTTTTCACAAGTTTTATATTTGCACATACAGAAAAGACCTGGAAGGTGATACTATGAGAAAGCATTTGAATGCTTCAAACATGAGTTTTATCATATCACTTTACACGAAGACTCTAACAGTATTTATAGTAAGAAGGTTGGATATACAGAAAGGATAAAATCTTTCCTTTTGGTTTATGCATATTATACAACTATAGTGCATACTGTGAATCTAATGCATGGGGCTAGAACTGAATTTTAATGTATTTTAAAAACATATTTTGAGTAAAGAAAATTGTCCACAAGTATACCTAAAGCCAGACTAAAAATATATTTTTTACTGCTTTTTGTGTCCACATTGGGGAGATCCACATTTTTGTCCTAGTCACAACTTCCAACCCTTGGAGCATTTGCTAGAAAACCCAACATTTTATAATTGCAAGTGGAAATATTTAAATAGGGATCCCTGTACTACTATCAACTAATAGAGCAATTACCTCACTTTGGAGAGATTTCAGCTCACTTCCTGTTGAACAGGAAGTAAAGGGATATCTTCTCAATGGGACAAAAAAAAAAAAAAAACGTGGCTTTAGAAATACTTTTAATCTTAAATACTCTAGTTACATTGTTAGCCAGGTTGAAATAAGACACAGCTCCATCCACAGTAGTTCAACCAATAAAATAAAATAAAAAAAAAAATAAAATAAATCATACAGTCCCATATACACAATCCTATACCCACAGTTGATCTAGAGGAAGGCAAAAAAAAAACAGCAAAGCCTGATCCAATTTGCTCCAGGAGGGGAAAAATTCCTTTCTGATCCCCTGAGAGGCAATCGGATATTCCCTGGATTAACTTTACCTATAATTGTTAGGAAATTTAGGAAATAATCCAGGCCTGTTTTAAAGCAAGCTACTGAGCTAGCCAGAACCAGCCCTTGCGGAAGTCTATTCCACATAGCTCTTACTGTGAAGAAACCTTTCCTTATTTGGAGGTTAAATCTTTTCCTCCATATGTAAAGAGTGCCCCCTTGTCCTCTGTGATGACCTTAAAGAGGTTGTAAGGCTTATCCCTATAGGTACTGTAAATATTTTCTAAACATGTACCGTTTAGGAGAAATTTACTGTATACTGCGCCAATGATGTCATTGGCGCCTGCCCTCTGAAAGTACGGGTACCGTTGCTTCGAGCTGCGACTGGCGACTCCCGTGGGAGTGACGTCACACGACTCCAGCCAGTCACACAGCCGGAGTCCACGGCCCCGGAAAGAAGACAGGCGAACATAGATGCGGCCTGCAGCAGGTACAGTGCTGGCTTCGTGTGGAGGTAAGTGTCACATAATGTGCTAGTATACGATGAATACTAGCACATTATATCTTTACTTTGCAGGGAAAGGAAGAAAAACATTGATGGGTTTACTTCCTCTTTAGGCCTCATGCACACAGGACATTTTTTGGTGTTTTTACAGCAGCTGTTTTCAGCTGCAGACGTTTTTTTCTACAGTCATTAAACCCTCCATCATGTTATCCTATGCGTTCATGCACACATAGGCTGTTATCAACTGTTTTAAGCAGTGACGTTTTTGAGCTGTAAAAAAAGCCCAAGACCAGTGGGTTCTGAGAGATGTTTTTCAGCTGTTAAAACTCTCTAACGCCCCAAAAATGCTCACTAACGTTCAATAACCAAAGTTTTTGGACGTTTTGTATCCATTGAAAAAAAAAATGCTCAAAAACTCCAGCACTAAAAAACGTTAATTAACGCTGAATAACGCCACCGCAAAAATGCTCAAAAAGCTGAAAAAATCTGTGATAAGCTACTGACGTTTTTAGGAAGTTTTTTTAACGTCCTGTGTACATGAAGCCTTAAAGTGAATAACTCATCACCAAGTTCACTATATGGACCACCTATGTATTTATACATGTA
>BLSH010514232.1:736002-769547 GCA_018402905.1 Glandirana rugosa
CTCTAATTTCTGCTATCTGTCCTCAGAGCAACAGCACAGACAGCAGTAGTAAAGTAATCTATCTCAGGATGCAGGATCAGGTCTTAAAATGGCTAAAATCTGTCCCTCACGCCGTCAGCTACCTTTCCCTATACTAACCCAAGGAGCATGTGACTGCAGCACTGTGACTCCAGCTTATAAAGAGGCTGGGTCACATGATGCACCGGCCAATCACAGCCATGCCATTAGTAGGCATGGCTGTGATGGCTTCTAAGGGCAAACCAGTGAAACACTTGTTGATTGGCTGCCCTGCAGCTTCTCAACACGTGGAGTAAAATAGCAGAACCCCGGACCGAACCCGAACGATTTTTGAAATGTCCGGGTCCGGGTCCGTGCCACGGACACCCAAAAGTTCGGTACGGACCCGAACGTTACAGTCCGGGTTCGCTCAACACTATTCACCATATATTTATATATTTTTTTCATTAGTATACACATGTACTTAATTTAATTACATACACAAGCGCAGCTATTTTTATTTATTTCATATCGTTTGGGTGCTGGATTCACACCGTTTAGTTGCAGCTGTGTTAATAATCTGGTGTAACGTAGGTTAAGCGCAATCTTCCTTTCACTGCTACTAGAGGAAATGAAGGCCTTATGTCTTCAGCTAGCTCTTTGTTGGTGCACTTAGGGGTCCTGTTTAGCAGAGTGAACAAGGGTGTACTGTGGAGCTCCTAGACAGGCTGTACGCTGTTTCTGCCTGACAGGGAGAAAGGTGGATACAACACAGTGTTCTACAGATGTAGGCAAAGATAGGCAATGTTGTCTGCATGCAGTGTCTCTCTGTATCTGTATTATGGGCAAAAGCCACTCACCAATCCCGTGACCAAGGCCCAAAAGCAGATGTCCTGGCAGACAGATTCTTCAGGTTTCCCAACTGGCTACCCCACAATCAAAATGCCTCACGCCTTCAGGGATGCACCCAGGTTCCCTTCTGGCAGGATGTCTCTCACCGACCTTGGAGCTGTGGCAGGAACAGTCACACCGACTCGGGGTGGTGTAGCACCCTTCTCCAGTGACCAGTCTTCTCCCTCGCCTTGTGGTCTCTCCTCTCGCTCCCAGGCAGTCTCTTGGTGTCCTCCCCTTCTCTCCCCCCAGGGCATCTTACCCCCTAGAGATCATAATGGGGCCACTGGTGCTGAGGACTATATGCCTCAGGATCCTTTGTTGCAGCAGTCCTGCCATTTCATTGTATAAAGCCAAGGAAAATTGTGCAAAGAGAAATACAAGCTGCCAACACTTTCACTAGACCTCTAGAGAGAAAACACATAATGTGTGGCGCTAATCAAAAGTGCAACATATCTTGATGTGAGTGACTTCCAAAAATTAACTGGGTAAAGAATGGGAAATTCAGTAATTTAAAGTGCAAGGTGTCTAAATGGTTAATTATAACCGCAATACTGTATGTCATTTGATAAGGTGCAAAGGCGTACAAGGCGCAATCTGACGTGATGTCAGGAGAGGTCCCAGTAGGCTAAATATTGAAGGGTAAAATACATAAGCTGCTGGTAAACATAAATTGACAACACCAATAATAAAAACAGTTCATGTGGTACTTAAAGTGAAAATTGTGCTTAAAAATAGTCCATATAGTAAACACATGTGATTGTGATTCAGAAAGAAGACCAAACCTTGTTAATACGAAGACTATAAAGTGAAACACAAAAAAACAAAAAAGTTCAAAAATTGAAGAAAAAAAAAATAATGTCCGTGAATAATACAGTTGATATATTCTTATTTTCTCTTCAAAATAGATGTCAATACTGATCACATTCCACTGGGATAGAAATGAACAAATGTAGTAGTGATACAGATGGAATCTTACCAAATTAGTAGGACACATGCACCATATGGCAACATGGGCCAAACAGGCCGGTTTGGGAGTATGTCCCCAGTGCAGATTTCCAGAGATAGGATCCGGGTTCAAAGGTAGTCGCCTTGTTCCGTAATGCCAGTCAGCATCCAGAGGGGTCTCCAATGGTGCTCATCCCAAGAGATATCCAACCATAGTAGAAAAGGAGATAGAGGGCTCCACATAGTGTAAATCAGTATAAAATTTATTTAAAGTATAGCCCATTTCATTGGCTCTCCCCCTCTTCCAATGAAGAAGCAGGGGAGGGAGCAGAGATGGAAGAATAAGCACCGCTTGGCGCACTGTGGAGTAAGAAGGAGAGGGAGGGGCAATCCCCCACAACTACTGACAAGCTCGCAGTATATAAATAGGGGCATTAAAGCAACCTGTGCAAATACAGCTTTGCTGAACGGGGCCCACATTTTATGCATTTTAATAGTAAACTAAAAAGTGCCACGCTATCCCCTGAAGCTACTAGTAACCTATGGACTCTCAAAACTAAAACAAAACATTTTTCCTTTTCCCACAGGTTGTGTATGGTTTTAATATTTCCATGTGAAATGTGCTTTCAACTGTATCTGTTCAATTCTGATGATGATGTCCTTTTTAAAGCAGTCAGCACACAACAAGGTCAATATTATCATTCTATACATGCAGTAAAACCTGAATATATGTTTTTCTAGTCAGCAACTATCGCACACCAGCCCACACCAGACTCAAATAAATTACTACTATCATAGTAGCACTGACATTGCTAAGGAAACAAAAGACTACCGGGTGCAAAGTAAATAAAGTCAGCCTGTAAAAGAAGATTCTTTATACTTACCTTTCTGGCACCTTGTTTGTTAAAACTCTGCCATGATCCTGAACCTCAGACACTGCAGGCATCCCATGTCCAGGTGTGTTAAAGCGGTAGTAAACCCATCCATTTAACAGTTTAAAAAATAGTTACATTTCCGGCACGTGCCGGAAATGTAACACTCCCATTGGTTGTGCTCTAATCCAAACTGTCAAACCATCTAATGGTTGATATCATAGCTGATCACATGTGCAGCATCATGGCAGTTGTAGATTAAACAGAAGCCAAGATGGCAGCTTCCTTGGCTGAAAATGATAGGAGGGTTTACTACCACTTTAAATACTTGATCCCCCCTGCTGCACAATAGGGTTCCGTGGTCAGCGTGTTCGTGCTGCAGTGGTGTATGAGCCAGTGGAAGCAACCAAATCATGCAGCAGGAGGAGATGAGCTAAGTGAGAGGGACAACCCACAGGGAAGGCTGAGGTTAAGCCAGAGCAGTGAGCAAGGCTTTTTTGTATCTGTCTCTCAGTGATGTGAATGAATGCTCACCTTATTACACTCTTTCAGGATAAGAGGGTCTACTGCCAACAGTATAAGGCAGCAAAATGTATTTATAATGCTATGTATGTTGCTGCTTTAAGTACAGATTATGCTTGAATCATGTTGGAGCTGGGAACAAATGTACACACTTAGGCCTCATACACGTTTTTACAGCCACATTTTGTAGTTCTTTTTACAGCTTAGAACCGCCTTGCCATGTTATTCAATGGCCTCATACACACACTGACATTTTTGAGCTGTAAGTGGCATAGGCGTTTTTAACCAGTTGCTGACCGCCCGCCGGGGATTGACGGCAGCAACATGGCTCTCCTGCGCAAATCGCTGTCACCTGACGGTGGACGCACTCACACACTAGCGGGGGAGCCAATCAGTGGGTGGGGTGGACTCTATGTCCCCCGGCCACCTGCGATCACTCTCCAGCAGTGACAGAACGGGGATCCGTGTATGACAGGGGAAAGGAGAGTGATTGTATGTTCCGAGTATGTGGGAGCAGCGATCACTATTCTCCCCCAGTCACCCCAGCCCCCACACAGTTAGAACACACTGACAGAGAACACATTTAACCCTTTGATCGCCCCCTAGTGTTAACCCCTTCCCTGCCAGTGACATTTACACAGTAATCAGTGGCTATTTAACTGGTTCCTGACAGCGCGCAGTATATTTACTGCTGCAGAGTGGCACTGTCTCGTGATCCATGCATGTGCATTTAGCAGATGGGAGCACACCGGCACGCACTCCTGCAGCCGCCCGCGGCTTGAGCAGACCCGGTGTCCGCTGGAGAGCTGCGAAGACCTCACAGAGAGAAAGAACGGGGAACCGCCGATGTAAACACGGCGGTTCCCCGCATTGTCAGTGGGCATGTAAGAGATCTACTGATCCCTGTCACTGGGATCAGTTAGATCTCTTATGCCCATGGTAGCCCAGCCCCCTCACAGTTAGAACATGCCTAGGGAACACAGTTAACCCCTAGATCTCCCCCTGCAGGTTAACCTCTTCATTGCCAATGACATTTATACAGTAATCAGTGGATATTTACATTTCTGATCGCTGTATAAATGTCAGTGGTCCCAAAAAAGTCCGACATGTCCGCCCCAATATCAAAGTCCCGATAAAAATCGCAGATCACCGCCATTACCAGTAAAAAAAGAAAAAAGGAAAAAAGCGCCAGAAATGAATTCTCATGGTTTGTAAACGCGGCAACTTTTGCGCAAACCAATCAATAAACGCTGATTGCGATTTTTTTTACCAAAAATATGAGGAAGAATATAAATCGCCCAAAACCGATGAATAAATTAGTTTTTTTATATTTTTTTTGGATTTGTATCTTAGCAAAAAGTAAGAAATACAGTTTTTTTGCAAAATTGACCCTCTTTTTTTTTATAGCGGTGATCAGAAATGACACAGAGGTGATCAAATACCACCAAAAGAAAGCTCTATTTGTGGGGAAAAAAGGACGCAAATTTCAGTTAAGGCGACGCAGTGCCGAATCGCAAAAAGTGCTCTGGCCCTGCAGTGGGAAATCCTTCCGGTGGTGAAGTGGTTAAAGCTCTGATCGCTGTATTACTGTCAGTGGTCCCAAAAAAGTGTCAAAAGTGTACGATCTGTCCCCTGCAATATCACGGACCTGCTAAAAATTTCAGATCGCCGCCATTACTAGTAAAAAAAATTAAAAAAAAATGCCATAAATCAATTCTCGTAGTTTGTACATGCTATAACTTTTGCTCAAACCAATCAATATACGCTTATTGCTATTTTTTTTACCAAAAATATGAGGAAGAATACATATCGGCCTAAACTGATGAATACATTTGTTTTTTATATTTTCTTTTGGATATGTATTATAGCAAAAGGTAAAAAATATTGTTTTTTTTTTTTAAATTGTCAGTCTTTTTTTGTTTATAGCACAAAAAATAAAAACCACAGAGGTGATCAAATACCACCAAAGCTCTATTTGTGGGGAAAAAAAGGACATCAATTTTGTTTGGGTACAACGCCGCACGACCGTACAATTGTCAGTTAAAATGACACAGTGCTGAATCGCAAAAAATGCTCTGGTCAGGAAGGGGGTAAATCCTTCTGGGGCTGAAGTGTTTAACCTCACGTAGAAAACCAGCGGCAAGTTGGCTACACTGCGCAGATCAGTGTTTATAAACGGCGATCCGCGCAACCACTGTTGAGGGCGGGTGCTCCGTGAGCTTGGCCGCGGGTTGGGCGGACTCAATGTCTACCGGCGACTTGCGATCGCCTGGTGATCGGGATCAGTTAGATCTGTCATGCCCCTACCAGCCCAATCCCACACAGTTAGAACACGCCTAGGGAACACAGTTAACCCCTTGATTGCCCCCTGCAGGTCAACCCCTTCCCTGCCAGTGACATTTATACAGTAATCAGTGGCTATTTTTAGATCTAATCGCTGTAGAAATGTCAAAGGTCCCAAAAAAGTGTCAAAAATGTCAGATATGTCCGTCGCAATATTGCATTTTTTTTTTTTACCACAAATATGTAGTAGAATACATTTTGGCCTAAACTAATGAATACATTTGTATTTTTATATTTTTTTTTAGACGTGTATTATAGCAAAAGTAAAAAATATAGTTTTTTTTTCAAAATTGTCGCTCTTTTTTTGTTTATAGTGCAAAAAATAAAAAACGCAGAGGTGATCAAATACCACCAAAAGAAAGCTCTATTTGTGGGGAAAAAAGGACGTCAATTTGGGTACAACATTGCATGACCGCGCAATTGTCAGCTAAAGCGAAGCAGTGCCGAATCGCAAAAAAGTGCTCTGGTCAGGAAGGGGGTAAATCCTTCCGGGGCTGATGTGGTTAAGCTGCAAAGAAAAACCCAGGACCAGCGCATTCTGAGGCTCCAGTGCTAGAGCCGTTTTGATCGTGATGCTGATAAAAGCTCAAAACGCGGTTTAACATTGTATACACAGTGTTAAGCCTCGTCAGGCGTTTCTCTGCCTTTATTCAAAAGCAATGGTTCCCTATGGGAGCCCATTGATTTGAATAGAAGTCGCACCAGAAGTTGGATCATGATGTGCTGAGGATCTTGAAGGAGAACCAAAAATGAAAAAAAAAATGTGCTTGGGGTTCTCCTCCAAGAGGTAGCAGACCCTTCAGTCTGGTATGGTTTTAAGGGGAACTCCCATGTCTAAAATCCCTACCAGACCCTTATCTGAGCATGCAGCCTGGCAGGTCAGGAAAGGTGGGGGGGGGGGGGGAGCGAGCGCCCCCCCTCCTCCTGGACCATACCAGGCCACATGCCCTCAACATGGGGGGGTTGGGTGCTTTGGGGCAGGGGGGCCCCGCGCACTCCAAAGCACCTTCATCATGATCCCACTTTTGGTGCGACTTCTACTCAAATCAATGGGCTCCCATAGGGAACCATTGATTTTGAATAGAGGCAGAGAGGCTAAATGTGCACTGACTTCAATGCATAACACTGATAAAATTGTGTTTTTAATACGGCTTTTTTCCTGGCGTCGGTACTAGCTTTAAAGCTCGTTTTTCATAACGCCCGTGTGTATGAGGCCTTAGGAGCAAGAATTTAAACAATTGTAAGTCAAATAAAAAAGATTTTATAATGCCCTTGTCAGGTTTATGAAAACCTGAAAAGCAAATAATGTATACCTATATGTCCTATGGTCCATGCTTTGCTGCAATCAAGAGCAAAACTCACTGACATATCTTCTACTTTTGACAATTGTTGCTGCCCCACAGCCCTGATCTCTGGATCAGCTATACTCAATGATGACATCATCACTACCTTTACACTAACTTTACAAGATAATGTTTGAGTTTACAAGGTATTAGGTGCACCCAAAGTGTATCTCTTGAGGAGTATACGTAAATGCACAGTATAGTTTTTGTGCCTGGAGATCAGCTTTAAATATTTCACCCAAAAATATTTTAAAGGTAATAAAATACTAAAAAAATGTAAATTAAAATTTGTGAAAATGCAGCATCCATGCCTAAACTTACTAAATTAATGTTGTCCATCCCCGGAGATATTACGTTTCTATCATTACACACAATGGGACTTTACATCCAGCATTCAGATAAACTTACTCAAAGAATAAAGATACATTTGACTATGACAAATACAATACCAGGTTATTTCAAATCAAACAATATCATATAGTGTGTTGCCGCGAAACGCATTTGTAATGGTAAGGCATACTGGGCCTCTCACAAAGCTATGTGAAAGGACAAGAATGCCATGTAGTTCAAAATTCAGCCATGACCGTTTGTAACCAGGGCTGGTGCAAGGATTTTTGACACCCTAGGCGAAACCTCATTTTGCTGCCTCCCTTGGCTCCACCCCTGACTCCATCCCCTTTCCCTGCCCAGCCTGATCAGAGCCAATAAAATGCAGCCCGATCAGCACCAATCAAATGCAGCCTCACTAGCGCCCATGAAATACAGCTTCACCAGCGCCAATCAATACAGCCTCACCTGTGCCCATCAAACACAGCTTCACCTGTGCCCATCAAATACAGCTTCACTGGTGCCCATCAAATACAGCTTCACCTGTGCCCATCAAATACAGCCTCAGGGGGGTTGGGGGTGGGGGGTGGGGGGGGGTTATTTGGCAGGTCAGTCCCTATTTCTATATACATTTGCAAATGGGATGTGGTAATACAATCTTATTATCTCAGTCAGACAGTGTCAGTTTTTACATGATTCAATGCAGAGCAGCCAGTGACAGATCAACAGTGGCCAGGCGCCCCTAGGCGGCAGTGCGCCCTAGGCGGCCGCCTACTTCGCCTAGTGGTAGAGCCGGCCCTGTTTGTAACACAAGGTGACCTAATGCAGCAGTGGTCCCATTTTTCAATCCCCCAGGAAGGCATGTGGTACAATACACAAACTGTTAACTGATGCCAGGACCTTTTCATCAGTCCATTGATCAGACACACATAGATCCTTTCCATTAACCAATACAGGATTCAGTCTAGGTACCCTCATAAAACTGTCAGATTTGAAAGCCTGAGTAAAGCCTCATGCACACAATGAGATTATCGGAAGAATGATCATCCATTTTTTTTTTTCTTTTGCATGCTAGTCTCCATACTGAAAATTAAGAGGTTACTAAAGTTTCAAAAATTCTCGTACGACAGAATAAAAATTTGGAAGTGATGTAATGCTTTGTATTGTTTTTTTCAAAGAAAACTGTACTGATTAAACGAAAATCTTTCGATCTTGTATCGTACGAGAAACATTTTCGTGTTTGTCTCTTCGGATAATTTCGGATGAAAGCTGTGTACTAACGATCAGAATATCCTACGGTTGCTTCGAAATCTGTATTTTTTGTATGATTTTCTGATCGTGTGTACTAGGCTTTACTAGAGTTTTTTTTAATGTAATCTTTATTTAAAGAATTTTCAATACAAGTATCAATAATTGCATAGAAAATGTTCAAAAAAATTCCATACAGATTGCTGACATTCAATGGAAATGGGGAAAAGGGAGAGAGGGAAAGGGGTTCAGATGAAATAGCCCTGCATTGCATAAATTAACAACCTGTACCATGGGTTCTGGGCTCCAGAGACTGCCTTCGTCGGTTTATCCCCGGGGGGGGGTCGCCCCATCCCGGATATTCGGTCCCTACGGATCTAGGCGACCCCCCGTGGGGCCAACGATTAATGATCTACCAATCCCTGCACCCAGTGTACACCCTCAAAAAAAGCGCAATTAAAACCGGGCTATTTAATTAGAGATAATCAAGATCAGGTTCTTTCAGTAACACCAAAATCATGGTGGCGAATATATTAAACAACATCTGTCACACAGGGTCTGTAGCTCCCTCTGAGTCGACTCCACACCGCAGTCCTTCCCCAAGGCCTATATTTACTCCTGCCTTTCTTGCAAACTGAGGGTCAGCCAATGCCAGCAAGGCTAAGTCCAAGCTGGAGGCCACTGGGGCCGAGTCAGAGATGTGGTCCCGCCAGGGTGCCCACGTGGCATTGAAGCATTGTAGGGTGCCTCTGCAAGTGGCCATCCATTCCTCTGCTGCCATAATCTCCCCCACCTTCCTAACCCACTCCGACTCCATCGGGATTCGGTTGCTCTTCCAATGCATCGGGATAAGGCGTTTGGCAGCATTGAGAAGGTGGGGGAGGGCGCTTCTCTTGTACATGGCCATGGAGGTAATCGGGAGGTGTAGTAGGAAATGTTTAGGGGAGTCAGGCAGGTGCACCCCAGACCGTCCGACACATGCTTCCTGACAATCTGCCAAAAAGGCTGTAGTACGGGGCACTCCCACCAAATGTGCAGAAGCGTCCCTTCCATCCCACAGCCCCACCAGCAGAGCCCTGATACAGAGGGGTAGACGCTGGCACTCTATACCAACGGGTTAAAAGTTTATAACTGTTTTCTTGCGCCTTGGACTCTACCGAGCCAGCATGCGTCAGATGGCAGAGGCGCCCAACCTGTTCTTCCGTAAACTCACATTGTAGGTCCCTCTCCCACTCTTTTATAAAATGCGGTTCGCTATGAGGCTTGGCTCTCTCGAGAAGCTTATACAGCACCGAAATCATGTGAGGCGGGGGGTCCTACTCTGCCCACAGACTTTCAAATTCTGTGAGGGTGGACCTAACCGGCGACCCATGATGTCTTGAGGCTAGAAAATCTGATAGTTGGCGGTGTCTCCAGAAGTCAAATGGAAAACTCCCATACTGTTCTCTCAATGTTGATAGCGGTAGCATCAGGGGAGGGCTGGCCCAGGGGGTAGGGTGGCAATTGCCCCCCAGGCCACCCTAACTGACATTTAAAATGGCCAATGGCTGCTGCCCGCTCACACTTTTTTTTTTCTTGTGGAGAAAGGAAAGAGGGCCCAGGGGCGCAGCCACCAACTAACTGCAGGCAAAGGGGGGGGCACCCAGGGCCGGGCCTACCATGGATCCTGCTAGGCCCATTGGGTGGGCATGGATGGTGAGCTGATTCGGTGGTTCAATGGGCCATTTGACTGGACTTGCCCCCCAGGCCTATGGCTGCCAGCCCTCCCGTGGGTAGCATAGTGCTTCCCTGCATAAAACGTGCCAGGCTGAGATTACCGTCTGCCACCCAGGACCCCATAGCAGCCAGCTGCTCTCCTGGAGGGAACCAGGGAAATCCGCACACCAGTGCCAGTGGTGAGGTGCAGGGTGCCAGTGAGAGGCTCGTATTCAGCCTATCCCACGTCTTTGGAGCATGGGTTGTTAGAGGGGACGCCCAATCAGAGAGGCCTCTGTTATTTCCCGGTACCCAGAGAGCGTATGCTAAATTCCTGCCTGCTATAACCTTTTCCATCTGTACCCACAACTTGTCTGCGGTGTGGAACCGCCAGTTAAGGATCCTTTGTAACGCTATTGCTTTATAATATTGGGAGATATTGGGTATGCCAAGTCCCCCTGTTCTCTTGGGTCTCTGCAAGATTGCCATGGCTATCCTAGGTCTCTTGTTTCTCCACACAAACCTAATGAACATACTGCGCAGTTCTTTAAAGAAGCGATTCGGCAGCGGGATAGGCAACATCTGCAGCAGAAATAGTATACGTGGCAAGGTCACCATTTTAAGAATATTCGTGCGACCCACCCAGGTGAATGTATCCCTATCCCACGAATGCAAATCTTGGCCAATTTGTCTAAGCATAGGGACATAATTAGAGGAGTAGAGGTTAGCTAAGTTACTTGTTAAGCGAATACCCAAGTATTTTAGGGATGAGGACGCCCATGTGAATGGGAAATTACCTTGTAAGGAAGTGATTAGACTTGGTGGAACAGTAATGGGTAAAATCTCCGATTTGGAATAGTTTATTTGAAAATTAGAGACCTGGCTATAGGCGGCCAGTTCCTCCATCAGGTTCGGCAGCGAGACTATGGGTTCTACCACGTGAAACAGAATATCATCTGCATAAGCGGACAGTTTATGTTCTGTGCTTCCCACTCTGACCCCCCTGATGCTCGGGTTCGCCCTTTTTCTCCTGAGTAGCGGTTCCAGGACCAGGGCGAACAGCAGGGGGGACAGAGGGCAGCCCTGCCTCGTGCCGTTCCGGATGGGGAATGCCAATGACAGCCCTCCATTGACCTTTACCTGCGCAGTCGGAGATGTGTAGAGCCCCATTATTCATCTCATCATGTGCGGGCCCAGCCCCAACCTCTCCAGGACCGCTCTGAGGAAGTCCCAGTCCACGCGATCGAACGCCTTCTCGGCATCCATAGAAAGAATCAGATATGGTGGCATCCGATCGCGTGTGCTTGCCCAGTGAATTAGTTGCAAAGCCCTATTAGAGTTATCCCGCGCTTCCCTAGTACTAATAAAGCCCCTTTGGTCGGGGTGGACAGTGTCTATGAGCAAGTGTTGAAGTCTACGTGCTATTATCTTAGCAAATATTTTTAGATCTGTATTCAACAGGGATATTGGGCGGTAGCTCTGGGGAAGCGTATGGTCCTTGCCTTCCTTTGGGAGGACTGATATATGGGCCCGCAGTGCGTCCGTTTAGAAATTACCATCTTTGGCCAAGCCGTTGAAAAAGGAGCACATGTAAGGTTGAAGCTGTTTAAAGAATTGTATATAATACACCCTCGTTAGGCCGTCAGGTCCCGGACTCTTCTGAGCCGGGAGGGACCGTATTGTGGCCAGTAGTTCCACGGATGAGATGGGAAGTTCCAGGTCCGCTATTTGTTCAGGTGACAGTGTATGGTAACCGGAGCTGGAAAGGTATGCCGTTATGCGCTTCCGCCTCTGTGCCACCTCCGTTGGGGTGGCGTTTGCGCGTAAGTCATACAGCGTCACATAGTAGTCACGGAAAAGCGACGCAATCTTCGTCGTATGTTGGGTCATGTCTCCATTAGTCAATCGTATTTTGTGGACGTGCGTGGCAGTTTGTCGTTTGCACAGTGCCCTTGCCAACATTCTACCACATTTGTTGCCGTGCTCATAATATTTATGGGCTACGCAACGTAGTCATTTATTTATACGTCTGTTTAGCATTTTGGAGAACAGTGCACGTAGCTCGGTTAGGCGCGTATGCGTTGCGGAGTCCGCTGTCCGTTTGTGTTGTAACTCTGCCCTTTGCAATTCTGTCAGGACCCTATCGAAGTCAGCCTACCTTTCTTTCTTTATTTTGGAGCCCCACATAATTAGGGCACCCCTAGCCACCGCTTTGTGGCATTCCCATACCGTACTCTCATTCGTCTCCTCGTTGCCGTTCTCCTCAAAGTAGTGAGTCAAAGTTTCCTCCATCCCCGTCACCACCCTCGGGTCATCTAATAGGTTTTCGTTCAGCTTCCAGAGCCAGGCTCCGGAAGGGCAAGGTAACTGAGAGTGTGATCAGTGCATGATCGGATATAGTGCTCTGCTCGATAGTGGAATCATCCAGCAGATCGAGGGAGCCCTGGTCAATGAAGAGGAAGTCGATGCGAGTGTATACTCCATGCACACTGGAGTAGTAGCTAAAATCCTTCTCGGAGGCATGCAGGGCGCGCCAACTGTCTACCAGAGTGTGGGATTGTAAAGTCTTACGAAAGTGACGTAGAAAGGCGCGGGAATGTGTCGAGCGCCCCGTCGATGCATCTAAGGTAGGGTCAGGGCATGCATTGAAGTCACCCCCAAGTATCAGGCGACCTTCCCGAAAGCTAGTTAACTCTTCCAGAGTTTTGTCGATAAAAGTGAGTTGGTGCGTGTTAGGGGCATACAGTGTGGCAAATGTGTACATCTGTCCCGCTAACGTGCCCTTAACCACTTCAGCCCCGGAAGAATTTCCCACTTTAGGACCAGAGCACTTTTTGCGATTCGGCGCTGCGTCGCTTTAACTGACAATTGCGCGGTCGTGCGACGTTGTACCCAAACTAAATTTGCGTCCTTTTTTTCCCACAAATAGAGCTTTCTTTTGGTGGTATTTGATCGCCTCTGCTTCATTTCTGATCGCCGCTATAAACAAAAGAAGAGCGACCATTTTGCAAAAAAACCCAAATTTGTTACTTTTTGCTAAAATTCAAATCCAAAAAAAAAATATAAAAAAAACATTTTTTTTCACCGTTTTTGGCCGATTTATATTCTTCCTCATATTTGCGATAAAAAAAATTGCAATCGGCGTTTATTGATTGGTTTGCGCAAAAGTGGCCGCGTTTACGGATGATGAGAATTAATTTCTGGGGTTTTTATTTTTTTTTTATTTTTTACTAATAATGGCGGCGATCTGCGATTTTTAGCGGTAATGCGATATTGGGGCAGACATGTCGGAACATTTTTGACACTTTTTTGGGACCAATGACATTTATTCAGCGATCAGAAATTTAAATGTCCACTGATTACTGTATAAATGTCATTGGCAGTGAAGGGGTTAACCAGCAGGGGGAGAGCTAGGGGTTAATCATGTTCCCTGGGTGTGTTCTTACTGTGGGGGGGTTGGGCTAACATGGGCATGAGAGATCTAACTGATCCCAGTGACAGGGATCAGTAGATCTCTCATGCCCCACTGACAGAGCAGGGAACCGCCGTGTTTACATCGGCGGTTCCCCGTTCTTTCCCTGTAGGCGCTCATCGCGGCTCGCCGGCGGACATCGGGTCTGCCCGAGCCGCGGGCACACTCCCCAGGAGTGCGGCGGGGGCACGCGCCCCCTGGTGGCCAAATGCAGATCGCCGCTTATTTACGGCGATTCGCGCAGGGCTCCCCGACTGCCGCCGTGAAAACGGGCCAACGGACATGTCTTGTGGATCGCGATGGCAGTTCCCTGGACTTTGGTCCAGGAGAATTGCTCAGGAACCACTAGGGGAATACGTGGGTGGGAAGTCTAGGGGCCGACGATTCTGTAAAGTGTGTTTCCTGTAGAAACACCACCTGTGCCTTCAAGCGTTTCAGTTCAAGCCATAACCTGTTGAGTTTGTGTGGAGAACAGAGACCTCTTACATTATATGATATTACCTTAATCAACGCCATGGTGCAGCTCTATGTGTGAATGCAAGGGAATTCCGGGAGGGAGCCAGGCCCCGTGCGAGCAGCTGAAGAACCATGATCTAGGAAAAGAACATAAAACCTTAAGTACAAGAAGAGAGAAAGAGAGGTGGAAGGGGCAGGGTAAGGTGAAAAACAAATAAATGGTGAACATAAACTGCGAACGGCAGTGATAAGCACCGACCGCGGGCCCAGGAGCCCCTGAGGCCCAAATCAACCGTGCGCCCCGGGGCAGCGCCCCCCCCCCCCCCCCAAAAAAGGGGAAGCCCCTGTCCCGCAGCACATTGCCCTGAGCGGTGCCATTGCCTTTAAAAGGCCATCCTAGGGGGGAACTTGACTAAACATGAACTGCACAGGATAGTCAGCCCCCCACTGATCGATAATCTGAAATTGTTCGGGGTGGTATATACCATCAAAACTCTTACTAATACTGTAACTCTGCTATAGGCTTTCGTCCTTTTTTGATGTTCGGGTGCAACCTCTGGGGCTTGTCTTCTATAACCAAGAACCAAGCAACAGTAACAAGGAACTGCAGCCCCAGAGGAACATGTCCGCCTGTCGTAGCTAGCATTTGTAGCGTTATAGAACTTTAAGCCTTTTGTAATAGGATGTGCAGCCATCAAGCTTTAAGCGTCCCAGCTTCCCCCAGCCTCCGGGCGGGGGGAGATGTCATGGTCAGCACGTCTTTTCCCTCTAGATCTTCTTTTGGGCCTGGTGGGAAGCCAGACCCGAGCAGTCGGTATCGGCGTGGCCTCTGTGGCCACTCTCCAGTCCGGAAAGTCCACTGGGTCTAGTCCCATCTGTGAAAGAAAGTGGGGGAGGTCATCTTTGGTGCGCAGAGTGGCAGTCTTCCCGTTCCTTTCCGCTTGCAGTTGGAAGGGAAAACCCCACCGGTAGGTGATGCCTGCGGTTTTCATCGCTGCCAAGAGGGGGCGAACCGCCCTGCGTTGCATTAGTGTGCGGCGCGACAAGTCCTGGTAGAAGGAGAGGTGCGCGCCATCAAAATCAAAAAAGGGGCATTTGCGCATGCATTGCATTATCTGTTCTTTTACTGTATATTTATGCAATTTACAAATAATGTCCCGGGTGTTGTCAACATCCTGGGATGGTGGTCTAAGGGCCCTATGAGCCCTGTCTATTTCGATGCGCATATCAGGGGGTGCGCCCAAGATTTCTTTAAAGATGCCCTGAAGCGTGGGGACAATGTCCTTAGCTGCTGTGGCTTCAGGGAGTCCTTTTATGCGTATGTTAGAACGGCGACTGCGGTTTTCGCAGTCATCAAGTGGATTTATCAGTGCTTCGATCCTCTGATCTTGCGCAGTGCACCTGTCTGCTAGGTGTGCAATGGATGGCAATGAATCCTCTACCCTCTGTTCCAAAGTCTCTAGTCTGGTGCCCAGTTGATTGGTGTCTGTTTTAAGTTGCGCAATGTCCTGTTGTAGGGCTTTCTCTACCCTGCTAGCAAACCTTTCCAAGTCTTCTTTAGTGGGGAGAGCCCAAATGTGCTTCCTGAGGTCCCGGTCCCCCTGCAGGTCAAAAATATCCTACCCCAGGTCCTGCGAGACACTGGACCCTGGGGATGTGGGGGGAGCCGTGGTACTTGCGAGCTTGGGTGACGCTATTGGTGAGGCTTCCAGCTGTGAGGCAGGGTGCTCTACCCCAGGTATGGTCTCTGCGCACTTTTTGTTCTGGTTTGGTGTCATCTTGGGCCTGTCCCCCTGCAGTTCCCCTAGGCCAAAGTAGTTGTTGATGGGTCCTTGACTCAATTTTGTGGGGTTACGCGGTTGTGACTGTGCCCTGCGGCGCTGGGACATCTCTTCTACTATAGTAAGGTGGCTGTGTCCCCAAAGTGCTGATGATACTGGCAGTCAGTGAGGGGCATGAGCGGCACGTTTCAGACTCTCATTATGGGTTGTGCTCCTCCAGGGCCCCAACGGCCTGAAAGCTGTGGTTGTGCCAGCACGGGAGTGGGTGTTGTGTAGTGTGGCTGGGCCTCTTACCCACCTCCTCTCCGTTTGCTGTCTTTGGCTGGGTTGCCGTCCGCCGCGGGGCCTCCCCGGCGACAGTAGGCCGCAAAAGCCTCCGCCTCAATTCCGGCCGCCGCCCTCTGCTCCGGGTGTGCTACTTCGCTCCGAGGGAGGGTAACAGGGCTGTTTCTCCCTGGTCCGTGGCCCCCTGGTGTTCTGCAGGTACCCAAATGTGAGCATGAGGTCCCGTGGGCCGCGCAGCTCGTGCGGGTGCTGGTAGGTCTCAGAAGCCGAGGCCTCGATTTCTGGCCGTCGCGGACCGCCACCACCGATCCGTGCCAGAAAGGGGTCTATTGGTAGCTGGGAGGACGGGGAGACAGATGGCAGCTTGGATGTCTCTCACCCGTGCCTCCGGCGCCTGGATTCCTCTGGATGGTGTGTGTCAGCCGGGAGCTCTTCCAAAAAACATCTTGGCGCATTCACGTCCAGGCCACGCCCCCGGCTTTACTAGAGTTTAATTCTCTGCCCCCCACCCCAAAGCACCTTATAGCCATGTTGATGAGGACAAGGGCCTCTCTCCGACAACCCTTGCCGGTGGTTGTCGGGGTCTGCAGGCGGGGGCTTATCGGAATCTGGAAGCCCCCTTTAACAAGGGGGCCCCCAGATCCCGGCCCCCCATCCTATGCGAATGAGTATGGGGTACATTGTACCCTTACCCATTCACCTGAAAAAAAAAGTGTAAAAAAAAAAAACAAGGTCCGACGTCTTCTCTGGCTCTTCTTTCTTCTGCTCTTTTGCGGGGTCTTCTTTCTTTCGAGGGGTCTTCTATCTTCTGCTCTTTTGCCTGTCTTCTCCGCTGTCCTCTTCCCTCTGTTCTCCCTCTCTTCTTCTTCCCATGCTGGCACGCATACCGCCTCCGCTGTGTGCTGTGACTTATATTGGCATGGGGTGGGGCCACCTGCTGACGTCATCTGGAGGCACCACCCCAATGTCCTGGGGTGGGCTGTGATCTCATAAGGGGCGGGGCCTCCACAGACCCTGACAACCACCGTCAAGGGTTGTCGGGAAGAGGTCCTCGTCTTCATCAACATGTGGACAAGGTGCTTTGGGGGGGGGCGCAGGGCCCCCCTGCCCCAAAGCACCCATACTCCCCATGTTGAGGGCATGCGGCCTGGTATGGTCCAGGAGGGGGGGGCGCTCACACGTTCCCATCCCCTTTCTTGGCCTGCCAGGCTGCATGCTCGGATAAGGGTCTGGTATAGATTTTGGGGGGACCCTATGCCGTTTTTTTCAGCGTGGGGCTTCCCCCTTAAAACCCATACCAGACCAAAGGGCCTGGTATGCTCTTGGAGGGGGACTCCATGCCTTTTTTTTTTTTTTTTGGCGTGGAGATCCCCTTCAAGAACCTCAGAGCACAAGTCACATGCCAAAGTCGGACCAGTGAAGACAATGATCCGACTTTGATCCGACTTCAATGCTTTTCAATGAGCTAAAGTGGTATCAAAGTCGGACAAAAGTAGTACAGGAACCTTTTTCAAAGTCAGTCCGACTTTGAAAAACAAAAGTCGGACCAGTTAAGACAGCTCTCATAGGGAATCATTGTTTTTGTGATGTAATGCGACTTGTGCTCCTAATGTCGGTCTGAGAATTGGACTAGTGTGAACTCAGCCTTAACTCCTTTTTATTTCTCTGTTAACCACTTGACCTCCGGAAGATTTACCATTCTTCATGACCAGGCCATTTTTTGCGATACGGCACTGCGTTACTTTAACTGAAGTCCTCTTTTTCCCAAAAATAGAACTTTCTTTTGGCGGTTTTTGATTACCACTGCATTTTGTATTTTTTGCGCTATAAACAAAAAAAGGCCGACAATTTTGAGGAAAAAAAAAATTTTTTTTACTTTCTGCTATAAAACACATCCAAAAAAAAAAAAATTAAAATCAAATTTCTTCATAAATTTAGGCCAACAAATATGGAATATATTTATGGACTTTTTATTTTATTTTTTTATACTAGTAAAGAGTTAACTGTGTGCCTAGCCCATGCTTTTTGTACACAGTGTGCTGCTTTTACTAGAGATGGATTCTAGTCCCTGCTTTGGAGAGACACAGAATATATCCCTTCTCCCCTGTCAGAACTGAGATATGCCTTGTTTACATAGGCATATTTAAGTTCTCTGTGTATTGCCAATGATCAGCGGGTGCTGGAGGACATTGAGTGCCCAACACCTGCAGATCGGTGCACGTGCGCCCCCAGAAGAGCCACCCTGTAGCAGTAAAACTGCTATAGAGTCTACGTTAATTAGTTAAATGATTGTCTCTTTGTAGTAACCTTTTTTTTTTTTTTTTTTTACATATTTTATTTGCACCATTTTGACCTTTTCATTATTAAACTATATTTTGAAAAGTGTTAAAACTGTCTCTTAAGCCCCTTTCAGGTATGAGACTTGTACTGTGGCTTGAGACTGTAAAGTCACATGACAAATCCTTCCCCATTATTTCCAATGAGTACCGTTCATATCTGTACAACTTTAAGTCGGGCCAACTTCAAAGTAGTCCCTGCATTACTTTGGCCCAACTTTGATGCAACTTGAGGTCCATAGACTTCAATTTTAAACCCTCAAAGTCACATGCAAATCGCACCTGAATAATATAGATGTGGTTTCTGTACTATTTCTGTACGACTTTGTAATATGTTTTCATTGTGCCAAAGTTGCAACAAAGTCGGACCAAAGTCGTACTGACCCAAAATCACAGTAAAATCGCGTCGCACAATGTGAAAGGATGCAAACTCAAAGAATCCCTGTCTCTTGAAGAGCGCTACTGTAGTGTAAATCCCTGAATTTATCTGTCTGTGATGACAGTGTGTGTTACAGATGTTTATTATAAAATCATAAGTTGCTATTTCTAATTTTGTGAAAGTTTACTACTTCTCTATAAAAGTAGTTGGTGGTGGCAGTTTAACCACTTCCCTACCGATATAATTTGCTCCTCAGTGATTGCAGTGTTCTAGTCTGCATCTCCCCAAGGTAATACTTAAAATCTGGCCTGTTGGTGGGTCCCGAGGACCGGAGTTGAGAACCACTGAGTTATCCTGACTGGAAGTCATAAGACGTCCAGCAGGATAACATCGGAAGCTCTTTACCATGTGATCAGCCGTGACCAATCACTGCTGGTCACAGTGTAAACAGGAGAAGCAGTTTATCTGCTTTTCCTCTACTCGCGTCTGCAGACGCGAGTAGTGGAGAACCGATCAGCTGCTCTCCTGACAGGGGGGGGGTCTGTGTTTATCAGCGCAGCCCCCCCTAGGGTCGCCACCAGGACCACCAGGGAAAGCCCACCCAGGGAGCCGATCAGGACCACCAGGGAGCCCACCCTAGACCACCAGGTAAGGGGCACAGTGCCCAACATGGATGCCACTCAGTGCCAACTTCAGATGCCACCCTAGACCACCAGGGAATGGGTCCTTATTAATGCATCTGTCATTGCCACCCACCAGTGCCCCCTATCAGTGCCCACCAGTGCCACCTATCAGTGCCACCTATCAGTGCCCATCATTGCCGCCTATGAGTGCCCATCAGTGCCTCTTAACAGTGCCTGTCGGTGCTGCGTATCAGTGCCCGTCAGTGCTGCATATCAGTGCCACCTATTAGTGCCCGTCAGTGCTGCATATAAGTACCTCATCAACAGTGCCCATCAGTGCCACCTCATCAGTGCCAATCAGTGTAGCCTCATCAGTGCCCATCAGTGAAGGAGAAAATGTACTTATTTACAATGTTTTGTGACAGAAACAGAGAAAAACTTTTTTTTCTTTTCAAAATTTTCGGTCTTTTTTTATTTGTAGCACAAAAAATAAATGCAGGGGTTATCAAATACCACCAAGAGAAAGCTCTATTTGTGGGAACAAAATGATAAAAAATTTGTTTGGGTACAAGTCGCACAACCACGCAACTGTCATTCAAAGCGCAACAGCACTGAAAGCTGAAAATTTGTCTGGTAGGGAAGTGTTTTAAGTGCCTGGTATTGAAGTGGTTAAAGAGTCAATTTCTTGGCTAACCTAACCTAGTGACAATCACTCTCAGTCTGTTTGCACTTAGGCTGGATTCACACCTATGCATTTTTAGTGCTTTTTGCATTTTGCTGATTTGCACTGCAGAACGCGTTCCATAGGAAACCATGTTAAATGGACGGCATTGCAAATCTGCAAAATGCAAAAAGCACTAAAAATGCATAGGTGTAAATCCAGCCTTGCTGTAGATTGTGGTCCCTCCAGCTGGAAAATCTTTGTGCAGGGTGAGGCTGAGAGCGTTGTTGGGTATCAGTGACAGCACGGTGTGAGGTTGACCATTCATTTGTCACAAGTAGGTGAAAAGGGCAGTGGTCTGACTGACAACACATTTGTCACAGCATTGACCTGCAAGAGACAGCACTACTGATTTGTGGCATGCATATATTATGTTGTTTGATTTCAAATAATCTGGTGATTTATTTGTCATAGTCAAATGCACCTGCATTTTTTTAATGTACCAGAACATAGTAGGACAGAGTGTCTTGATCATTTTATTATGTAGATGTAAATAAACTATTATATACTTTATCAATATTATAGGCACTTGAGTAAATTTCTTTCAATGCTGGAAGTAAAGTACTGTTTTGTGAAATGGATCTAAACATGTGATTACTTTATAGGATGCAAGCTTTTCACAGGGGTGGTGCCTTTTTTTATATCCTGTTTGTTCATGCATTATTGGAAATAGTCCAAAAATGCTAATATACGGTACTCCGCATGGAAGTATAGTTCATGTTATTAGTAACATACAGCATTACATGGGGACAAAAATGGCAAATGTTAATCAAGTTCAACCTGTTATAAAATCCAGCAGCTGTAGTTTAAAGGAAGACAAAACAAAATCCTGGAAAATAAGCCCATGGACCATAATTTGACTCTTTACCTAATAAAACATTAATTCCAGAGTGTAAGGGGCATTCCTTTAGATTCTATATTGTCAGCTGCACTGGCCTTTACCTCTAGCAGCCACCTTTTGCGCCTACATTAAATGCATGTACTGGTAGTCAAGTGCACCCAGAATGGCAGATCATGGAGCTTGGGAAGGGTGGTCATAGTTACAAGTTACATTGACACAGACTAAGACCGGGTTCACTTATGTGCGGCCCGTGATTCACAGCATGGTGTCCGTGTTCACCGGTTCAGGTGCGATTCAGGTCCAAATTTTCGCCTGAATTTGAACCTGAACCAGACCCAAAGAAGCACATGAGATGAGTAACCAATTCAAAGTCTATTCAGAGCACTGACACAAAAGCTCTATAGAGAGCATAAACTGGCAGTGGTCACAACCAGTTGAGTATAAGACAAAAGTCAAAAGATCAGACGGAAGCATGGTTGCAAGAACATACAAATACATACAGATACAAGCTTCAAAACCAGAGCAGGGAAAAAAATTGTAGATAGGAATCACAGCATTGTTTTTAGGGCCCATTCACACCATGAATCGCTCAGGGATCCTCTGTGAGATTCACATGAGATCGGGGTGCAGTGCGATTTCAGCCCTCTCATTTGAACGGCCTGAAATCATGATGAAGCACATCAAAGGTAATGCATACACCACTTTATAAAACGCACAGCAACTGGATCGCATGCTACTGTAGATGCAGGCAAATGTCTTGTGTTTGTCACCCGCGTTTGGGGTGTTGTTAAGTTAACAATGACACCCGCTGCAGATTGCAAGTGCAGTGCATTGTGAACCTGACGCAGGAAATGAGCACGGACTGTGGTTTTTCCACACCATGTTCTGGTGTGAACTGGACCTAAGTGAGCTCAGGAACAAAAATTAAATGGAGAATAGCAAGTCACACAGGTACAGCAGATATCTTAGGAGTCTTTTTATAAGCTGCCAGACTGGTCAGGACATACACTGATTTTTGAGTGCAAGGATAGAATGTCTAAAGTAAAAGAGGATCCAACAAAGGGAGCTGAAAAGTTAGACAACAAGCAGCAGCCAGTGAGAGCACCTGGATGAATATAATAACATATTACCCTTAGTGTTTATAACTTTGCCTGCCATTGGTTATAAGCAACTTCTTCAAAACGTTTAAAAATGTCCTAAGTTCCGGTTTCCACTATTCACACATTTTAGTCCAAATTCATTAGTAAGACCTCACCTGGAATATGTAGTTCATTTTGGGGCAGAGAAGGGCAACGAAACTGAGGCATGGAGGAGCTCAGCTATGAGGAAAGATTAGAGGAATTGAATTTCTCTCTTGAGAAGAGATTAAAGGAGAAGTGCAGACAAAGCTTGTTTGGCTTTATGTCTCCTGTGGATCACAGGAGTGCAGTTTGTCCTGCACTCCTCCGAAGCCTGCTGTCGGCTGACGTCACAGAGTAGGTCCAGTCTGAGGTAAGATCACAACAATGAAGTCAGGATCTGCCCACATGACCTCTCAGCGAGTCACTGAGAGCTGGAGCCGGCCACTCCCGCCCCCTCCACAGCCCGATCTCCAGTGAGCATGGGAGAGGGGGGGGGGGCAAGCAGAGCAGACACCAGCTCTGAGAACCGAGTGATTGATCGTCTGGGTTCTCAGTCTTAGGGCTGGTGGGGGACCGATGCTGCATCCACCTAAGTAAGCATGATTCTAAAAAAAAAACCATACTTCTCTTTTAAGGGGGATATGATCACCGTGTATAAATGGTCCATATAGTGAACTTGTTGTTGAGTTATTCACTTTAAGGTCATGACAGGACAAGAGGGCACTCTTTATGTCTGGATGAAAAGAGATTTAATCTCCAAATACAGAAAGGTTTCTTCACAGTAAGAGCTGTGAAAATGTGGAATGGATTCCCTCAAGAGCTGGTTCTGCCCAGCTCAGTATATTATGTATATGGGATTGTATCATTTTTTCCCCTTTTATTGGTTGAACTAGATGGGATTGTGTTTTTTTTTTTAACCAGACTAACTATGTAACTATGTAAGGAATGCAGAGCACATTCCTGTGCAATTCACATTCCATTTAGTGCTATGCGGTTTGAGCCCATTCATTTTGAACGGGCCTAAATCGCACTGCTTCACACCAAAAGTAGTGCATGCGCTACTTTTGGAAAAACACTGCAATTTGATCACATGGTACTTTTGTATTATCCAGTGCAGGTAAATTGTGGATCGCGAGTTTCTCACAATGTGCACTAGTGTGAACCTTAAGTGATTTTCCCTTACTACCTTGTGATAAAACATTATATTACCTAACTATTTTACTGTAAAGAATCCATTTCCATACTAATGGTAAAACTTTTTTAATTATACACACCTGATTGTTCTTTGTACAGTCTTTGAGATAAATGTTCATCTGTCAAATCCTTGTACTGAACTTCACAATATTTGCAGAAATTAGTTAGAACACATTTTAAGTAACTGATTTATTTTGACTATATACACAGAAAAGGTAACAAATTGGACTTACAGCAGCCATTAAAAAACTTGTGTCTTGTTTTTATACAACATCAAGGGTGAAAGATGATTGCTTGCTATTAGCAACAATTTCACAAAGCCTGTTTGCAGGACAAATACGTTGATGCACTGGTTGCTTATCCAGATCTCCCAGGCCCCATAGTTCTGGGACAGGATAAAATGCTACTGAAGTTAACTAGCAGGCACCCTCTTCACAAGGCCAGGAGAGCCTTAGCTACATTTATCATTGACCAAAAATGAAGAGTACCACTGAAAATATTGATAAAAACAGTGAAGTGCTTGCTTCTTACACACTCACAGCTTTAGATTATGAGAACAAGTTTGCATCAAGATGCTTCCCAAAGTAGCTATGTAGCGAGGATGAGCACTTATTATTAATTAGGCCTCATACACACGGGAGTTATTAACGCTGTGTTTTTGAGCTGTTTTTACAGCTTAAGACCGCCACACCATGTTATTCATTGGCCTCATATACACGCTGACGTTTTTGAGCTGTAAGTCACGTCTGCGTTCTTAAGCTATAGAACTAATGCAGGACCTGCGCATTCCGAAGCTGCAGCATTAGAGCTGAGCTGGAAAAATGCTCAAAAACACGGCTTAATGTTATATACACAGCATTAAGCCTCGTCAGGCCTTTCTCTGCCTCTATTCAAAATCAATCGTTCCCTAAGGGAGCCCATTGATTTGAATAGAAGTCGCACCAGAAGTTGGATCATGATGATCAGACTTGCGGTGTAACTTGGATCTTGAAGGGGAACCACTGCAAAAAATTAAAAAAATGTGCATGGGGTTCCCCGCAGGAGGTATCAGACCCTTCAGTCTGGTATGGATTTAAAAGGGAACCCCCACCCTGAAAAAAACGGCATAGGGTCCCCCCCAAAATCCATACCAGACCCTTATCCGAGAATGCAGCCTGGCAGGCCAGGAAATGGGAGTGGGGACGAGCGAGCGCCCCCCCCCCTCCTGGAACATACCAGGCCGCATGCCCTCAAAATGGGGAGTATGGGTGCTTTGGGGCAGGGGGGACCCTGCGCCCCCCACCCCAAAGCTACTTGTCCTCATGTTGTTGAGGAGAAGAGCCTCTTCCCGACAACCCTGGCCGTTGGTTGTCGGGGTCTGCAGGCGGGGGGCTTATCGGAATCTGGAAGCCCCCTTTAACAAGGGGGCCCCCAGATCCCTGACCCTCACCCTATGTGAATGAGTATGGGGTACGTTGTACACCTACCCATTCTGAAAAAAAAAGTGTCCAAAAAAACCACACTAAACAGCTTTTTAAAATATTTTATTAAATCAGCTCCGGCATCTTCTCCCCTCTCCGGCTCCTCTTTCTTCTGCTCTTTTGCGGGGTTTCTGTCTTCTGAGGGGTCTTCTGTCTTCTCCTGGGTCTCCTGTCTTCTGCTCTTTTGTGGGGTTTCTGTCTTCTGAGGGGTCCTCTGTCTTCTCCTGGGTCTCCTGTCCTGTCTCCTGTCTTCTGCTCTTTTGCCGCTGTCTCCTCCGCTGTCTTCTCCCTCTCTCTTCTGGAGATGTTGACTCGTCGCTCTTTCCCACTCGCATGGCAAGTCCGTGCTGCGCTGTACTCATTCACATAGGATGGGGGTCTGGGAAAAAAATTATGCTTTATGCTGACGACACAATGCTTCTTCTTGGGGACACTTCCACTTCCCTGAGGGAAGCAATGTCTGTAATCATTAATCATTAAATTTGGAGCATTCTCCGGCTTGGTAATCAACTGGAGTAAATCCTCCATATACTGCTAGACTGCACTCAGAACTGTCTGGACTCTACCCTAAATGACATCCCAGTAGCCTCATCGTTCAAATATTTGGGAACATTTGTTACTCCCCAAATCAAGGACTATGCCTCTCTCAACCTGTCATCCCTATTGGGCAGAATCCGAGTTAAAGTGTTGGCCAAACTGAAATTGTCTCTGTTAGGAAGGGTGAACCCCCTTTAAATGATTTTTATGCCCCAACTTTTATATATCCTACATAACACTCCAATAGTTATCCCACTCAAAGTACTCAGGATCATTAACTCCATGTTTCGCTCATTTATCTGGTTGAACAAGCCTCTTCAGGTGAAACTTAAGCAACTACAAAAACCTAAGGAGGCCGGTGGTCGGGCTTTACCCAACCCTTGGCTATACTATGTGGCAGCCCAGCTACAATATATTGCTCGGGCCCTGCCCCAGGAGGCTACCGAAGCAGAGGGACATATTGATTCAACCACAGCTCTCCTACACCATGTCACGAAACAGTCAAACATAGCCACAGGCTTAGAAGCTTTGACTTGCGCCAAATCCAACAAACTATTTCCCACGTATGTCCTGATGCAAAAGATATGGAATAAAGCTAGATACCTACAGGGTGCCACTGGGTTCATTGGACAGAGTCCCATCTGGGACAATGGCCATTATGGGGAATTGCTGTGGCTACCATGTGAAGCAAGATGGTAAAGTTTGGGGTCACACACTTGGTGCATATCTACCGCAATGGTAAGTTATGCTCATTTGAGGACCTGTGGGCTAAATTTGACTTTCCTTCATCAATGTACTTCCCGTATACGCAGCTACAACATGTAGTGCAGGCACAGTCCACTAGTGTACTTTGGGTACAGTCCCCGGCTCCCATCTTCCACTATATGACAGAGGTCACACAATATAGGGGATTCATATCAAGGTGCTCTGTATTACTCTTATCAGCGCATCTGACAAACTTCCCTTCCAAAGTTGCAGAGGCCTAGGAAAAGGATGCTGGTACATGTGAGGAGGAACAGTGGGAAGATGCCCTGCAGGCAGTACAGCTGTGCTCTCAGTGTGGGGCAGAGACTATCCCAGTTGTATATAGTTCTGCCGGCATATTTTATACCTGCAAGGCTGTATAGAATGGGTGTGAGGGAAAACCCGGAGTGTACTTAGTGCTCAAGAGACCATGGAGACCTTATCCACCTTTTATGGCGCTGTTCCAAACAATATTTATACTGGCAGGGGGTCATAGACACCATCAATAGAGTCAATATCCAGATGGACCCCAAGCATTGCATTCTGGGAATACTGGATGAACTTTCCATAGCTGACAACCCCAAACAGACGATAGCTAGAGCCCTCTTTCAAGTGCGCAAACTTATCCTCAGACATTGGAAGGCAACAGAACCTCAGACTCTCAGAGAGTGGATAGCTCAAATAGGGGACACTCTAAGATTAGAGAAATATATCTTCCAACATAGTGGTCGCCTGGCCAAGTTTCAAGCACTGTGGTCTCCCTGGCTAGATACACCAGGCCTCTCACCAATAGAGCTGGTCATAGACAGAATGCTTATTTAAGGAGGAGGTGGGTTTCATATTTAGTTTTAATAAACTTAGCAGGAAACTGAGTATAAGGTCCTCATCCATAGTTGTGGTAATAGGAACGGAGGGGTAAGTTTCCTAGCACAGTCCCATCCTTCCTTGCACATCATAGCCTAGCTCGCTCACTAAGCTAGCTCCCTGTCTAAGCTATATCTCAGTTTTTTTTTTACTAGTGTCCTAAGTGGTTGGATGCTTTTTTATGTATTTTCCTTTTTCTACTCTTCTATCCACATTTCCATACTCCAAAGATAACAATTTTTGTTCAATTTATTTTTGATACAGACATCTAAAACACTGTCTGATTTCTGTGCAACAGCTATCCAAACTGTGTAATCTTTGGCACTGCCTTGGAGGCCACACTCGGACCCTGTTCGACCAAAGAGTGTGGGTAACTGCCTGTAACGTGCACCTAAAGCTCTGGACTCTGCTTGTGGGGCTCCCCATATAATGTACTATTTTGTTAGCCGCAGAGTACTTTATGGGTCCAAAGCCATGGCACAGACTTTGACGTGAACCAGTATCTGAAGCCTCACTTGGCAAACAGGCCTATATAAAAGGTGAAAATACAAGCAATGGATTCTGCATTATTCTGTGCTCTAGATCCATGTTTAATGTCTGCTAGCCGCAGAGTACCTTGCTAATTCAGGGTAGTGGCACTACCTCCGTGTCTCCATTATGCCACCAATCCTAATGTAGGTATTTTGTGCAAATTGTTCATTTGGCGAATTAGGATGTGGGAAACTCTTGATGCGTATCAAACATAGTGCTTCAACACTAAAAATCTCTCTTTTTGGTGTTGGGTACTATCTGCACTAAAATAGTTGGCAGCATATTCACCTGTGGATGAAACAAGGATTTTCTTTTAGTGTTGGAGCACTATGTTTGATGTACTGTACATCTACAGATTTTGTGACCAGCTTTGCATAGTGAAAGTTCTTATGACCCCTCAGGTTGGGGTGATCACTGAGGGGATTACGCCAATATTCTTGGAGTGTACAGTTGCTTTTATGGTTGGCATCAATACATTGTCACTTTACAGTTAGTGATTGCAATCTCTACTCCCCTGGGAAGATTTTTTGAAACGCGTCAGTTTTTGCTTAGCACACTATTCACAAATGTATCCAAGATTTAGAACCAAAGCACATCCTCTACTGTATCTCAGTCTTTGCTATATCACACTGTGTATAACCTATGGTTATGTTGCAGATATTATGTTCTGGTACCTACAAGGTCCCATTATGTAATATTAATTCATGGCTGTTTCTCATTTCTACATGGAAGCGCAGCCCTTAATGGGTTTAGTTTCTATACCAAGGTTTTTCAACCTGGGTTCTGCAGAACCCTGGAGTTCAGTGAGAGGTCATCAGGGTTTCCGCTGCAATCTATGCATCAACCGCAGACAGCTGACGGGTAGATCACATCCCCACATTTCCCCTGAATGCATGGCACGCTATTCTCTGCCGGCCCCTCCTCCCCTCAACCCATCCTAAGTGCTTGTATGTGACATCACATGGGATGGCAAATAGAGGAGGGCCAGCAGGGAAGAGCATGCCACAACAGGATTCCCAGCAGCTTTTTCATGTGAAGTAAACCACACTGCTACTGTACTGCCTGCTGCCTCCCCTTATTGTACCCTGCTGCTGCTCCCCATATAATGTATAATGCTTCCCCTCATGTAATGTGACCTTTGGCCTTCCATGTAATGTGCCATGGTGCCCACCATTTAATGTGACCTGCTAAACCCCATTTGATGTGACCTCCTGACTCTCTGTGCTCTGCCCTGCTAACTTCCTGCCTCCTGTGCTCTGCCTTGCCAACCTCCTCTACTCTGCCCTGCTGGCACATTTTAATATTTACTCTATTATTTAATGCCATTTCTTAAAATAATTGTTGTTATATTAACAGCTCGCTGATCACTCCAATTTGACCTCAACACCAAAAAATATGTCTGGCAGAAATCCTATACAGCTCACCATCCAAATAACACAATTCCTACAGTAAAGCATGGTGGTGGTAATATCCTGCTATGGGGGTGCTTCTCTGCAGCAGGGACTGGAGTACTTGTCAGGATAGAAGGAAAAATGGATGGGGCAAAATACCGTCAAATTCCTGATGACAATCTGCAGCCCTCTGCCAGAAAGTTGTCAATGGGAAGCAGGTTTATCTTCCAATGTGACAATGAGCCAAAGCACACAGTAAAAATGACCACACAGTGGTTGGAGGACAAAAAGGTGAATGTCCTTGCATGGCTTAGTCAGAGCCCAGACTTAAACCCCATTGAAAATCTGTGGAATGACTTGAAGACTGCAGTACACAATTGGTCACCATCTAATTTAACTGAACTTGAGCAGTTCTGCAAAGAAGAGTGGGCAAATATTGAAAAGTGTAGATGTGCAAAGTTAGTGCAGACATATCCCAACAGACTAAAGGCTGTAATTAAAGCAAAAGGTGGTTCAACAAAATACTGACACGAGGGTGATTATTTTTCCAACTCAGGATTCTGTTTTTGAGTTTTTTTGTTTTTTTGGTGTTATATTGTATCTTTCACTTGGATGCTATAAGTTGCAATGAGTAAATAGAGATGGATAAAACAAAAACTGTCTGTCTTCAGGTCTTAAATTGCTCTGCAATAGCGCTCTTCAGAGAATGTTTGGAATTTTCTGAATGAGCGCAGAGTCCTCTAAGTGGATGAGGTGGAGAGTGTGACACTCCTCGTCCATTCAGAGAATGCTTTGCATTTATTCAGAAAAGGGGTTGAACAAGTATGTTCACAATGCAGGAGAACAGCTCAATGCAAGACCCGGAAGCAAGTGGAAATCACTGGAGTAGCAGTGTTTATTTTAGTGGTTTCCAGCAGCGTCAGTTAGGTATGTCACAAACATAGTTACATTGGCCCATGCTCTAACTATGTATACCATTCCGATAACCTAGTTAACACAATGAGCATTCAGGCTGCCTATATTTCTACTAAATGTGCTACTATTATTTTACTAAGACTTTCTGCCCTTTCTTCCCTAAGTTAACTGTTAGCTCTGAGAGAACTCAGCACTAACTTCATCAGACTGGGGCAGTGTTGCATGTTCACACTGTGTGTTTCCCTCTCTGCTTTTTGGCCTATAGGCAACCTCTTCCAACTGCTTGTCTGATTATTCAGCATCACAGTAGTGTCCAGTTTTTGGTCTTTCTTGCTACACTGCTTGCCTGAGCCTTAAAGTGGTTGTAAAACTGAAAAACACAAATGAATCGAATCATACAATTGGATAGATTATACTATACTAAGCATTTGAGCTTAGTTTGGTATCTTAAAGCATTCCCCTTCTCCAGATATCCTCCCTGTTCTTCTGAACAGAATAAACCCGACACAAGCAAAAAATTTGTGTCGCCACTCCCCTTCTCATGTGAGTGGCAGGCTGCGCTGAAGACGAGACCAGCACAAGCCTTGTCTAATACATTGCAAAAGGGAGGGGGTTTCCTCTACCTACTGCTCTATGACTTCACAAGATCAAGCTCCTGACAGGCTCCCTCAGAGAACTGCTGATGCACCAGTGATTTATGATGCACAAGTGATTTATGATATACATCGGCATCATTTAATTAACCCTGTGTTTACCATCTAAGTAAGTCTGCTTGCTGACAGCTGATTATTGTCCCAGCACCTAGCTTGTGAATTGCTGTTTACAGACCTTTACATGAGAATGTTTCCCGTCCACATTGTAACTTTAGGCTGTAGGATTCCTAGGATAATTTACTATTAGCCCCTTCCTTCCAGCTTACTCCTGTTAAGCACAGATCCTGTAGTGAAAGCAGAGCTGACATAGCCACTGGCACCTGTTTAGACATGCCCACAGGCATACAAATATCAGATGGGTCAAGGCTGGAGGGTGTGTATAACTGGGGGATTGCGTGACATCACATCTCCGCTACTATTCTCCGGTCCTAAGCCACGCCCACAGACCAGGCTGAGAAAGGCTGAGACAAGCTTAGGGAGCATTTTTATGAGGTACACTCACAGCTGTGTGTATGTTTACATTAAAATGCATTCATTTATGGTAATTTTTTTTTTTTTAATGTTTGTGTTTACAACCACTTTAACTCTTTCTGGTTAGTTGCCTACGCTAATCGGTGCAACGTCTGCTAACAGTCTGCTAACAGTTGTTTGAGGTCAGTCCCATGCTATGAGGAGTGTTTTTGAAATGTGCTGCTGCCATCGATTTCAAAATGACCTTATTTTTTTCTTAAAATGGTACATTTTCTCACTTTAAACATTTGATATGTTAAACCAAATATATAGGGGGAGAACCACGCTAGGCAATAATGTGAAGTTATAGAACAGGAAAGAAGGGGTAAGCTGCCATGTATCGACCAAACTATCGTTATTGTAGATTCAAAGACTAAGGTTATGGCGCTAAACCAAAATAAATAGAAATAATAGTACCCACTACAGGTATATTATTGTGCGATGTGCGATGTGCGTAAGTGTATATATCATGTACATATAGCATGTGAGAAACTATATAAACAATATATATCAGGTATGCATAACATGTGAGAAATCATATAAACCATACACTTATAAAGGCATAAACATAAAAAACTGAAATTAGATACAATCAAGATATGTGCATAGTGCAATCCCAGATGGAAGGTTCAGCAAGATAGAGACTTTTCACTGTGAAAACAGTAATTGTATTAATAATGTGAAGTATAAAGTGGCTAAAGGGGGGCCACACAAAAGTCTTTTGAAGTTCGTATCCACGAGAGAAAGGAAGAAAGTGATACTCCTGTGCCAAAAATGAAAAAGTTCAGTGTGATAACAGTCCAAAAACTGGGTAAAAAGAGTGATGCGATCCAACCCCCATAAATGAAAGGCTTACCAGATGTTGGATATATTCAGGCATGAATATATACAAGAAGATCGGACCACCAGGTGGACAGGATACACGTCACACTCTCCTCAATGGCTCCAAAACCTCTCGGGGGTGGTTGGTCCTCCTGAAAATGGAAGCCGCTGTCTCCCCGCACTCGGTGCGCTCCCGCTCCATCTAGCAGGATGGTTGTACGCTGGATTCCGGGGGCCTACAGGACCTGCGCTGACATCACAGTCATGTGACCGGGGGTGACGCCGCTCCGTCATGTGACTCCCGGCGTCACCCCCGGTCAAACTAGTGAAACTGTGTGCATCCCCTGCCCCTCTTCTACTCTCATAGGCATGTGCAGGGCAGGGAGGGTTCAGTGAAGCAGCCGGGAGAGGTGCACTGTCACTTATAGACACAGGAGCCTGGTTTCTGTGTTTACAGATGACAGTATTTAACAGCAAGTATAGGGCCAGTGCCAGAGGTGGCAAAACTCTATTCCACCACATTACGGCTGAAGAAAGCCCTAAGCCTTGGGTTTTACAACTTTTAAAACAATTGCAACATACCCCATACTTCTGCTCTGACTTTGGGTAAGTCAATAATAGGGAAAAGATCAGCTGCAGGATGATCACCGGCAATTTAAGTCATTTGCCCTCTGCCTGACTTTTTTGGGCACAGTATCCAGAATTCATTTCCCTTTTTTCAGCAGCTGCTCTCAAAAAACTAACCTTAGGGCTCTTTCACACGGGCATTCCGTTCAGGTCCGCCTGTCCATTGTTCAGGCGGACCTGAACGGACACTCAATGCAGCCCTATGAAGCGGCGGATGTCAGCAGAGACATGTCCGCTGACACCCGCCGCTCTCTGATCCAATACTCTCCGTGAAAAACAGACGGATGGAAACCCTATTTTCCATCCGTCTGTAGAATTGGATTGGAGCGAATCGAATGACAACGGACAGGCGGTCCGTTGTCATCCGATTCCCATAGACCAGAGCAGGACTCTGACAGTTCCATCTCTGCTCAGTGAGCAGGGACGGAGCTGCCATCCATCAGCTCAGCGGGGATCGGCGGATCGATCCCGGCTCAGCAAAAATGGACCCTTCACATGGAAAGTCTGTGTGAAAGGGCCCTTGCACATTGTTTAAAAAAAAAAAAATCTTCAGACTGGAGATGAGAGATACAAAGTAGCACTGTTAATTGTATCTACGCTGTTTCATTCATCTGCAGATCAAAGAGATAAGCTCTGATTTGATGTCAGTTGACTCAACCTGTCAAGTTAGGATAGGTTTACATTAATGTGGCTGTGATCTGATCCAGTTTTAGAGTGATTATGTGGTGCAACTCAGGCCAATTCTGACACTTCTCTCCTACATGTAAAAATCATCCTTTTTGATCCTGCTTGAAAAATTACTCAGACCCCCTAAAAATTATATATGTTCTTTTAGCAGACACCTTAGGGCAGGGGTCAGCAACCCTTATTCACTTAAGGGCCAGATTCAATGTATGTGAATGCATTCAGCTGCTAATAAATGAAGATAATAATAGTCCAGGGGGCTACAGAGGTGGCTGTGGATGGAGCATACAGGGGTGGCTGTGGATGGGGGGTCGGGATGTGTCTGTGGACGGGGTCAGTGGAGACATGGGGGGGGCAGGCGTTGGTGGAGACATGGGGGGGCAGGTGTCTGTGTAGGGCTGGGGGGTAGGTG
>BLSH010514232.1:776950-789287 GCA_018402905.1 Glandirana rugosa
GTCGCGATAGTGTGAAACTTACTGTTAATGAGTCAGTACGTTGTGCCATGGGTGTACTTTAAACGCAGGAGAAAAAGTGTGTTTATCTCGAAAGAAAAATTACAGCTTCATTGGCACCATAGCTTGTAGACTCTATAACTTTCACAAGGACCAAATAATATACACTTATTTGGGTTATTTTTACCAAAGATAGGTAGCAGTATAAATTTTGGCCAACATTTACAAAGAAAAATTACTAATTTGCAAAATTTTATGACCGAAACAAAGAAAAAGGCATTTTTTCAAAAAAATTTCAATCTTTTTTTATTTATAGCACAAAAAATAAACCCCCTCCTAGTGATTAAATACCACCAAAAGAAAGCTCTATTTGTGTGAAAAAGAGGACGCAAATTTCATGTGGGTACCGTGTTGCATGACTGAGTAATTGTCATTCAAAGTGTGATAGCGCTGAAAGCTGAAAAATGGCCTGGACAGGAAGGGGGTTTTCGTGCCAGGTACTGTTGTGGTTAAAAAAAATGTATTCACCAGTTTAGGCCAAAATGTATTCTACATATTTTTGGTAAATAAAATCGCAATAGGCATTTATTGATTGGTTTGCACAAAAGTTATCGCATCTACAAACTATAAGAATTGATTAATGGCATTTTTGTTATTTTTTTTTTTACTGGTAAAGACAGCGATCTGCGATTTTTATTGGGACTGCGATATTGCGGCGGACATATTGGACACTTTTTACACTTTTTGGGACCATTGACATTTATACAGCTATCTGATCTAAAATAGCCACTGATTACTGTGTAAATGTCACTGGCAGGGAAGCGGTTAACCTGTAGGGGGCAATCAAGGGGTTAAATGTGGTTCCTCAGCGTGTTCTAACTGTGTGGGGGCTGTCAGGGGCATGACAGATCTAAATGATCCCGATGACAGGGATAAGTAGATCACTGTCATATCACCTGACAGAATTGGGAACCACTGTGTTTACATCGGCGGTTACCCGATCTTCATCTGTAGTAGGTGATCGCGGGACGCTGGCGGACATTGAGTGCCGCTATCTGCACCTGTGCAAATCACCGTCAATATATATGGCAATTCGCTCTACGCTGCCACTCTGCAGCAGTGAATGTACATGAGCCAGTCGGGAATTGGTTAAATGAGGAAAGCTGCAAGGTCTGCGTCCTTTTACAAGTGATTGACCCTTTGCGAGTATTTCACCAAAACTGAAAGTCTTGTTGCAGAAGGTGCCTAAAATCGGACTTGTATCTTAGATCCCATACACACTATTAGATTTTGTGCAGATTTTTGTCTTCAGATGTACCAAAACAATGTAGTGCAAGGGCCAGCCTGATTGCATACAAATTAAAACTCTTAAGGTTTGACCTCATATTATATGGTTTTGGTAAATCTGAAGACAAAAACCTGCACAAAATCTAATTATGTTGTTTGGGGTCTTAGTGCAGAGTTCTGGGAAAATCAGACAGCCAATCACACAGACAGGACATTACATTTCTGGAGGTGTTCTGTACACCAACTGTGTGCAAAGTTTTGACAATTACACAAATATTTTCACAAAGTCTGCTGCCTCAGCTTTTATGATGGCAATGTGCATATAGTCCAGAATGTTATGAAAAGTGGTCAGGTGAATTGCAATCAATTGCAAAGTCCTTCTTTGCCATGAAAATTAACTTAAAAAACATTTCCACTGCATTTGCGAAGAAGGCTTCAAGGTGCCCAAGAAAGTCCAGTAAGCACCGGGTCCGTCTCCTACAGTTGATTCAGCTGTGGGATTAAGGCACCACCCATGCAGAGCTTGCTCAGAAATGGCAGTAGGCAGGTGTGAGTGGATCTGCACACAGTGAGGTGAAGATTTTTGGAGGATGGCATGGTGTCAAGAGGGGAAGCAAAGAAGCCACTTATCTCCAGGAAAAACATCAGGGACAGACTGATATTCTGCAAAAGTACAAGGATTGGACTCCTGAGGACTGGGGTAAAGTCATTTTCTCTGATGAATGCGCTTTCCGATTGTTTGGGGCATCCGGAAAAAAACATTGTCTGGAGAAGAAAAGGTGAGCACTGCCATCAGTCCTGTGTCATGCCAAAAGTAAAGCATTCTGAGACCATTCATGTGTGGGGTTGCTTCTCAGCCAAGGGGGTGGGCTCACTCACAATTTTGTCTAAGAACCATAGGCGTGCGCACAGGGTGTGCCGGGAGTGCCTGGGCACACCACAATCACCGGGTGTGTGTTAGTGTAGCCACATGCCAGCTGTCTCCCAAGATCTGCCCACTGGGCTGCTGTGAAATGCTACCTCCAACAGAGTGTGTAGCCTGCGCTGCCTGTGAAACAGTTTCACATTGGGCATTTAGTGAGGCTTGCAAGAGTCACTGATTGTGCGTGGAATTGTCAGGTAATGTAATTGCTTGCAGGGAGAAAGATCAGTTGTCAAAACTCAGCGGCGATGTCGGGGTTGGGCGAGACCGAACAGCTATCAAACACCAGCCAATGAGAAGGGGTCTGGGCGGGCCGCTCGTATATGGCTCCACCCCTTTTCTTAAGCAGCCCAATCATTGGCTGGTGTTTGATAGCTGCTCAGTCCCCCCCATCCCCGACATCGCTACTGAGTCTTGACAGCTGGTATCTCTCCCTGCAAGCAATTACATTACCTGGCAAGCGGCTCTTAAAGCCTCACTATCTGCCCAATGTGAAACTCCCCCTCTCCTCTGTCAGTGCCTATCGGTGCTGCCTATCAGTGCCACATATCAGTGCCAATCAATGCCACCTATTAGTGCCAGTCAGTGTCCATCAGTGCTTCCAATCAGTGCCAATCAGTGCTGTCTATTAGTGCCAATCAGTGTCAGAGCTTCCAATCGGTGCCAATCAGTGCCGCCTATTAGTGCCAATCAGTGCTTCCAATCAGTGCAACATATTAGTGTCCATCAGTGCTGCCTATCAGTGCATATCAGCACTGCCGATCAGTGCCTATCAGTGCTACCAATCAGTGCCCATCAGTGTTGCCTATCAGTGCCAATCGGTGCTGCCAATCAGTGCCCATCAGTGCTACTATTCAGTGCCCATCAGTGTTGCCTATAAGTACTGCCAATCAGTGCCATCTATCAGTGTCAGTCTGTGTCCATCAGTGCTGCATATCAGTGCCAATTAGTGCCCATTAGTGCTGCCTAAGGGTGCTGCCTATCAATGCCCACCAGTGCTGCCAATCAGTGCCAATCAGTGCTGCATATCAATGCCCATCAATGCCACCTATCAGTGCCCATCAGTGCTGCCTATCAGTGCCCATCAGTACTGCCAATTAGTGTCTACCAGTGCTGCCTATCAGTGTCCAGTGCTGCCAATTAGTGCCAATAAGTGCTGCCAATCATTGCCAGTAAATGCTGCCAATCAGTGCTGCCTATTAGTGTCAATCAGTGCCATCTATCGGTGCCCATCAGTGGTACCTATCAGAGCCAATCAACACTGCCGATCAGTGCCCATCAGTGTTGCTTATCAGTGGCAATCAGTGCTGTCAATCAGTGCTACCAATCAGTGCCTATCAGTGCTGATTCTCAGTGCCAATCAGTGCACATCACTGCTGTATATCAGTGCCAATCAGTTTCCATCAGTGCTGACTAAGGCTGCTGCCTATCAGTGCCCATCAATGCTGCCTATCAGTGTCCATCAGTGCTGTCAATTAATGTCCATCAGTGCCGCCTATCAGTGTCCATCAGTGCTGTCAATTAGTGCCCATCAGTGCTGCCAATCAGTGCCAGAAAATGCTGCCTATCAGTGCCAACCAATGCTGCCTATCAGTACCAATCAGTGCAACCCATCAGTGCTGCATATCAGTGCCCATTAGTGCTGCATAAGGGTGCTGCCTATCAATGCCCACCAGTGCTTCCAATCAGTGCCAATCAGTGCTGCATATCAATGCCCATCAATGCCACCTGTCAGTGCCCATCAGTGCTGCCTATCAGTGCCCATCCGTACTGCCAATGAGTGCCCATCAGTGTCGCCTATCAGTGCCCATCAGTGATGCCTATCAGTGTCCATCAGTGCTACCAATTAGTGCCAATCAGTGCTGCCAATCATTGCCAGTAAATGCTGGAAGTCGATGGACTACTCATTCTTTTTCTGCCGTCACTTTTCTATGTTTCTATGTTTCTATATTTGAGATCAAATTTTTCCCAGTGTTGGTCCTTGGATGGTATGTTCAGTTCACTTATTTTTTGAATTGAACCATAAGGGTGCATTTGGCGAGTTATTAAGGGGTGTACCCTTCAATCTCTTATTGCAGATGTGAAATATTTTGTAGGAAAGTCTGAGTACTGTTTCCCCTCCATTTGGGTATGGTCCGTTTCTATACAGCGGATTAATTAAAGCTTCATACGATCCCATCAGTTACTGCCGCATTTGGAAGGTCTGGAAAGAACCAAGTATGCACATGGGTCAATTGGGCTGCTAGGTAATATCCCTGAAGATCGGGCAGTGCCAGACCCAATGCTGTATCTTGGCCTAGGCCAACAAGGGCCAGACCTAGGGTGGCACTTTGCAGGGGGGGCAGCACAAAAAGAGTCCCGCCGGCTTGCGCTACACTTTTAGTGTAGTGCCAGTGTTATGGGGCAGAATGGGCCAGGTGGCAAATCAGACTGACAGCCATACTGCTACCGGAATGATAATACCGGCAGGGCTGCCATCAGAGGGGACAGCTCATACATATGTAAGGGGCCCGGGAGTCCTGAGGGGACCAATAAGTTGTTGTGCAGTGGGGAGGGGGGCCCACCGATTCTAGTTTTGACTGTCCTATCATCACAGCAGACCTCTCACCTTAGTTCTCAGCTACAGAGAGAAAGATGCCATGTCGGGAGGCAGGGGTGGCCCTTGCATTGTGGGTGCACAGGCGCCACCCCCCAACCCCTCAGCCGCCCCCTCCCTATCCATGCGCCTGGCCCCTTTCAGGAAGGAGGGCACATGAATTACTATGGCGAGGATAGGCAGGGGGTGTGTATTTTGAAGCACCCACTTAGAGCCAGAGGCTCTAATAGGCTTCAAAATAGGGTGGGCTCGGGGTGCAGAGCATTGCGTCCGGAGCCCACCCAGGTGTATTGCAACAGCGAATTTTCGCTGTTGCAAAACTGATCATCCTCCCGGCCAATTGGAAAGCGGGTCTGATACCCGTCACCTGATTGCCTGAAAGGACAGGCAATCCTATCGCAACCAGACCCTGATGTGCCTGCTGATCCTGTGCCGCTGTGTGCCCACCTGATGACCTGATGTGCCAGCCGATCCCCGCTTGAAACCTTTGGGTGATCACAATCTAATATATATATATATATTGTATATACTAGAAACCCCTGAGGGCTTTCTAGCTTGCAATGATGCATATGGCAGTTAAATATTAGGAAATCTTCTTATTTTTTTACCTTTGGCAGAGGAGTTGCTGTATATTATAGTGACTTACCATAGATATCAGCTACTGGTAATCTATATAGGAGGTAGGTGTTAATGTTTATACAGTAGCTGACATATAGCATGGCGTACCCATGGTAGAAGAAAAGCTACACTATTTGGGTGAAACTTGCATGGCACTTACCTATTTACCAAAGGGCTTTTAATATAGGGATGGTGCAGGGACATTGACATGGTCACCTATGCCTTGTAGGTAGGTAGTAGGACTATCTTGCAATCTTTTTCTTGTGTCAGTTGTATATATTAAGGAATCTTAATGTTATTTCTGTTGATTGCTGATGAGAAAAATACACAGATGGATTTATTTGTTCCTGCCCCCAATCCTTCCCTTGCTCAATGCCTGGACCACATACCTTCATCACTGTGCTATATGTTTCTGCTGCACCCCTGCCATGGTTATATCCTTTACTCCTCTCCATAAATTTAGCAGAAATTTGTACTTAAAGTAACACTTTTTTTTCATTTTGGATAGAGTAAGGGAGGGTTATAACTCATCTGTTTATTTTTGCCTTCCCTGTCCCTTTGTGGAGATTTCCCTTAATTTCCTAACCCATAGCCAAACAGGAAGTGAGAGGAAATCTCATGCAAATTTTGGGAATCCATTGCCCCCACCCAAGGCCCTCAGAACTAGTGTTTCCACTGAAAAATCTCAGGGTGGGTCTTAAACAGGAAGGGGTGTGACATTGACAGGAAGGGGTGGGTCATATTTAAATTAGGGGTACACAAGTTTAGTCAGGCCCTGGGCAGCACAAAACCTAAATACACCACTGGCCAGACCTCCCCCGAGTATGGGAGTTTCAATGCGAACAGAGCTATCCTGAAAAATGGGAAAATGGGGAAGATAAATCATTTTAAATATGCTAATTTGTTGGTGGTAGAGACAATACTGCGCTTATTCCATAAACAGAATTGGATTAAATGATGTAAAATAAAAGCAGCCAGCACAATAAACCTTATATTGTATGCATAAAAGAGAAATAAAGTGCAGCGCTGGTTTAAGGTAATATTCCAGTATTGGTATGTGTGCATATATATTCATATATAGAAATGTCCAATAATGAAAAAAACTCAGAATGAAATTGACTGGTATGGATAAAGTCCTCTCAACCTGGAAAATCACAACTTAGTGTCGATACACACTTCACCAGCATGCAGTGAGATCCTCCACCAGGGATAAATAAAATACCCTTACCAGAAATACTCTGGAAAAGCGCCTTTATCGGGAAAACTTTCCAGGGAAGAGACCATCAAACAGCCATGGAAATCACATCCAACGAGCTGCACCCATAAACCATCATATCTGAAGGAAATTGCCAAACAGACAGGATAACCAGAGTACTTAGACCTATATTGCTGGTAGTAGTAGTTTTTTTCATTATTGGACATTTCTATATATGAATATATATGCAAATATGCTAATTCTCCCCATTAAACTAAAGGGTAATTTAGACCAGGTGTTCAGTGTTTGTCTAAGATGCTGTATCAATGGGGAGATAGTATTGTTTATATATGTTTTTACCGGTTGTTGTACCTCGACCCCTAAGTATCTGAATTTATTGACTACTTGTAAAGTAATGGAAGGGGCCAGACTCGGTGAATACTGGGGATCAAAAGGAAAGATGATGTATTTATTCCAATTGACCCTGAAACCTGAAAAAGTGCCAACATTTGCAATTAGTTCTAGAGCATCTGCCAGATAAAGCATCATATCATCCGCATAGAGAAAGGTTTTCTCCTCCAGCGAACCAACTCTACACCCACGGATGGAGGACTGCTGTCCTAACACTGCTGCTAGGGGCTCTATTGCCAAGGCAAACAACAGGGGTGACAGCAGGCACCCCTGCCGAGTGCCTCGGTGAATCTGAAAGGGGTCTGTGACTTGGTTATTGACCCGAAGCCTAGCCACTGGCTGTGTGTACAGTAACTTGATCCATCCACTAAACGTTGGGCCGAAACTCAGCCTTTCAAGGACCCCAAACAAAAAAGGCCATTCAATGGAATCAAATGCCTTGTGGGTATCTTGTATCTGGTGGTTCAGAGGGGACCTGCAAATTAGTAAAGAGACGGCGAAGATTAATAGCTGTGGATCTGCCTGGTATAAAACCGGTTTGATCCGGGTGTAAAATATTAGCAATAATCGTATTTAGTCACCTGGCCAACACCTTCGCTAGTATTTTACTATCAATGTTTATCAGAGATATGGGCCGATAAGATTCACAAAGTTTGGGGTCCTTGTTTGGCTTTAATATCAAAACAATGAATGCCTCCCTTAAGGAGGGTGGTAGTACATTCTGCTCGAAGGCCTCCAAGTACATTGCCAGCAATCGAGGAGTAAGATATTCAGTGCGATACCACTCAATTGTATTGCCGTCTAGCCCAGGTGTCTTATTAGCAGCAAAGGTGACTATAGCTCTACCTATTTCATCCTCCGTGATTGGGGGGGTCTAGGAAGGCAGCCTCCTCCTCAGATAAACCCTTCAGCGGGATATTCTCTAAAAACTGGTGCAGCTCTTCTTCAGTGTATACAATTTAAGAGCTATATAAGTCGGTAAAAAAATCAGTGAAGGACTTAGTAATCCCCTCCCTCGAGGTATGGTATACCGATGATGCATCAAATACACCAGAGATAGAGGTAGGCAAGTACTAGTTATCCTATTATCACCATACTCGAACAGTCATTGGTTTTGGTACAATCATTTCTTCTAATTGTCTAGCACACCCTCTCCAAAGTTTGAAATTTGAGGATGAGGGATTTTTGATATACTCCAACTCCGCTGATTTAGCTGCCTGTTCATGTGAGGTCACCTTCCATGCTCTGTCTTCTCTTAATCGTTTGATCACCCCCGCCACTGACCCCCGCATCATAGCCTTGAAGCCCTCCCGCGCAATCACCTTGGTAGTGTCCTCAATATTGATCGACCAGTAATGGGCTATTTCTTTAGCCGTCATGTTAGTAAATATTTCTTCTGATAACCACAGGGGACTAAGCCTCCATATCCTATAACCATCCCAGGACAGAAGACTGAACCTAATGAGCACGGGGGAGTGATCCGAGACTGCTCTAGGCAGGTACCTAACATCCACTACTCTTGGAAGCAGTTCAGGGGAGATTAGGCACATATATATTCTGCAGAGAGAGCGATAAGTAGCAGAGTAACGGGAGTATTCCTTAGTATCTGGGTGGCGCCATCTCCAACAATCCACCAAGTGATATTTCTCCAGACAGGACTGTAAAGGAGATGAGGCCACTGAGTCCGCCCCCAGTCGGTCCATGTCTGAAGTTGGCACCGAATTGAGGTCTCCTGCTAGTATTATCGGGCCCTCTGCCCTTTGAAAGAGTTTGGACATGACAGTGTCCCAGAAGGTAATAGTGAATGGTGGGGGAACATACAATGCTACGAACTATATGGGGCATTATCAATCAGAATAGTAGCTATAACATATCTGCCAAAGGGATCTGTATGTATATTCTTAATAGTACAGCAAAGAGATTTAGAAACCAGAATTGTCACACCTCTAGCGTAATTGGAATATGTGGAATGGAATGTATGAGCCACAAATGCTCTTTTAAGAGCTTTAAAGTCCTTGGAACCGGTCAGGTGAGTCTCTTGCAGAAAAATGATATGCGGCTTATGCTTCTGGATAAAGTTATATACTAGTGACTGCTTAATTTTGGCATTTTGGCCTTTAACATTCCATGACAACACTACCAATGATTCTAGAGACATTTAGGGGTCCCACAAAGGTATAACAATAAGAAACCAAGAACACAGAACCAATTCTGGTAGCACCAGTTCTCTGTACCCACCTCCCCCCAGGTAGATATCAGCATTCACCTTTAGAGGAAAAAAGGAAAAGGAGAAAAACAGTCCCCAATAAAACTTAAGAATTAAATACATAAACATAGTTCCCAAAGACAATTGGTACCCCCCACCTGGCTCGTAAACCCAACTCTCATGAGCTTTCACCCAGAACATCTCATACATCAACAGGGGAAAGAAAAGTTACTGCTTTTCACATAAAATCGTTCCAGAATGATGGGAAGAACAGTGAGGAGGAACACAAAAAATGCCTCTCCTCAATCCAAACATGCACATGTGGGTCTCCGGGACCACACCGTCAGGAGTATAATGATTCTCCGTATTGGTGTAGAAATAAAACAGGAACAGTCATTACCAGCATAATGGCTTCCATTTTCAGAAAGAAGAAAGGGGGAACTGTGGCAGCATTAATCAACAAAGGCACAAAGCGCTCATGGTCTCCAGGGTGGATAGACATTGTGACTTACTTCAGGCTTTGCCCAGGGAGTCCAACCATTGATCTGCTTTCCCAGGGTTGATGAAAAACTAAGTGTGGCCCTTGTACACTACCCATAGTTTGGCCGGGTACAGCATGCTGAATGGTAGCTGTCTGTCTCACATTCGTCGCTTCACACTGTAGAAGGCCGCCCTTTGCTCCTGTGTAGCGGCTGAGAAGTCAAGGAAGAAGGTGATTACATTATTGTTGAATTTTATATCAGGCAATTCTCTGGCCTTTCGTAAAGCAGCATCACGATCGTGGAAATGAAGACTGCATGCCAGCAATGGTCTGGGTTGGCCCCCTAGCCAATAATATAATATAATAATGTAGAGAATGTTTCCTCTCTCAAATTCATTTTCATCCATGTGGTTAAGAATTCCTCTAGCTGTATCACCTCCGCTCCCTCTGGAAACCCCAGGAAGTGGAGGATGTTACGTCTAAAGCGGTCCTCCATATCCCCCAGCTTCGCGGGCCTGGGCCTTTTGCTCAGCCTGGATATCCCTGAGGGATGCCGGTATGGGGAAAAGGTCATCCTCCAGGGAGCTAATGCGCTGCTCTGTATTAGTCACTCTATGGTGCAGTTTATGCACATCATCCATCAGTAATGAGAAGTCGGCTCTGACTGTATCAATCTGTAGGGTAATGGAGGAATGAGAGGATTATATTGCCTCCATAATCTGTGACACTAGGTGTTCCCCCTCCTCCTGCACCATGTCCACCAAGAGGGAGGGTTCCGTCGGCAATCGCTGCATACCCGGCCAGTCTGTGTCTCCCTCTCTCCATACTCAAGCCGGGGAGAACGCGTCACTGCTGCCATGTGCGACCCTGTGGGCGCCATCTTGGTCTGGTCTGAGTGACTGATCCGGGCCATCTTCCCACGGCGGGGGTCTTTCCCATATTTGACCATGCCAGCCGATGTGCGATAGTCTAAGGAAACTGAAGAGCCAATTCTCTAGTCTCTGAGTGGAAGAATCTAATCAGGATGGACTGCAGGAGTTAAGCGTGGCAGCAGAGTTTAGAGAGAAAGCTCCTTACATCACGGAAGTCGGACATTCCCCCGCCGATCTTTAGTATAATAGGTAATCACCACGTTACTATTTACAATAAACTACAACAAACTATAACAAAGTGTCAGTAAAAGCCTTGCTGCTAAGCACTGTTACGTGTTCCCACACCACAAAAAAAAAAAATAACCTTACTGATCAATAACTTAACAATAGTGGTGGTACCCTCTAATGTATGTACATCTCAATAAGCTTCAAAATTACCACAATACCAGTCTCTGTGATATGTAACATCACATATAATACACATCCAACTGAAAAAAAGACATAAAAAATTAAATTAGCATGGATGGTGGAAACCCCTCCTATAGATATTTGCTATACAGATTAATTTCAAGTGCAATAATTCCAGTGATATATGATTCCACATGTAACGCACATCAAAATGAGAATAAGACATAACTTTTTTAAAACTTAGCAGTGATGGTGGAAACCCCTCTTCAGATAATTGCAATACAAATTAACTTCAAGGGCAACAACTTTTTTGTTGGGAGTTTTACGCCATTATAGCACTTTGGAATTTTTATTTTTTAGATTGTTACACTTAATTTTATATGTTTTAATTACTATTATAGTGTGAATTTTTGCACTTGAAGTTAATTTTCCACCACCGTTTCTAAGTACATGTCTTTTTATTGACCTTGCTTTGTGCACTGGTGTGTAGTCATGTTGGAACAGGAAGGGGCCATCCCCAAATTGTTCCCACAAAGTTGGGAGAATGAAATTGTCTAAAATGTCTTAGTATGCTGACGCCTTAATAGTTCCCTTCACTGGAACTAAGGGCAAAGCCCAACCCCTGAGTAACAACCCCACACCATAATCCCCCATCCACCAAGTGATTTGGACCAGTGCACAAAGCAAGGTCCATAAAGACATGGATGAGCAAGTTTGGAGTGAAGGAACTTGACTGCCCTAGATATTTCAAACTTTTTTTAACAAATAAAAAACTGAAGAATTGGGCGTGCAAAATTATTCTGCCCCCTTAAGTTAATACTTTGTAGCGCCACCTTTTGCTGCGATTACAGCTGTAAGTCGCTTGGGGTATGTCTCTATCAGTTTTGCACATCGAGAGACTGACATTTTTGCCCATTCCTCCTTGCAAAACAGCTCAAGCTCAGTGAGGTTGGATGGAGAGCGTTTGTGAACAGCAGTTTTCAGTTCCTTCCACAGATTCTCGATTGGATTCAGGTCTGGACTTTGACTTGGCCATTCTAACACCTGGACTTAGGTTAGCTCTTAGACACCTTCCTTGACTTTTGACGACAAGTGTTTGCGAGAGGTAGGTTGGAGTGACTCGAACTCGACAAAACGTTCCTCCTTACCCGTTTTTACAGTCAGAGAGCTACACGTTTTGACTATCTCTGTATGGGGTTCGCTGAATGTCGACATTAGCGTCGTTTTCCACCGCGATGTTTCATAATTGAATTCCCCCGTCTTATTAAAACGTGCGGGTTAAGAAGTCAAAAAATAAACAATTTTTTTCAAACTTTATAGATCCCGTCAGTTCAAGGAAGTGAG
>BLSH010514232.1:790151-824571 GCA_018402905.1 Glandirana rugosa
CTGTATATATATATATATATATATATATATATATATATATATATATATATATATACACACACACACACACACAGTAGATGTATTTATACACGCATGTTTGCTTGAGTTGCTTGAGCTTTGGGGTGCACGCCCTAATGCAATAGGCTGTGCAAGCCTATGCTAAAAACACCGCCATGAATAAAGAATGGTACAAAAACATTCCCCTAGAGTAACTTTTCCCAACCACCCAAGAAGAGTTTGGTGACAAACAATGCCTTTTCCAGCACGATGGAGCACCTTGCCATAACTAAGTGGCTTGGGAAACATAGCATCGAAATTTTTGGGTCCATGGCCAGGAAACTCCCCAGACCTTAATCCCATTGAGAAATTGTGGTCAATCCTCAAGAAGCGACAGAACAAACCCCCCCACAAATTCTGACAAACTCCAAGCATGCAAGAATGTGCTGCCACCCGTCAGGATGTGGCCCAGAAGTTTATTGCCAGCATGCCAGAGCGAATTGCAGAGGGAACTACCAGGTGGTCATCAGGGTCACCAGAACTAATATCCCCATTGGAAGTTTCCCCCTCTATGCCTGTCTATTTTGTCCATATGTCTATTTTCTTTCACTCTCGGTGATAACGGTCACCATTGCAAATAGTGAGGTTGAATATTCCTAACAAGCAAGCTATAATACAGGTAACAGTGTTCTAATCCCTTTCCATTCTGTATAAAACTAAAGAAAAAGCTTTCTTTTCACTTTAACTAATTACATGACTGGGATGTACTTAAAGCAAAACTACACTGCATCAGAGCACCCCGAACCTATTTTAATAATAAAAGCAAATTCATCCCTCCATTTATGTCTCCATGTTTTATTTTTCTGATACCCCCTAGCATTTTAGGCCATGGCTATCTTGAACAAGGAAATGTACTTCTTGGAAATCTTCCAATGAGGACACTAGTTCTGGTGACCTAGGGGTCCCCAATGAATTCCCTTCATATGCAGGGATTTCCTCTCACTTCTTGTTTGGCTATGGAACAGAAAGTGCAGCGAAATCTCTGCAAGGGGACACAGATAGCGAAAAAAAAATCTGACAGAGGTTATAACTGTGCTTTACTTTATCCAAAATGAAAAAAAAAGTTTTGCCTATAGTTCTACTTTAATGCAAGTATGAGGAAAGCACGCGGCACTGTTTTGTAACAGATACATACTGTACATCTGTAAATACAATATACAATTCAGCAACAAAACAAAGATGTGAATAATATATCAAGTTTACTTATTGGTGTGTTACATATTACCTTATATATACAGAATCTCACAAAAGTGAGTACAACTCTCACATTTTTGTAAATATTTTATTATATCTTTTCATGTGACAACACTGAAGAAATGACACTTTGCTACAATGTAAAGTAGTGAGTGTACAGCTTGTATAACAGTTTACATTTGCTGTCCCCTCAAAATAACTCAACACACAGCCATTAATGTCTAAACCACTGGTAACAAATTGAGTACACCCACTAAGTGAAAATGTACAAATTGGGCCCAACTAGCCGTTTTCTCTCTCCGGTGTCATGTGACTCATTAATGTTACAAGGTCTCAGGTGTGATTGGGATACAGGTGAGTTAAATTTGGTGTTATCGCTCTCAATCTCTCATACTGATCACTGGAAGTTCAACATGGCACCTCATGGCGAAGAACTCTCTGAGGATCTGAAAAAAAGAATTGTTGCTCTACATAAATATGGCCTAGGCTATAAGAAGATTGCCAAGACCCTGAAACTGAGCTGCAGCATGGTGGCCAAGACCATACAGCGGTTTAACAGGACAGGTTCCACTCAGAACAGGCCTTGCCATGGTTGATAAAGGAGTTGAGTGTACATGCTCAGTGTCATATCCAGAGGTTGTCTTTGGGAAATAGACGTATGAGTGCTGCCAGCATTGCTGCAGAGCTGAAGGGGTGGAGGGTCAGCCTGTCAATGCTCAGACCATAAGCCGCACACTGCATTAAATTTGTCTGCATGACTGTCAATCCAGAAGGAAGCCTCATTTAAAGATGATACACAAGAAAGCTTGCAAACAGTTTGCTGAAGACAAACAGATTAAGGACATGGATTACTAGAACCATGCCCTATGGTCTGATGAGACCAAGATAAACTTATTTGGTTCAGATGGTATCAAGCGTGTGTGGCGGCAACCAGGTGAGGAGTACAAAGACAAGTGTGTCTTGCCTACAGTTAAGCATGGTGATGAGAGTGTCATGGTCTGGGGCTGCATGAGTGCTGCTGGCACTGGGGAGCTACAGTTCATTGAGGGAACCACGAATGTCAACATGTACTGTGATATACTGAAGCAGAGCATGATCCCCTCCCTTTGGAGACTGGGCCGCAGGGCAGTATTCCAACATGATAATGGCGCCAAACACACCTCCAAGATGACCATTGCCTTGCTAAAGAAGCTGAGGGTAAAGGTGATGGACCGAATCATGTCTCCAGACCTAAACCCTATTGAGCATCTGTGGGGCATCCTCAAATGGAAGGTGGAGGAGCGCAAAGTCTCTAACATCCACTAGCTCCATGATGTTGTCATTGAGAAGGAGTGGAAGAGGACTCCAGTGGCAACCTGTGAAGCCATGGCGAACTCCATGCCCAAGAGGGATGAGACAGTGCTGGAAAATAATGGTGGCCACACAAAATATTGACACTTTGGGCCCAATTTGGACATTTTCACTTAGGGGTTTACTCACTTTTGTTGACAACAGTTGAGACATTAATGGCTGTGTGTTGAGTTATTTTGAGGGGATAGCAAATTTACACTGTTACACAAGTTGTACACTCACTACTTTACATTGTAGCAAAGTGTCATTTCTTCAGTTTTGTCACATGAAAAGATATAATAAACTATTTCCAAAAATGTGAGGGGTATACTCACTTTTGTGAGGTACTGTATATATGTGTATATATATATATATAAATATATATTCACATACTTGATATACACAGGCTAGAATGAATTTACAAAGTTGTTAACAAACATGATGGAATCACTTTTGCATAAAAAAGGGTTAAAGACCTCTCAAGACTGCACTGCTGTGGGTATCCAGGTGGCAAAGAGATGCAAACCTAGCATTATGCTGAATGAAAGCTATTTTTAGAGCCGAGCCACAAATTTTAAAAGGTTCATCAGTTGGCAAACTACTCTGTGCATAAATATTGCTGATGTTCCCTCTGCATTTCTCCGTCCAGCAAACATCAAACAATCAATAGGTTAAAATGTGGTCCTCATTTGCCAACAGGTAATCCTGTGGATTATATACACTCAGCATTGTTCACCTTTAGAACTCAAAGGATTAACATAAGGATACTCATTCTTGTTCTCCCAAGGCTTGTGAGCCTAGCATGCAGCCTAAATGTAAAATGTATAATTGATTTCATCCTTGGTCTGTAAAGAGGAGACCAATTGCTATCTAAATTTAAGAATTAGGTCAAAACTAAATCACCAACTTTACGCAAGGACATACCTTTAACTGACTGTGCTGAACACCAAAATCAACACAAGGCTGTATGACCTCTCAACCTTCATCTTGAAAAAACCTAGGGCACTTTCAATCAGAGGTGTCCAAGCACAGCCCTAGGCACCTGCATACAGGTCTGGATTTTGGAACAGACAGACATTGGAATCAGTGAACTGCATTTTACTGAAGTCAAGGTTGTCTGCTAGTTATAAATATCCTGAAAGGTCTGCAGTTGGAAACACCTGCTTTGAATTCTAAATCATTACCAAACTAACCTATATATACGTTATTTAATCTTGTGTGATATACCCTGCTATAAAAAATTATTACATAAACAAATGTATTTTTTTGCTCCATTTATTACATTGTGCAGTTTTTGCCCCCCTTCCCAAAGTATACTGTGCCTGCACCTTAAACTGATTGTAAAGTCTCAAGGTTTTTCACCTTAATGCATTTATGCAAACTTTCTTTGCTGCAGCTGCCATCAGACCCCCCCCCCCCCTTTTTCTTACCTGAATCCGATCTGATCCAGCAATGAGCATGAGCGCAGCAGCTCCAGCTGCTGTCACTTTCCTCATTGGACAGATTGGCTCCCACTGCTGTCAATCAAATCCAGTGACACGGGGGCGGGGCCGTCTCCCGCTGTCTCTGCCAATGGACTCAGCTTTCCATGTGGGGGGTTGACAAGGAAGAGCCAGGAGCGCTGGTGGAGCACCCAGAAGAGAAGGCAGGGGGCTGCTCTGTGGAAGGGAGAGATATACTCTTTCTCCTTTGCTTTTTGCATTGGCTAGGGCCTGGCAATCTCTGAGGTGATACCTGGATCCTATAGAGGTTGCACAGGCAGTCCAATTCCTCCAGGATGGCATGTCAACACCCACCAACAGGCGAGATTTTAAGTATTACCTTGGGGAGATGCAGACTAGAATACTGCAATCACTGAGCAGCAAATTATATTACCTGTGATGTATTTCAGTTATCCTGCAAACCTGACCTGTTAGTGGGTCCCGAGGACCGGAGTTGAGAACCACTGATCTAGAACATAACAAGTTGACCGCACTCCAAATGTAGAAGATGAAAAAATGTTGCTTTTTATTCCAAGTTAAAACACATCATGGTAACACAAATACAGACATGGACACAGCAAAGTTTGACGCATTTCACAAATCAAGTTTGTGTAATCATAATCCAAAAAGCACCCCTGAATGTAACACTAAAATAGTACATATTCAGCTGAACCTAGTGAGTGCTTGATTATGCTAATTAACCCTCCTCTATGTTTCCTGGAATCAAACCAGCAGAAAGCACAGAAGACATGCAATGCATAGATAGATTAAAAACAGTATACAAAAATGTTTCTTTTTTGTCTATAAAGTGTGCCACTGGTGTGTAGACTGCATGCGCATTAGGAAAAAATGTAATAACTAATAAAAAAGGAAAAACATTTTTCTATGTGCAGTCTCTGACCAATGGCAACCAATATAGAGTTGCAGAAAAAAAATCGCATGAAGAAATGTTCTCACCGGCAGGAAAGAATGTCACCACCCGCGGTCACCTGACATGTTTCGTCCCTCCCACAAGATGTTTGATAATGTCTCGTAGGAGGGGCAAAACATGTCAGGTGACCTCAGGTGGTGACTTCATTTCCGGCCGCTGAGACGCAAGTAACTTCCTACTTCCGGTTTTGGGTTTCATATGCAGTACATCGTATTTTTAGATGTAAGTGGATGCTTTTTGTTTTTAATCAAATAAAATGGAATTACACTATATCCACTCTCATACACTACATTACACTCTCTGCCATCTGTTACCAACTACCTGAATATACCTTGGGGATACCTAGAGCTGCCACTGGAGTTTCAGGCCCTAGAACAGCAAAGCCCAGCCATTAGAACAAGCGTTAGAGACTTCTGTCATGGAAGTCCATGTTATCTGTGGTGAGTGTAAGGGCACACAAGTGGGGAGCACGGATTGCACGCAGTGAATTTCTACAGCACTTGGCACTTTTTATTTCATTCTTGCACAAGGAAATTTATATTTTGCACATGGAAATGATCATACACTAAGAGGATCATGAAGTCTTATGACATTTTATGAACTGTATGGACTATACATGAACTTTATATTTGCAACTGCACTTTATTAACAACATAGCATGTGTTATAAGTTTATGAATTTGTATTGTGGGGTAGAGCTTTCCTGTTAGCTTCAGAATTTTAAAATAGGGATGTCCGATAACAGTGTTTCCATCAAAAAGGAAAGGGCCATAAATCTTTGTAGACAAAACCACACAAAACACATTCATTTTTGTTAAATCTTACTCATGCTGTACAAGTTCAAGTGGCTTCTCAAATCCACATATGCGAACATTGTGACTAACAATCAACTGCGGTAAAAATCATCGAGAGGATATGACAAAAATCTAAACATTTTCTTCTGTCACTTATATGAAGACCTTGCACCAATTGCAGTCAGTATGGCATCAGAAGCAAACGTTGTCCTAACACACGCCAAACAGTCGTATGAGGGATTGCAAGTTCTCGGCTAGTACAACTAGCAGACTTGTGCGGGCTTCACAGAAAAGCCTTTTGAATTTGTTGCACATTTTCCTCTGAAGTGTGTGGTCACCCTGAACTCTTCCCCTTACATAAACACCCCGATACTACATATTGTTTATACCAATGACGAATGTTCTTTGCCACTGATGGATCAATCACGAAATGCTGTTGAAATGCATGCTGCACCATTATTACGGATTCAGTCTTGCTAAATTGGAGAACACAAACCACCTTCTGTTCCATAGACATCATCTTGTTAATGACTAAGGTTAGTGCCTATTTGGACACTAGTAGTGGTATCTAGCAGCTGTCATTTGAAATTCTACGCCACGCCACTTTCATTTATTGGATGTGCATGGTTGCACAGATATAAGGTTTTAACATTGGGTCATTCTTTTTGAAACCCAATGTATATGCAGTATTTCATTCGTAAGCTGTAATATCTCACCTAGTTTAAGCTTATTATTTTAATGACATATTCTGTCAAACTTGTTGAAAATGGCTTTTAGCTGGACAAAAAGGGCAAGTAAAAAGGTTTAACATACAGTATCTCACAAAAGTGAGTACTCCCCTCACATTTTTGCAAATATTTAATTATATCTTTTCATGTGACAACACTGAAGAAATTACACTTTGCTACAATGTAAAGTAGTGAGTATGCTGCTTTTATAACAGTGTAAATTTACTGTCCCCTCTAAATAACTCAACACACAGCCATTAATGTCTGAAACGGTGACAACAAAAGTGAGTACACCTCTAAGAGAAAATGTCCAAATTGGGCCCAATTAGCCATTTTCCCTCTCCGGTGTCATGTGACTCATTAATGTTACAAGGTCTCAGATGTGAATGGGGAGCAGGTGAGTTAAATTTGGTGTTATCGCTCTCACTCTCTCATACTGGTCACAGGAAGTTCAACATGGCACCTCATGGCAAAGAACTCTCTGAGGATCTAAAAAAAAGAATTGTTGCTCTACATAAATATGGCCTAGGCTATAAGAAGATTGCCAAGACCCTGAAACTGAGCTGCAGCATGGTGTCCAAGACTATACATTGGTTTAACAGGACAGGTTCCACTCAGAACAGGCCTTGCCATGGTCAACCAAAGAAGTTGAGTGCACATGCTCAGTGTCATATCCAGAGGTTGCCTTTGGGAAATAGACACATGAGTGCTGCCATCATTGCTGCAGAGGTTGAAGGGGTGTGGGGTCAGCCTGTCAGTGCTCAGACCATACGCTGCACACTGCATCAAATTGGTCTGCATGGCTGTCATCCCAGAAGGAAGCCTCTTCTAAAGATGATGCACAAGAAAGCCTGCAAACAGTTTGCTGAAGACAAGCAGACTAAGGACATGGATTATTGGAACCACGCCCTGTGGTCTGATGAGACCAAGATAAACTTATTTGGTTCAGATGGTATCAAGCATGTATGGCGGCAACCAGGTGAGGGGTACATAGACAAGTGTGTCTTGCCTACAGTCAAGCATGGTGGTGGGAATCTCATGGTCTGGGGCTGCATGAGTGCTGCCGGCACTGGGGAGCTACAGTTCATTGAGGGAACCATGAATGCCAACATGTACTGTGACCTACTGAAGCAGAGCATGATCCCCTCCTTCGGAGACTGGGCCGCAGGGCAGTATTCCAACATAATAATGACCCCAAACACACCTCCAAGATGACAACTGCCTTGCTAAAGAAGCTGAGGGTAAAGGTGATGGACTGGCCAAGCATGTCTCCAGACCTAAACCCTATTGAGCATATGTGAGGCATCCTCAAATGGAAGGTGGAGGAGTGCAAGGTCTCTAACATCCACCAGCTAAGTGATGTCGTCATGGAGGAGTGGAAGAGGATTTCAGTGGCAATCTGTGAAGCTCTGGTGAACTCCATGCCCAAGAGGGTTAAGGCAGTGCTGGAAAATAATGGTGGCCACACAAATTATTGACACTTTGGGCCCAATTTTCACTTAGGGGTGTACTCACTTTTGTTGTCAGCGGTTTAGACATTAATGGCTGTGTTGAGTTATTTTGAGGGGACAGCAAATTTACACTGTTATACAAGCTGTACACTCACTACTTTACATTGTAGCAAAGTGTCATTTCTTCAGTGTTGTCACATGAAAAGATATAATAAAATATTTACAAAAATGTGAGGGGTGTACTCACTTTTGTGAGATACTGTATATAGGAAAAAAAATCACAAAAGAGTCAAATTCAGGGTATTGTTGAGGGATACGCACCAACCCTGTGTGGAAGGATTATCAGTTCCAGCAACTATCTTACATGGTCAGAAACTGAGGGGCTCCTCTTGATTAAAGTGGAACTCAATTGTATCTGAGTACCACAAACTGAAAATGCTATTTAATTCATTTTTAATATTTAGAGAACACTCACTCATCCAGCCTGTCTGCTTTATTTTGTTGAGAAATCACTTTGAAAAACACCCCCCTATCGTTTTTTGCCACATGCATCTTGAGTAAGGGCAGATGATTCATGCAGCATTTATTTCCTGAGATCCATCTGACCCTAATAGCCCGTACATGCGGTACAATAATCGGCCAACAACGGTCGTCCAACAGCCTGTTGGCCGATAAACCCGACCATTAGTACGCACGATTTGACAGTCGATTTCCAATTGTTGTCCAACAGAAGATGGCTGACAAGACTAGAAAACTATTGTCGGCCAACAAGGCATTGGCCGATTGTTGGCTCATGTGTACAGAAGTTGGCCAACAAAAGTTGGAAGTGCAAACACGCATGCTCGGAATCCAGGAAGTGTTCGGTCATGTAAACCTGCGATCCTAATTCACAAATCACATTCACCTGAACTTCCTCTTTATATGCTCATAACACGTCACTACGTTCGGCTTTGTTGGACATCAGTACACTAAACAAAACCACCGACAGCCAATTTGGACAAAAGTTAGACGTGCGGTCTTCCAACAATCGACGCGTGTGTACAAGGCTTTACTGTGATGATGCCCCAGAAAAACTTGCACATGTGCAATACAATACACATTGGCTGCAGGTACACTCTCACAAGGTCAGGCATGAAGGTAGGAGGTCATGTTTAGCCCCTCCTCCCCTCCTCCAAAGAAAAAGAATGAACATGAACACTCCTGAGATATACAAAAAAATTTTAGCCAAGGCCGGGAACCAGGAAGCACCTGAATAAATGTAAAAAAAAAAAAATATTTGAAAAAGTAATTATAATAAATCTTCCAATCTATTACTAAGACTGACAGCATAATGATTAAAAATAGTGCAGTGGTTCTGCAGTGGGGCTGGAGGTGGGGGGGGGGGGGGGGTGGAGCTGAACATAGAAGGTTGCAGAGAATGCATTAAGGTAAAAAACCTTAAGCCTTCACATCCACTTTAGGGCTGGTTCACACCATAAAAACCGTTCCGGATATGTTTCTGCATGCTTGTCTTAAACACATTTTTTACGCATTCCAGTGCATTTTTGGTGCGTTTCTGATGCATTTCCAGCGTCCTGGGAATCGGCTTCTATAAACGGCGGCTCGAGCATGCACTGTAGTGGGTGGGAGCACACACTCTCATGCCCGCCGCACTCTGCAGAATGTAAACACGGCAGTTCCCCCCTCTGTCAGGCAGCATGTAAGAGATCTTCTGATCCCTGTCACTGGGATCAGTTAGATCTCTTATGCCCCTGGCAGCCCAACCCCCTCACAGTTAGAACATGCCTAGGGGACACAGTTAACCCCTAGATCACCCCTTGCAGGTTAACCCCTTCTCTGCCAATGGCATTTACACAGTAATCAGTGGCTATTTAAATTTCTGATCACTGTATCAATGTCATTGGTCCCAAAAAAGTGTCAAAAATGTCCGACATGTCCGCTGCAATATCACAGTCCCGATAAAAATCGCAGATCTCCTCCATTAGTAGTAAAAAAAAAAAAAAAAAATTGTAAGAATGCCAGAAATTAATTCTCATTGTTTGTAAACGCAGCAACTTTTGTGCAAACCAATCAATAAATGCAGATTGCAAATTTTTTTTTTACCAAAAATATGCGGAAGAATATAAATCGTCCAAAACCGATGAATAAATTTGTTTTTTATATTTTTTTTTTTTGGATTTCAGCAAAAAGTAAGAAAATATATATTTTTTTGCAAAATTGTCCCTCTTTTTTTGTTTATAGCGGTGATCAGAAATGACGCAGAGGGGATCAAATACCACCAAAAGAAAGTTCTATTTGTGGGAAAAAAGACGCAAATTTTGTTTGGGTACAACCTTGCACAACAGCGCAATTGTCAGTTAAAGCGACACAGTGCCCAATCGCAAAAAGTGCTCTGGTCCTAACGTGGGAAATCCTTCCGATCCTTAAGTGGTTAAAGTTTAAGGCTTCATGCACACAGGACTTTAAAAAAACTTCCAAAAAACATCAGTAGCTTATCAGTGATTTTTTCAGCTTTTACCAGCGTTATATTACTGGCATTTTTCAGCATTTTTTTCGGGTTTTTGTCAGGTTTTTAAAGGGCCAATCTGTTATCAAACAAATAAGTGTCAATGAGGTTTAACCATTTTATTACACTAGCACTCTCCACTACAACAGTTACAATCCGTTACATTTAAACACTCTCTTTGAGTGAAAGTCTAAGTGCCTTTTAATATCCCAAATATTTTATTTTATTCTGTGAGATGTAAGAAGACTGCATTCTTTCACGACAAGCTGGACCTCTCAGCTTATCCTTCCTCAAAAAATAAAACAAACTTCTCCTATCTCACTCCCATGCTGTAATTACATTTGCTGATGCGCACTCTACACTACCATTGTAAAAGTGTGCCTATAGCCACACTATTCTTCAGTAACTTTGTTCCTTTGCAGCAATGTAACAATACCTTGCACTATTAAAGTACTTTGTGAACTACAGTCCACCATCCTCTACAGCATATTGTTATATCCTCCTTAAAAGTGTACATATTGCAAGTCTGCATTAACTATGCAGGTTTTTTTGCAGAAAGGAGACTTTGCATTAACATATATTAGACATTACAAAACCTTCCATGACAGATAAGAGAGCAAATAAACCCAAAAATAAAACTGTAGCCACTTTAACTACTTCATCTATTAAAAAAAAAAATAAGATCTCATTCACACAGGTGCAGAGAGCTATACATCTGTAAAGAGAACAGTGTTCATGCACCCAGGGAGAGACAGGCGTTCCATGCAGCCAATCTGTAAAAATCAATGACAGGCTGAGAGACAAAGCAACCGTATGGTTCTTCCCACAAATCTGAGCATGTACATCCATACAGGGATGGATGCATAGCACAGAATACAGACAGGCTGCATCCAAAGTTGTGCCCCATCCCTGAACAGAACACCCTTCACCCATCAGGCACATAAACATTGCCTGCCACATGGATTTACAGGTCTATGCATCCATGTGAATGAGGCCTACAAGTCAAAAACAAAATTTGGTACAGTATTGTTGATCAAAGCCACCAAAAGAAAGCTCTATTTGTGTGAAAAAATGATAAAAATTGAATTTGCATACAGTGTTGCAGCATTGTAGCTGTGCTTCTCCTGAAATCCACTATCATCTGCATGGTTTGGAGTATGTTGAGCTCCAAGTTGTGAAGTAGTGGGGAGAACACATCCTTGGGGAGCACCAGTACTCACTGTCCAGGTACTGAATATGATACTACCCAGCTTCCCCTGCTGCTTCCTTCTGTCAGAAAGTTGGTAATCCTCTTCTAGGTAGAGGCGTCACAGTGAGCTGGGTGAGTTTGAAGTGAAGGACCTCCGGAGTGATAGTGCTGAACACAAGGGACACAATCTCTGGAAAGCCAAGGTGATGCAGGATGTAGCACAGCCCTATAGTGACAGCAGGGGTCTGTAATGTCCTTTAGGTGGGTCAACACTAGTCTCTCAAAGGACATCTTGACTACAGATGTCAGGGCAACAGACATTTAGTCCTGGTGGATTTCTTAGGGACAGTGATGATTGAGGAGTGTTTGAATAAGCACGATACTATACACTACTCCAGTGATCTGATGAAGGATGGGGCTTATAAATGCACAGCATCATAATGATGTAATTGCCCTTATTTGATCTATACTAAGCCCTTATGCTCTGGTGTGTGGGATATGGAAACTGATTGATTCACCAGTTCAGTTCATTGTCAGTTGATTTTCAAATAATTCACCTTGCAAAACTGTTCACTGGGCCACAACGGCCAAATCATCATTGCAGCAAATTTATATAGACTTGTTACTCACTGCTTGCATGATTTTTTTTCTGGTGCTCTTGTTTTCTCCTACAACCCAATAGATGCATACATACATTATGTCATACATACATACATAGCAGTGTCACAGTTTGCTTAAATATTAAAAGCATTTCATCTCATAATTTAAATGTTAATATTATAGCACTATTTCATATATTTTGTGCTTCTCCCAAAAGTGCTGCCATTAATGAAAATTTCACAGCTTGAACTAACAAAATGCTATGTTGAACTGACATGCCAAGAAGTCAGAAAGAAAAGCTATTATAACAATTGCCTGTGGTAAATTTTTGGCACGTATAAGACCAAAATTTCATATATAAAATTGCCAGAAGAGCTGAAATAAAATTCTACGCTTCACTGTACAGTCAATCAACAGGCAAATGAGGGGTCACATGCCAGACAAGGTGCAGGTCTGATCAGAACATGAAGATAAAAGGATCATTAATTTGAATGACCTTGGACAATTTACACTCACACCATCGGGAATTAATAAAAAAGTGTCTGAGATAAGTACTAGCTTTAATATTTTTCAACACAGATTGATAAATGTGCTATACATCATGGGGGAACTGGTTGACTGAGCAATAGAAATATGTTTTCAATGATGAGTTCATATTCTGTTTGGATAAATCTGACTTAACACAATATGCCTAGAAAAGAGCAGAAGAAAGAGCTGAGTTGGCGATTTTGGAACATAGTACAGCTGCAGCTCCTAAACTCATAATAATCAGGGGGGCTTTGAGTACAAGACACTGACTTGAATGGTGTTAACCAAGAGCACTATGACACCAGGTAATGTTCACAGCTTGGTAATGCCTGCTGTTAAACCCCTGCTAAACCAACTAAAAAAATTCCAACAAATGAATGCCTCTATAGTACTGCAGTCACTAGACAAGAGCTCAATACATTTGAGGCAATGCTAGGTCACCTGTTCTTTTCCCATTTGGATATGATTGGCTTAGTCATTTTTTGAACTGACTGTCTGAATGATGCAGGTCTAGAACAAGGTCATCATGTATCTCTTCAGTATATACATCTTATTGACTGCAAATTAAATTAAATCAGTTGTTTTAAAGAATAAAATGGTAGGTACTATAAATAATTATTTACCATGTTAATCTAAAACGAGTTATAAGTTATAGAGTTCACACTTCCAAAAGTGTACATACTTAGAATGAATACTATATTGTCATTTTCATGTATATATTCATCTGTATCTGTAGGTATTATGTGAGAAATGAAGGCAGAATACAAAGCAGATCATTTGGGAGAATGGTGTAGCAGCAGATAAGATCATTTTTATTCCCTGAAACTGTAAAATACCATCTGCAATCTACAGTATTTACTGTACGCAGGACTTATCTTTTTTGCAGTTACATTTTTTTAAAATGTTAGCAAAATACCTTATTTTCATGCATGGCCTAAAAATAACAATCTATTTGTTCTCTATACAGATCTAACAAACTCAATTCTATCTGAACATAAAAATCTTCAGAAAAAAAATTACAGCAGTTCAATGGATGTGTCACTGTGCAGCAGAATAGATCTTTAAAATCTCATTCATTAATTCATTAAGGAGTAAAATCCTTTTATCAGCTGAAGTTCTTTCTTATACCACTAGAAGCAGACTATGACCACCCAGAGCAAGGTGCTGAGCTTCTATGGTTTGAAATGAGTTAAACATGGAAAGGAGGTGCTTTCCACATTCAATCCTTCCAGCAATGGAATGTGGGAGGGGGTAACCTAGCAACAGTCTCTCCATCTTTGTAACCTAGGAAACAAACCATACAGTAAGACTATACTGTTTCTTTATAAAGAGTAAGAATGCCTCGACTCTGGGCTGAAACTGCAAAACACATCCACTAGTCATTTTCCTCTTATTCATGACTACTTTACAGATTAACTCAAAGCTGGAATTGGAAGCTCTTGTTTTAACTGTCATTGCATGCCATCTTCAATATTTATGTTTTACCTATACTGTTCAATGAATAAAGTGCATATTTTTCTTATTACTGATTTCAGAAACACCGTGTGTTTCCTTATGTTTGAAGCACAACTGCCTGACAATTCATCCAATGGTATAGAGCAGGGATATGCAATTAGCGGACCTCCAGCTGTTGCAAAACTACAAGTCCCATCATGCCTCTGCCTATGGTGTCATGTTTGTGGCTGTCAGAGTCTTGCTATGCCTCATGGGATTTGTAGTTTTGCAACATCTGGAGGTCCGCTAATTGCATATCCCTGGTATACAGTATAGTAACATATTACATAGACAAGTATTTAAAGCCCAGCTCCAGGAAAAAGTCCTCCCTTGCATTGGGGCTGCTCCCATAGTGCAAGGGTAAAATGATCATTTCTTCTATGGCAACCTTTCTTACCCAGGTTGCCACCTGAGTTCTTCAGGGGGGCTGCAGCGTCCTCGTAGAGAAAGTAGGAGCTCGGGCAGGGCAGAAAATTGCAGTCAGGAAAGTGAAAGCAGTGAAAGGGTAAGGTGTCTTCCTGAATCCTGAGTTCTCCGCCTCCATCTTAAAGAGGAGCTCTAGTCTCTCCCCAAAAAATTAAAAGTCATCAGCTATGATAAACATACTGTAACTGCTGACTTTTATTATAAGGACACTTACCTGTCCAGGGATCCAGCGATGTCCTCACCCGAGACGATTCTTCAATCAGCTTCCAGTACAGGCTCTGGCATTTTAGGTAAGGGAAACCGGAAGTAAAGCTTTCCAGCTTCACAGCCGGTGTCCTCCTGCGCATGCGCAATCCGTGCTGCGCTTTGTGAATGGTCCAGAAGTCTTTTGAGACCTGTGATGTGTCCCAGAAGGTTGTGGGGGAAAGAAAGGAGGCCGATCTGACAAGAAGTAGGATGGGAATGGGTACCCGTTAAAACCAGGTACCCGCCCCCCCTCCCAAAAAAGTGCCAAATGTGGCAGTGAAGGGTTGAGGATGCAAAGAAGCCGAACTTCCCCTTTTGGGTGACGTTCCCCTTTTAAGTGTAGAACCTGGCAGTATGAGTGCAAGTACAGTACTGCAATTTTTTAAAAGCCTATCTGTGTATATATGTATGCATGTGAGTATTTATGTGTGTGTGTATGTAAGTATGAACATTACTTTGACCCCTAATCCTGTATGCTCAGAACTGATTTTTTAGGGCTTGTTTACAGTAGCAACAAGGACTGTCGCTCCTCCAAAAAGCAGTCCATGTTCTGAATACTTTTCAGAGGCATTTTTAAACCCCCTAAATGCTGTATGGTTGCAGCATCCCCTGGGTGTATATTTTCATCCACAGCTACACCATATGTACAACCCTGGCTGCTGCCTCTGCAGCTAAACTAGAAGCAGTTGGGATGGGAAAAACACCCGCAGTTGGGATGGGAAAAACACCCAGACTGCATGGTTTTACTGCCCCCCCCCCCCAACCTCACATGTGAACGAGCCCTTGGTTCACTTATGTACAACTTAATGCTGTGTGTAGGGAAGGAAGTCCACAACCTTTTTTTTTAAATCATGCTGCACCAAAAACACACCTCGTTTGCTAATGCTGTGTTGTACTATTAGGAGTTAATGGCACCCTGCTCATCAGCTTAAGCTCAGCACGATTGTCAGCGTGTCAGGATTGTGTGTGATTTTGCACACGTTTCCCAACATGCAGAAATGTGAACTCAGACCAGGTTGCCTCAAGACTGAAAATACTTTTCAAGGACATCGTGACTGGAAAGAGGTTAAAGAAACACTGGTCTAGAGAATGGTAAATGCAGGTTTATTTGCCAGATCCTCCGCTCCCTTAGAAAACAGTAAGCCCCTGTGCTCCAGCAGTGGACAGTCACTTGACAACCTCATGTACAGTGCAGGGCTATGGTCCCTGGATTGGCTTTTATGATGTCAGCGTCATCTGACCACGAAAGTGCAGGGGAGAAGAGGCTGCAAGGATCAGTCTAGCAGCACAAAGGAGCCTGTAGGAGAGATAAGGTAAATAAAACTGCTAGAGACTAATAAGCAGTTAACCCCTGCACTAGGAAGGGCCCAGACTCACAGCAAGGGAGGACCTTTACTTTTCCTGGAGTTCAGTTTTACAAAAAAACTCATATAGCTAAGAGCTTCTAAACCAGTGGTTCTCAACTCCTGTCCTCAGGACCCACTAAGAGGCCAGATTTTAAGTATTACCTTGTGGAGATGCAGACTGGAATACTGCAATCACTGAGCAGCAAGCAATATCACCTGTGATGTTTTCCAGTTATCTTGCAAACCTGGCCTGTTAGTGGGTCCCGAGGACTGGAGTTGAGAACCACTGTTCTAAACTCAAGCTTTGCGCCTGAGCCAATGTCCTACTGAGCTCTGTTTGTAGGTGGCTACATGTTCCCTGAATGGTGAAAGCAGCAAGTGGCAAAAGTGCATAGACCATTACAAATTAGGGTATATATACAATAAAGAGTTATTTTTCTTAAATTACAGCAGTAATTAACAAATAATGTAGGCTGGAACTGTTGTCCTTTCCTTTTGAAAATATTAGTTCCTTGGTAGTCATGCTGATGGACATTGGCTTCAATAGTTTCTGACCTGGAAAATGCATACAGATAAAGTTTTTCACTTTTCTGACAAAAGGGGCGATTCACTGAGGGCCGGTTGACACTGGGGCAATCTGTCAGGCGACTTGTCAGCCTGACAAGTCGTACTCCATTCAGTACAATGGAACCATTCTAATAGGAACGACTCAAATTGCTCCGACTTAGAAAAAGGTTCCTGTACTACTTGGGGGCGACTTTGGTGCGGCTTGCATTGACTTCTATACAGAAGGGGAGGCTTCAGAGTCTGGCAAGAGTTGGGTGTCTTTAAAGCCGCCCCAGTGTGAACTGGCATTAAGAGTTAAATAACAGCCAAAAAAATATGGTAAAATAAAGCTTGAGGTAAGTCAGTTGTGAAAGTGTAATTCACTAAGAATTTTGCATTAAAGTGGTTGTTAACCCATGACAACCACTTTAATCTACAGGTAAGCCTATAAGGCTTACCTGTAAGTTCCCTGCATATCTCCTAAACCTGCACTATTTAGGAGATATGCAGTGTACTTGCATGTGCCCACGTCATTGGGCACATGTGCAGTGAAGAAACGGCCTCCGTGAAATTCCTTCACTGTGATCGTGCCGTGATTGGCGGCTCCAACGCACATGCACGGGAGTGACGTCACGTGACTCCGGACAGTCACAGAGCCGGAGATCGTAGCCCCTGAAGGAAGAGGGCAGAAGATGGACACTGCCTGGAGCGGGACATCGCTGGTCATCGTGGGCTTCCAATGCAGGTAAGCTGCACATAATGGGTTAATATGTGATGCATACTAGCCCATTATGCTTTTACATTGCAGGGTAACATAGAGTAAGTAAACCCCATCAGGGTTTACTTCCTTTTTAAATACAGAATACTGTATTTGTTAGATTCAGAGGTAATTACCACATTATTTAATGTGGTAATTTAGCACATTGAGCTGGTTGCTAAAGCGCGGGCCAGGAAGACGGCCGCCACATCCTTAACAACGGATGACTCATCAGTTGTCAGCGGGTTCCTAGCTAACAGCTGAATGTTAAAAAAACATGCTACTCCTTCGGGTCTGATATGGATTGGAGGGTAGCCCCAAGCCAAAATTAAAAAAAAAAAATCCATACTAGAGCATACAGCCTGGCAGGTCAGGAAATGAGGGGGGCGAGTGCCCCCCTCCTGAACCATATCAGGACACATGCCCTCAACAAGGGGGTGGGTCTCATTCCCAGGGGCCTCACCCCACAACCCTGGCCAGTGGTTGTGGGGGCCTGTGGGCAGGGAGCTTATCAGAATCTGGAAGCCCCCTTTAACAAGGGGGACCCCAGATCCCACCCCACCCATGTGAATGAGTATGGGGTACTGTGTACCTCTACCCATTCACCAAAAAAGTGTCAAAAAGTAATAAAAACACAGAGACAGTTTTTGACAATTCCTTTATTAAAAAAGAAATCATTTAAAAAAAGTGTCCTTCGACGTAAATCCATTGTCAATCATGATGACAGCAAAAAAAAAGAGCTCCGCTTCCGAGGACGACTGGCCACCAAATGCCTCCTCCGCCATTTGATAGTTCTTATATGCTGTAGGTAAGGACAGGGTCACCTGGCAATGTCATCTGGTGGCACCGCCCCCTTTGTGACATCATTTTTTTTTAAATTTTGGCGTGGGGTTCCCCTCCAAATCCATACCAGACCCAGTGGGCCTTGTATACATTGGGGGGACCCCACACAGTTTTTTTTTTCATCATTTTTAATTGTTGGCATGTTTTTTTACATTCACCTGATGAGTCATCCGTTGTTAAGGACACGGTGACTGGCTTCCCGACCCACTCCTTAGCAACCAGCTATTTGTCAAAAAGGGTCCCCTGACCTGACATATACTGCATGTGATATTGCCAGCAAAACCTGGATGGTAAATATTGCATGTTTTTTACTCTCTGGTCCGTTTGTGAATTTAACTTAAGAGCTCTTTAAACAATATTTACCGGCACATTTTTCATTTTGCAGTAAATACCGCATAATCGTTATTTTTTCTATGAATTGGACATAATTTACCGCATGCAATAATTTATGCAAATGAGTCACCTGACTGTGTTATCGCATGCAGTAAATGTTAGTGAATTGACCCCTAAATTTTACATATACATACGTTTGTTCTGGGTGTGTGACTTGAATGTACTGAACTAAACACAGCCAGGAAACTAGCATTGTCAGGAGCCAGCAATGGCCTTCTCCCATGGCCTACAGTAATCTTTTAGAATTCATTTTGTGAACATAAAATGGATTCCGACTGGTTGCTATATGGAGCTAAAAGCTGAACTTCAGGCAAACAGCTAAATACACAGCAGAAACAGTATGTATGTTAAAGGAGTTGTAAAGGCAGAAGGTTTTTTACCTTAATGCATTCTATACATTAAGATAAAAAACCTTCTGTGTGTAGCAGCCTCCCCAGCACCCCCCAATTACTTACCTGAGCCCCTTTCCTCTCCAACGATGTCCACAAATGTTTATGTCATCCGGAATTCTCCTCCTGATTGGCTGAGACAGAGCAGTGGCGTCATTGGCTCCCGTGGTTGTGAATCAAAGTCAGTCATCCAATCAGGGGAGAGAGGGGGTGGGGCTGGGTTGGGGCTCCATGTCTGAATGGACACACGGAACTCTGACTCGGCTTCGGTTTCCCCATAGCAAGCTGCTTGCTGTGGGGGCACTCGATATGAGGAAGGGGCCAGGAGCAGCAAAGAGGGACCCGAGAAGAGGAGGATGGGCACTGTGCAAAACCAACTGCACAGAGGAGGTAAGTATAACATGTTTCTTGAAAAAAAGAAAACAAGACTTTACAATCACTTTAACCATCTTAACTGCCAAAGGATTTGTTATTTTCTGCAGCCACTTGTGTGATTCATACACCCCTGCCACACACAAGGAAGATGACACCACATATTGTGTGGCCCTTTACAAAATAATCTAGAGTGCGTGACTGGGGACAAAGAGAAGGCAAACTTATTAAATACTTTCTTCAGCTCTGTGTATACAAAGGAGCATGGGGGAGCTCATGTCCATAATGGGGGTGGTAGTGACACAGCCACAAATGATCCACAATGGCTCAAAAGTGAAATGGTCCAGAAGTATTTAGACAGAATAAAGGTAGATAAAGCACCTGGACCAGATGGCATCCATCCACGGACCTTAAAGGAATTGAGCTCTGTCATTTCAAAGCCATTGTATCTCATTTTTAGGGACTCCTTAATGACTGGAATAGTACCACTGGATTGGCGTAGGGCCAATGTGGTGCCCATATTTAAAAAGGGATCAAAGTCTTTACCAAGTAACTATAGACCTGTTAGTTTAACTTCTATAGCTGGGAAGATACTGGAGAGTTTAATAAAATACCACATAGATGAGTTCTTGTTGGATAAAAAGATTTTAAGCAACAGACAGCATGGATTCATGAAAGACAGAAGTTGTCAAACAAACCTGATTTCTTTTTATGAGGAGGTAAGTAAAACCTTAGACAGAGGGGCGGCTGTGGACGTGGTATACTTGGATTTTGCAAAAGCATTTGACACCGTTCCCCACACACAGCTAATGTGTAAGGTAAAGTCTACAGGCTTGGAAAGATCAATTTGTAAATGGATAGAAAACTGGCTAAAAGACCAAATTCAGAGAGTAGTGGTTAATGAATCTTATTCTGAATAGTCTAAGGTTATCAGTGGTGTACCCCAAGGTTCAGTGTTGAGACCCTTACTTTTCAATATATTTATAAATGATATAGGGTCTGGGATTAAAAGTACCATTTCAGTCTTTGCAGATGACACCAAGCTATGCAGTGGAATAACTTCCTTGCAGGATGTCTCCAACTTACAAGCCAACCTCAACGCATTGGGCGATTATGTGGCAAATGAGGTTTAATGTTGATAAATGTAAAGTTATGCACTTGGGGGCTAAGAATATGCATGCATCGTACATACTAGGGGGAGTACAACTGGGGGAATCCATAGTGGAGAAGGATCTGGGGGTGTTGGTAGATCATAAGCTTAATAATGGCATGCAATGCCAAGCTGCGGTTTCCAAAGCAAGCAAAATCCTTTCTTGTATTAAGAGAGGTATGGACTCCAGAGATGGAGACATTATTTTGCCACTGTACAAATCATTAGTAAGACCTCATCTGGAATATGCAGTTCAGTTTTGGGCACCAGTTCTCAAAAAGGATATCGGGGAACTGGAGAAAGTGCAGAGAAGGACAACCAAACGAATAAGAGGCATGGAGGTGCTCAGCTATGAGGAAAGATTAGAGGATCTGAATTTATTCTCTCTTGAGAAGAGGAGATTAAGGGGGGATATGATCAACATGTACAAGTATATAAGTGGTCCATATAGTGAACTTGGTGTGGAGTAATTTACTTTAAGGTCATCACAAAGGACAAGGGGCACTCTTTACGTCTAGAGGAAAAAAGATTTCATCTACAAATACGGAAAGGCTTCTTCACAGTAAGAGCTGTGAAAATGTGGAATAGACTCCCTCCAGAGGTGGTTTTGGCCAGCACGGTTGATTGCTTCAAAAAAGGCCTGGATTCTTTCCTTAGTGTAAATAATATAACTGGGTACTAACATTTTTAGGTAAAGTTGATCCAGGGTGAATCCGATTGCCTCTCTGGGAATCAGGAAGGAATTTTTTCCCCCGTTATAGCAAATTGGATCCATGCTTTGCTGGGGTTTTTTGCCTTCCTCTGGATCAACTGTGGGTGAAGGATTGTATATGGGATTATTTAGTTGTGTATGTATGTATGTATATATATGTATATGTATATGTGTATATATATAAATGTTTTTTGTTTTTTTGGTTGAACTGGATGGACTTGTGTCTTTTTTCAACCTGACTAACTATGTAACTATATTCTCATACAGATAAGGAATGAAGTGGTGCCTCCTCCCAACCAGATTGCTCACTGGCTGGAAGGGGAGGATCTGCAATGATCTGCAAAATTAGGGATATAGGGGGAATCTCTATTGGGATTTTGGGGGGGGATTCTTGCTATTGGTGAAAGTCTTTAATGTGGGATACATCATTTTGGGGCGGTTGTATTGGGGAAGAGGTAAATTCTGGTTGTATTCTGTAGTGCGTCCTGTGTGTGAAGCACTTCTGACCCTGCACACTCTGTCCTGAACTCTATGGGGGAGATTTACTAAAACTGGAGTACACAGAATCTGGTGCAACTGTGCATAGTAACCAATCATCTTCCAGGTTTTATTATCAAAGTTTAATTAAACAAGCTAAAGTTATAAGCTGATTGGTTGCTATGCACTGTTATGTGTTATATTTTCCTGTGCCTGGCACTCTTTGCTTTATGCACTCCTGACCCCTTTACTATGTGTGTTACACACTTATAAACCTTGCACTCTCTGCATTACATACTCCTGACCCCTGTGTTCCTGTGTTATGCACTCCTGACCCTGCACACCCCGTGTTTCACACTTCTTGCTCTCCTACTTCCTGCGTTATGCATTCATGAACCCAGTACTCCCTGTGTTACACACTCCTGGGCACTGCACTCTGTGCGATATGTACTCCTGACCTCTGCACTCTGTGTGTTACACAATCCTGACCCCTGCACTCATTGGGTTATCACTCCAGAGCCCTACATGTTGTATGCTATGCCCTCCTGACCCCTGCAGTCTCTGTGTTGACACTCCTGACCCCTGCACACTCTACATTTTGCAATCCTGAGCCCTACACTCTGTGTCTTATAGACTCCTGTAACATTATTGTTACACACTCCTGACCCCTGTACTCTCTGCCTGATGCACATCTGACCTATATTATGCTATGCACTCCTGACCCCTGCACTCTGTGTTATCCACTTCAGCCCCGGAAGAATTTCCCAGGTTAGGACCAGAGCACTTTTTGCGATTTGGCACTGCGTCGCTTTAACTGACAATTGTGCTGTCGTGCGATGTTGAACCCAAGCAAAATTTGCATCCTTTTTTTCCCACAAATAGAGCTTTCTTTTGGTGGTATTTGATCCCCTCTGCATCATTTCTGATCACCGCTATAAACAAAAGAAGAGCGACCATTTTGCAAAAAAAAAACAAATTTCTTTCTTTTTGCTAAAATTCAAATCCAAAAAAAACACATTTTTTTTTTACCGGTTTTGGCCGATTTATATTCTTCCTCATATTTGTGATAAAGAAAATCGCAATCGGCGTTTATTGATTGGTTTGCGCAAAAGTGGCCGCGTTTATGGGTGGTGAGAATTAATTTCTGGGGTTTTTATTTTTTTTAATTTTTTACTAGTAATGGCGGCAATCTGCGATTTTTAGCGGTACTGCGATATTGCAGCGGACATGTCGGACATTTTTTACACTTTTTTGGGACCAATGACATTTATACAGCGATCAGAATTTTAAATGTCCACTGATTACTGTATAAATGTCATTGGCAGTGAAGGGGTTAACCTGCAGGGGGAGATCTAGGGGTTAACTATGTTACCTGGGTGTGTTCTAACTGGGGGGGGTTGGGCTACCATGGGCATGAGAGATCTAACTGATCCCAGTGACAGGGATCAGTAGATCTCCCATGCCCCCACTAACAGAGCGGGGAACCGCCATGTTTACATCGGTGGTTCCCCGATCTTTGCCTGTGGCTGCTCATCAGCGGACATTGGGTCTGCCCGAGCCTTGGGCACACTCCTCAGGAGTGCGGCGGGTGCGCGCGCGCCCCCTAGCGGCCATTCGCAGATCGCCGCCTTTTTGCAGCGATTCGCGGCCAGCGGCCACACTGCCGCCATAAATAGACGGTAGACAGTGTGGAGCTGGTTATACAATCCTGACCCATGCCCTCGATGTGTTAGTACTCCTGAGCCATGCACTCTCTGTGTTGCACACTCTTGACCCTGCACTCTTTGAGTTATGCACTCCTGAGCCCTGCACTCTGTGTGTTACGCACTCATGACTCCTGCACTCATATTATTATTATAATTATACAGGATTTATATAGCGCCAACAGTTTGCACAACACTTTACAATATAAAGGGAGACAATACAGCAACAGTACAATTGAACACAAGAGGGTTAGAAGGGCCCTGCTCCTGCAAGCTTATAATCATATAGCAAAAATACTCCTGAGCCCTGTCCTCCCTTTGTTACACACTCCCATGCTCTGTGCATAATGTACTCCTGACCCCTGGCATTATGACTAAAGTGACTAAACCTCATCCTGTGACTGCATCTTGGGAGAATTATTTCATCAGTCTGCTGTAGACTGAGGGAAATAATTTTTTGCTTTCCTCTGGGACAAATATTTCAACTTTGTGGCAAATCACAGAGTAAGAGGCATCAGCAGGGCAGCTGAGATGGAAAGGACAATGGGGTTGATTTACTAAAGCCGTGTACACACTACTAGTTTTCAACCCGAAAGAAAACTGACAGCTCAGGTCAGAGCCGCTGTACTAACATCTCCCCTGCTGTGCTGTTGCGTTCTGACAAGGAAGGAGGGCCGCCTGCCAGAACACTCTGGTCAGCGTTCTCAGCCATTAGCTAAGAGCGTCAATCAGAAGCGGGCCAGCAGACCTTTTTTCGTTCAAGACCCTTCACCAAAAGCCTGGCTTCTATCCTACATACGGGCTGAATGTTGGCCAATTTCTGTTGAACCGCCAGATGACGCCCAACATTCGTCTTGTGTGTACTAGGCTTAAAGGCAAATAGCACTTTTCTAGGAAAGTTTCCTTTTGCTTAGGGAAGTTGGTGAAATTCACTTTGCAGATAATACCCAATCACCTGCAAATAAAATTGAAAAAAAAAACTGTATTTTGCTTGCCCATAATTGGATGTTGGCAGCCATCAATGCACTGTTTAATTGGGCAACTATGTGGCAAATGAGATTTAATGTTGATAAATGTAAAGTTATGCACTTGGGGGCTAAAAACATGCAAACATCATACACCATAGGAGGAGGACAGCTGGGGGAGTCAATTGTGGAGAAGGATTTGGGTGTCCATAGAATAAATAATAGCATGTAATGCTAAGTTACAGTTTTTAAAGCTAGCAAAATACACTTGTATTAAAAGAGGTATAGACTCCAGCGAGAGAGACATCATTGTGCTCCTGTACAAATAATTAGTAAGACCTCATCTAGAATATGCAGTTCAATTTTGGGCATCGGTCCACAAAAAGGATATCAGCAAATTGGGGGGCGCAGAGAAGGGCCAAACTGATATGCTGAACTTAATTTTTTTCTCTCTTGAGAAGAGAAGATTAAGGGGGAAATGTAAAAATACATTAATGGTCCATATATTGAACTTGGTGTAGAGTTATTCACATTCAGGTTATTACAGAGGACAAGGGGGCACTCTTTACGTCTGAAGTAAAAGAGATTTAACCTTTACATAAGCAAAGGTTTCTTCACAGTAAGAGCTGTGAAAATGTGGAATATATTCCCTCAAGAACTGGTTCTGGCCAGCTCAGTAAATTGTTTAAAAAAAGAGGTGGATGCATTCCTAAATGCACAAAATATAGTTGAAGAAGATAATGACATACAGTCATAATTCACTGCATTGGTAGAAATGACTTTGCCTTCAGTCATTGATATACATACCACCAGTGGCTGGTACTACATCTACCAAAGAGAAAAAATCTGTTTTATACACAAATATAAACTTAAAAATAAAATATAAACCAAATTTTGTCAAATCTGTGATTTTTTGGTATATAAACTCCCTCTGAAAATTTAGTTTTCAGTCTCAGTGTGAAAGAGGTGCAAGATTATGCAAACAAGTTGAACTAAAGGCAATTGTTTTATTTTTTTTTATATATTTTTTTAATTTTGGATAGAGTAAGGGAGTGTTATAACCCCTGTTAATTTTTTTTGCCATCTGTGTCTCATAGGGAAGATTACCCGTCACTTCTTGTACCATAGCCAAAATAAAAAGTGAGAGGAAATCCCTCCAAAATGAGGGAATCCGAGGGTGTCACCTGGGTCACCAGAACTAGTGTCTCCATTAAAGGATTTCACCTCTATTACTGTTCTGGTGTCAACCCAAAATTTGTGACTTTGGGAAACTTTTACTTTCACTTGTGATGATAACGGTATACAGGACAAATAGGGAGTGTGAATCTCCTTAACAGGGGCACAGACAGCAATAAATACTGACAAATGTTCTAATCCCTCTCCATTCTATCCAAAACTAAACAAAAAAAAAAAAAGTTTTGCCTTTACTTACACTGTAAAAATAGTTGGTTCAATAAAATATGAGTAACAACCATGTGCACTTGAAATATAGAATCCTTAGGCAACCTTTGCATGTACTGCTGGGGTGCTTTCTGACTGCCCAGAAGGCACATTCCACAGTAGTACTGAAGGAAGTGGGAGATGCAGCTAGTGAGCTGTTCATGGTACTGAAATGGAAAATGTGATGCAACATTACAAAGGGATGTTTTATGCATTACAGTGTTCGTAAATGGCCCTTTACAGCTAAACAATGTTAATAAAAGGAACACAATAAATTAACCATATACTATACATTTATACTATCACATTTAAACCAACTCCCCAAAAAAAAAAAAATGCAACCACATAATAAGGGTACAAGAACAAAAGGTGTTGGGTTGAAAGGACATTCACAGAGGTGTAAATTGTTGGTTGGTACACAAGGAACATCTTCACTCTCTCTCCATTTAGGCAGCTTCCAAATACAAAAGGTCAAATATGGTAGGATAAGATCCTGGGAGCAACTGTAACCTCATGAGAAGGCAATCAAACATTTTTTTTTTTTATTGTATGTTTATTACATTTTTCCAAAAAATAGATAGATATAACATTGATACAGATATAGAAAAAAAAGGATCAAGAAGGAGTTCTGACAACTTTCTAGTACAAATATATATGTAATACAAAAAAGTCAGATTGTAATAGAACATGGATAGTAACTTTATAGAACCTAAGATGTGGAAAAGATGACTGACTTGCTTTGAAGCAAGCTTATAAAGCAAGGGTATAACCATCATACACAGCACTAATTACAGCTCCAAGATCAGCCTCTTATAAAATTTCAAAAATAGCTTGTATTATAAATCCTGAGCGAGTATAAAGCCCAAGGGAGGGGGTGGGGGGGTACACCATGGAAAGGGGAAGAGGTAGAAAAGGCAGATAGGCAATCAAGAATTTAAGGATATGGCATTAGGGTTGAGGTCAGAGTGATCCCATAATTACCAAACTTTAGAAAATTGAGGTATGGAATCATGTACTAAGGCTGTAAGGTATTTCATACTGTGTATCTGTGCTAACGCCTGTATTACTTGAGTCAAAGTAGGTGGGGAGGTGGATAGACATCCTATAGGAATGACCCGTTTGGCTGCTAAAAGGATAAATGTTGTTAACGTTTGGGTATGCTTGAAGAGGCCAGGGAGGGGCAGGCCTAAGAGATAATGTATTGGGTCTAAAGGGATAGTAATTTCCAAGAGTTTCTGAAGAAAGGATTGGATAGAGGACCAGAACGGTTGGAGAATGGGACTTTTCCAGAAGATGTGATAATGTGATCCTACATTAGCATGGCATCTCCAGCAAACCTGTGGGATCTTAGGATCGTATCTGTGGAGGACCTCAGGAGTTCTATACCAGAAAAACAATATCTTATAAGCCGTCTTTCTCTGCCCCACGCATCTAGAGGATTTGGCTATAGTCCCATATCTTCTGCCACTGTGGGAGAAGAATAGGTCGCTGAATAAGTTGAGACCATTTTTCCATATATGAGTAGTGAGAGTCAGATAGCAGAGGTGTCACAAAGGATTTTATAAATAGATGATATAAGGTGAGTTTGGTATGGGCCTTGAGCACAAAGGAGCTCAAATGGGGAGGGTTTATCTAAAGTCAAGGTCTTTAACTTAGAGAGGAAGTAATGTTTGAATTGTAGACAGGAATAGAAAAATTATTTAGGAATCTGATATTTATGCTGAATCTCTGCAAAGGATAAAAATTTAAAAGTTAGCAGGTGTATCATGTTTTGGAGTTGGAAAATACCTGCTTGCGACCAAATGTACATTTGGCTATATGATAGACTATCGGGAATATCTGGGTTTAAGAGTACATTAAGTAAATGTGGGCATGGGGAAGAGAGAGAGAACTTGAGCATACATTTGTTCCATATAGAGAGCATAAACAACATTGGATTTAAAAATATGCTTCTTAGTTGAGCAATGGATGTATCTAGAGATGTCCAAAGCATGGAACAAGTGTGTACCGGGCAGGTGACACTCATCTCAATCTCTGACCATCTGCTGGTCACCATTCTCATTGACCAGGCAACAGTTGCCCTGAGGTGTGTAGCATAATAATACTTTATAAGATCTGGAGCACCTAGACCACCATGAGAACGGGGAGCTAACGATACCGAGCTAACAATGAGTTTTGTTGTGCCAAATAAAATGTAAAAATAGTTGTTGCATAGCTTTCAACTGTTTCATGGTAATAGGAATTAGTAATGTTTCAAATAAGTATAGAAGTTTTGGCAGGATGGACATCTTAAGGACATTGAGCTGATATCTAGTGGCAACTACAGTGTGGAGGCGATCCACTGTGGGAGAGCGTAATGTAGATAAAATGGAGTTACGTTGAAGCATTGTCTCTTTTTTGAAGCGGGAGCCAGCAGAGATACATTGGCCTCTGAAAAATGCCTTGTGGGATTCCCACAGGGTGGAAACCTCCACCACCATATGTTCATTAAGCTAAAAAAAACTCAGTCAAGTCACAGGATAATTGTTCTCTGGTATCTGGGACATGGAGAAGGGATTCATTGAGCCGCCAATGACATTTCCTAGGAAAGGCGGAATGAAAGGCAAGATCTAAAGAACCCGATGGGTGATCCGACCAGGTTATAGGATTAATCTCCGAGGAGACTGTGGAAGTTAGCAAAGGGGAGTTACGAAAAAATGGTCCAACCTGGAGTACAGCTTATGAGGAGGTGAGTAGAACGTATATTACCTATGTGTGGGATGTTTGATTATCCTTGCCAGGCGACATAGTCATATTGAAATCGCCACCTAAGATCATAAAAGGTTGGAAAAATGTTTCCAACTTTTCAAACACGTCAGTCAGAAATTGTATTTGACCAGTATTAGGAGAGTACACTTTAACCAGTGTGAGAGAATGTTTCAAATATTCACAATCCAGGAAAACATACCTTCTGTTGGGGTCTAGGTATGAGGATTTTACTCGCAGGGGGCAAGTACATCTAATTAAAATCGTCAAGCCTGCTTTCCCAGAGGGATCTGAAGCCACCAAGGCAGTAGGGCAGCATTTATTAGCAAATCTGAAAATAAACCCAGGGCGAAAGTGAGTATCCTGGATCATGATCACAGCTGTCAAAGATTTAAACTCCTTCAACGCCATGTATGTAAGCTGCTTCAACACCATGATAACTTAATACACTTAAAAGGCAAATGATAAACCTTGCTACAGAAGGAAAGAGGTAAAGATTTCCATGGTGTATAAGAGAGAGAAGAGGTTTGAGTTAACGGAAAGATACATATTAGAATCGCAACATTGTATCAATTAACCAAGTAGTCCAAGTGGAGGACTGGCCACAGGTCAGTAAAAAAAATCTGTAGAAAAAAAACAACACAAAAGCCCAGAAAAAAACTGAAGGGCAAAAGCCATTCAGGAAGCCAGGGCCAAGGCCCTGGACCATAGGAGGGACATGGATGCCTCCAACGACGGCAGGATTGTATCCCCACCAACTTCCAATTAGAAACATCTGAAACAAATAACAGGTTGAATTAAACATATAAAACTGTGCATCAAAAAGATTCATCCCATGGGAATTGGGGAAACAATCTCAAACCGGGAATTTTGGCTACGAGCAAGTGCCACGTGCCATAAATGAGTATGATCAGCAGGTATGGCAGATGACATCAAGTAGGATATCTGGGTGAGGGACGCCTCTGAGGGGTAGAAGTAGGCTTATGTTGCTTCTGTCGAGCCGGAGTCCAGATGCAAGTTGGAGCAAATGGTGGTTTGGGTGTGGTTTGTGGTGGAGCGAGGTCTTTTTCAGGGAGAGGAGGTAGACCCAAGTTGCATAGAAAGGAATCACTTTCGTGGAGGTCAGGGATGGAACACCAGCGGTACATCATTTTGTGGTTCTGCAAGAGAGTCACAGGCCGCAGACTTCAACGTTTAACAAGGGTGATGGGAGATAGGTCACTGAAAACCTGTATCTTTATACCCTTGAAGTCTAGCCTAGACTTGTTGTGGGTGGCTACTGTAAGGGCCTCCTTGCTGTCATAATAGTGAAAATGGACAATGATGTTTCTTGGGTTAAGGAGCAAGGGATCTGTGAGCTCTGTCAAGATGCCATTCAATGTCAGGAATATGAGGAGCCACAGTATTAAATAGGCTTAAGAGTTAAGGCCAGGTGTCTTGATCCCCCACTGTTTCGGGTACTCCTCTGATTCACAGCTTTTGTGTACGTTCCCTGTTCTCCATCTTCCTGTTGTGTTTGAAGCTGAGTAACTGTATGCTTTAAGGCTACAGTGTCCTCCTCCAAGACATGGACATATTGTACCAGTTCATCAAATTTGGTTTCCAATGTGTCAGTATGCTCACCCAGCTGCATAATCTCCCCTCTAAGTTCTTTGGCAATCTTTCCTATCTCCTGGGTGATGTTATGGGTGAGTTTCTGGAGAAGGGATTGCAACTTTGCATCTAGAACCTCCACTGTTAATGGGGTAGGTGTACTGAATGGCTGAGTATGATATACAATAAAAAACATACCTTTCCCGGGTGCGAGTGGGTCCAGGGAGTTCTGCAGGTCATCCTGTACACTTGAGGCCAGGGATGCTGGTCTGTGCAGGAACCGGTCCATAGTGAAAGTAGGCCGCGGTTCAGGGAACAAAGAGAAGATGTGCTTCTGGTTCCCAATTTTCATTATTGGGGTGAACAGCTACTGAGGAAGTTATGTTAGGTGACTCCCGTGGCTATCAGAGCGGCAGTTCAGGTGGCGGGAGTCCCAGAGAGTCGGCCGGGATCAGAGCTGGTGTATTACATGGCTGCCAGGGTCAAAGGCCAGTTATGTGCCATTGCAAAGTATGTGTCTTGGTGGCCCTTGAGGTCTGCTTCTTTGAGGGCACTAGCCCTAGATACACCAGGGTTGGGAACTTTAGATAGAGAGATTGTGGCAGCTGGCAGAGATAGGGTGGGTGTACCAAGATAGCCACCGCTATTAGGCATCAAAAGCTTCCAGCTGGGGTAGGCTCCAGGCAGTAGGCCCCCACTTCCCCAGTCCACTACAGGGAAGTTGTCTGGTGAGACAGAGTCATCGTGGGCCACACTTCTAGGGCCCAAGGACCTAAGATGGTTTCAGCAACAGAAAGGGGAGATTGAGGCCTGTAAAATGTTGGCCGTCACTAGGCCTCAGTAGGCCATGGCAGGGACAGCGGACTGGCCTGGCAAACTAGCCCCAAAACTGCAGCAGGGGGGCTAGTATGGGAGAGGGAGCCCTAATTCACTCTGTTTGGGGCACCGGCTGGAAGGATGGCAGAGTTTTAAGGCACGCCGGTGCCAGCGGGTGTCAGCGCCGCTCAATTTTCAGCACAGGATGAAGCAGAGAGTGTGGAGGGACGGTCAGGAGGGTTTGAATCCCTCACCAGGCTGTTTGGTGCACGGATGGAGCTGGATGAGGCAGAGGGATCCCGGAGCTCCCCAGGAACATGTCCGACACTGTATATGGCAGGCCATGCCCCCCTTGGCAATCAAAAATTTATGCATCCTTTTCCACTATTTCAGGAAATGTCACTCTTTCCATTTCTACCACAACAGCGGTTTGTCTTAACATTATCCCTGTTATTAAAACCACTCATCCCTGTCTCAGCCCTGCATTGTTCCTAAAAATGTTCTTGTGGTTCCATCCTTGCTTAAAGTGATACTAAAGGTTGTTTTTTTTGTTATTCTTAAATAACAAACATGTCATACGTACCTGCTCTGTGCAAGGGTTTTGCACAGAGTGGCCCGATTCTCCTTTTCTGGGGTTACCGGACGGCACTCCTCTTCATCAGGTGCCCCCTTGGAGAAGCGCTTTCCATGGGGGCACCCGTGTGGGCGAGCTCCTGAGTCCTGCTGCTGCGTCCATTGACACAGACAGCAGGATGTGGCTCCGCTCCTGGCTCCCACGTCACTGGATTTGATTGACAGCAGCATGAGCCAATGGCTCCTGCTGGTATCAATCTATCCTATGATGACTGATGCTATATGTATACTTTTGGATTCTTTGGTAACTGTCTTTATCAGCCATATTTATATGGGTAAATACTTACCAAACAAGTATACATTTATATAGTTGTCCCCTTTTTGGCCAAACTGGGCTATGTTTGGACATTGTCCAAAACTCCCAGTCTATCAAAATATATATTTCACCTGAGCAATCCAGTTCTCATTGAGCCTTTTCTCTTACTAGGTTTCCTGTCCCTTAAGAGACCCACTACAGCGCTCAAGGCATTGGGGGGTCTTGATGTTCCTCATATATGCATGTTTTAACTATGCAGAGTAAGCCATATAATTTTCCCTTCATATTGTGTGTAATATTGTGTATATGCAATTGTTGTATACTACTCATTACTGTTTATGTCTTTGGACAGTTGTGTCATTTATTGCTCTAGAAAGCACCCCCAGATGAAGACTCACAAGTAGAAATGCGTAGGGGCACCCGCTCCTATCGGGTTATAGAGCTGCTACTGTACATTTAGATTTACATCAGTCTGTATACATTTTTATATGTTTGTGTTTTATATACCATGTACATTTTCTCAAGTGATTTTTATTCCTATTGAAATAAATGTTTGTATTTTATCATATTTTCATTATTTGCCTCTATTATGCCTATAAAGTCCTATCCATATTGTTTCTGTCTATGTATTTAACTTTGGCTGTGGCATCATTCTGTGCTTCTATAGGGTCCCCAGATAGAATCTTTTGCAATTATCCTATGAGGTCCCGAGCCAATGGCTGGTGCTGCTGGGCTCGTCCTCGACGCTGGAACAATCGGGTTCAGGTAAGTAAAAGGGGGGCTCTGGGGGGGCTGCTGCAGTACAGGAGGTTTTTCACCTTAATGCATAGAATGTATTAAGGTGAAAAACCTCAAGACTTTCAAGCCCATTTGAGCCAATAACTAACCAAAAACGTTTTTTTTTGCAAAATTCTTTTGTTTATAGCGGTGATCAGAAATGACGCAAAGACGATCAAATACCACCAAAAGAAAGCTCTATTTGTGGGGAAAAAAAAGGACGCAAATTTAGATTGGGTAGAAAGTCGCACGACTGCGCAATTGTCAGTTAAAGCGGCGCAGTGCCGAATCGCAAAAAGTGCTCTGGTCCTAACCTGGGAAATCCTTCCGGGGCTGAAGTGGTTAAACCTTTACTAACACTTTAAACTCCCCAAAAGGGTATGGGGGCCCGGGTACTGCTCTGGGAAACATGTATCAATGCAATTTTTTTTGTTTACAAAGATCGTTTTTACACGAGCAGTGATTTTATTGATGCTTAACCAGTTCCCTACCGATGCATAGTAAAATGACGTCGGCAGGGACTGGTCGTCGATCCGGGAGGACGTCATATGACGTCCTCCGCTTCTCGCCGCTACTGCGGGCCCCCAGGGGCCCGCACAGCGGCGATCGCGGATCACTCGTCTGCCGGGGGGTTGTGTACCCCCCAGATCGGGGTAAAGAGCCAATAAAATTGTCTCTTTACCCCGTGACCGGCTGTGTCCAATCACAGCCGGTCACAAACGAGCCTCACGTGCACGCCGCTCGCAGAGCAGCGATCGGAGCTGAGGCTTGTCCCTCGGACAAAGCCCAGCTCCGATCCGTGTAAAGAGCCAATAGATTTGGCTCTTTACCACGTGACCGGCTGTGTCAATCACAGCCAGTCATGTGATGTAAACAAACCGCGGTAACGAGCTGTTACCGCGGTTCTCCCTATCACACACCGATCGTGTGTGACAGGGAAATTGCGGTAACAGCTTGTTACCGCTTACTGTACACCAAGCACACTGATCACCCTCCCCCCCAATAAAGAGGACCTGTCATCACCCCATCAGAGTACCTGTCACAGCCGATCAGAGTACCTGTCACCTGTCCATCAAAGTACCCGAGTACCTGTCACCTGTCCATCAGAGTACCCGAGTATCTGTCACCTTTCCATCAGAGTACCCGAGTACCTGTTACCTGTCCATCAGAGTACCCAAGTACCTGTCACCTGCCCATCAGAGTACCCGAGTACCTGTCACCTGCCCATCAGAGTACCTGTCACCTGTCCATCAAAGTACCCGAGTACCTGTCACCTGCCCATCAAAGTACCCGAGTACCTGTCACTAGTCCATCAGAGTACCAGAGTACCTGTCACCTGTCCATCAGAGCACCCGAGTACTTGTCACCTGTCCATCAGAGTACCTGAGTACCTGTCACAAGACCATCAGAGTACCTGAGTATCTGTCACCAGACCATCAGAGTACCCGAGTACCTGTCACCAGACCATCAGAGTACCCGAGTTCCATGAGCCCATGAGACTACCCGTCCACTGTCCATGAACCCATGAGACTACCTGTCCATTGTCCATGAGCC